>JAPMOQ010020386.1:134972-165472 GCA_026543055.1 Argiope trifasciata | reverse complement strand
TGAAATTAGAAAATAGTGAGATTTCTTTTACAATAATGCAAATTTGACGTTTTACACTCCTTTTGATTGCTATTTTGCCAATGCATCGTTTTTCACTTTTTGTTGGATAATACTTATTATAAATTTGCTATCAAATTTTTTTTGTATTTTAGCAAAAACTTTTACATTAATTTTTAAAATTTATAACAAACCTACAACTATTTCTGAAACTTCTAAACATTAAAAGGAATCTTAATATTTACATATATATAATATTAATCTTTTATTAATATTTTCTGTATTAATTATTTTCTTATTTATTTGTTTTATTATAATAATTTGCGGAATACAGAACTTTAAAATTAGAAAGTACTGAGATTTTTCTCACAGTAAATAAATATTTCTATAAGAAAATTTGAAATTAAAGAACACTGAGATTTCTTTTCTATTTATACTAATTCTATCTATCAAAAAGGGATTAATTTGATTTTTTTTTATTTTCGAGTATAAAAAGCATTTTTCTAAAAGTTTTCTTGATCTTCAAAGATTGCTTGTCTCGATCTCTAAAGAAGGCCACGAGTTAGATTCGTCAGTCATCACTCTCTGTTTCCTAGAGATGACCATTGATTGGCCTAAAATAAGGAAATTCAAAGCTTCATAACTCAATCAGTTTCAGTGGCAGAAGAGGGAAATTTTTATTTCCAAATATTAACGTGTTAAGAATATTTTCCTATAAATGAACTAATAAAATTAGGGCCTGTATAAAAATTAAGACTTCGTCATCTTTACAGCAATGCATTTAAAAAAATCAAATAATCTTATAATTAAAATAGCTTATATTAAAAAATCTTCAAATTCAACCACTGTGCGGTGGCATTTTTGTGGTCTGGCAAATTTTAGAAATCTATGTGGTAAAAACTATAAGACGATATATAAAAATTATAAGACGATATATATAAATTATAAGACGATATATAAAAATTGTAAGACGATATGAGAGAAGCATTGTCATTTTTACCACAAACTATTAATGAAATTAACAAAAAACATCAAGCTAAAATTTCTCATTAAAAGTATTCTTATACTTACCTTATTATTAATCCTTTAATAAATTTACTTTGTTTTTGTAGTATATATTATTTTATTTTGTATTCAAAATTATCATCATCAACTATTTTAACAAAGTACATTATAGCTAAGCAAACAACTTTTAAGTTTATCTTTTCCTTTGTGCTCTGCCTAATTTTGAAATCGTTAATCGACAGAAAAAAAATTTGAAAATCATTGGCATAATTCTTTATGTAAATTAGAGCATTTTTTTAGCTCAAAATATATGCCTGTTTCGGGGGAGGGTGGGAGAAATGGGGATTACTATTAGAGTAACATATTATATTATACATTAGCATATTACATAGATTATGTAATTTTATTACCTACTGGAGATATAAAATTTTGTTCAATGCTTGTATCCAATCCTTCTATTCAAATAAATTTCTTCTCAGAGCGCTCATACTTTTCAAAACTGAGGCTTCAACCATCATTTTTTTCTCTAGAAAATATTATCGAATTTGTGTTTTGAAATCTTTAAAAACGGTCTTAAAACTCTTTAAAACGACCGCAATCTCAGAATTTCCATTTTATAGGTCTGCATTTATTCCTTCAATAACTTTTCAACCGGAGGAAATCGCGAATATATCTCTGAAAAATCATTTCCCTAAACTGGGAAAGGGGGAAAAAAAGAATAGGGGAAAAAATCTTTCAAAGAATATCATTTTTGGGCCATTTTTGTTCTATGGAACACTTTCCAGCAAATGGTCGTGGTCATTTCTAGATGCATGCCCCATTTACCTTCCTCCTGCAGTCCTGGAGAAAGAATATTTCGAAGTTAATCGGCGGCCATATTTCCACTTTTTATATCATTTTGATCTCTATGGTTATATTGGCTACGGCAGGAGGGAGGGGTGAATATATATGCGGGCTAATGAAGTGTTTGACAGGTGCATTTTTCATGTAGATGTTCGGATTTCGGTAGGATTTTTTTCGGGCTTTTCTTTTCTTTTCTTTTCAGCGCAGTGATTGAATTTTATCGATGCGGAAAGAGAGGAGATATTTTATTCTAGAATGCGCATTGAGATGAAGGAAGTGAACTGGAGGATGACGGAATGTTCGATTTTAAAAGTCTCTCTCTTTTTTTTTTTCTTTTTGATGTGTCAAAACTTAAAAGAATGTTGATAGGATTTCAATTGTTCCCACGTTCACCGAAAATAAAATCTGCTCGTAAAGATTGAATAGATTGGAATAGTTAGATTTGATTTATCTTGAATGTAATTGATTTGAATTTTTAAAGTGTGATGTCTGAGATTTTATATGTACCAAACCACATTTTGAATTTAATGCTTTAAAATAATATTATTAATTATATTAAGAGTAATAATATTAGACATTAATTATTAATGTTTATAATCAATCGATTCACGTCTTGAAGACTAAAAAAAATCTTTACATTTGAACAAGCATGGTTGGATTATTAAATACTAGACGCCTTTGGCGACCAGCTGGTTCGCCAAGAGTAATGGGGTCTAAGATTTTCAATTAAATACTTATGTGCCTTGCTCTCTTTATAATTTCTCTGCCAGATATATTTAAACTTCGAAAGTCACGTAACACTGATTTACTAAATTAATGATATAGAAGTTGCAAACGATCATAGAAACCTTTGTATTGTATTTCTTTTTTAGAAAACATAACATTTAATATTTATTTAATTTCATCCAATCACGTGGTGAATGTTACATTTTTTTTCAATTTAATTTGCAGTCATAGTTAATTTATTTTTAATTTGAACCTCTGTCAGTATGATTTCAACAGTTTAATAAAAGCTATTTTTTTCCCTTTGCTCGTTCATTATTTATTTTAGAAAATGTTACATATTATATTTCTTTTATTTTATCCAGTCACGTGCTAAAAGTTTCATTTCTTTAGATTTAATTTGTAATAATAGTAGTTTTTTTTTTTAGTTTGAACTTCCGTCAATAGGATGGCAACATGCTGATAAAACCTAATTTTTCCCCCTTGACGTGCTCGTGCAGATTAAATTTTATTGTTTTGTCCGAAATATATTGTTGTAAAACATGGTTAAAATATTTCTTTAAAAATTCGTTAAAAATAGAAGCTTAAGTTATACATTAAAACAAAGATGCCATTAGTAAGCTAATTTTTTAATCTTTAAATTGATGTAAAAATCATGTTTGTGCGATCATATTTTCGGAAGTTATAGCGGAAAATCGTCGAAATTTCGCTTAAATTTTAATTAATTCAAATTCTAATTAAAAATTCGAAAAAAGGGCTCCGAGGTGCACATTCCCGACCTCCAAGGTAAACATGTACTAAATTTGGTAGCTGTAGACCCAAAGGTCTGGCCTGTAGAGCGCCAACACACACACACACGCACACACACACACACACACACACACAATTTTTTTAACCGAGATTAAAGTTTTATATAAGTTCTTAGAAGTGGAGATGAAAATGGAGATATTGCTTATAAGTGTGTTGTACTCTATTCAAACTTTAATATCTTCCAATTTCTTCATCTTATAGACCCTTATTTTATAATTTTTCTTATTTACAGGTAAAAAATATCTCTATATAATTATTATCATTAGTTTTTGCCTCCAGCGATTTGTGTAATCATTTACAAATCGCTCATTCTTGTAAGAGGAAATTGCATTCTGCTTCTTAAAATTAATACACAAGAAATGAGAATTGATTTTTGAAATATTAAAAATTATCGATATTTTCACATAAAAATCTGGTGCTTCAGTTTTTTAATATAGCATACTTATTATCAAAAATAGAAAAAGTGAATAAATAAATATTACTTACCTTTTAGAATTTCCCCATCGTATACAGTTATTTATCCGATTGAGGACTTAAAGATGAATTTGTTGGGGAAAAGAGCGGGAAGTATGAAGTCATCACAACTAATAATATAAAATTACAGCTAGAGAATCGATGGTTAGCTCATTGAGCATTTAAAAATATAGAAAAATGTTTAGTTCCTCTTCATCCATTATTAAAAACATTCGTAAACTCGAAACCTGTCTCATAATGACCATTCGATTGAAAAGTACGCAAGGAAATCATTTGTCCGGTATTTTAATCGTCAGCTATGGCACCATTTCTCTGTATAGCAGCAGCACTGTCTCAAACATAATGCGTACTTTTGTACAGGTGATCATAGCATACTCCTAGGTTCATGAATGCTCCTCAGAAAAGATGAAATCTACTATCGCAAATTTCAAGTTATCATGTGAGAACATTATTATTATTTGTTTAGGTCAGGGGTCGGCAATTTACTGAAACGGAAGAACCAAAAGCAACAATTTTACAAAATTTTCTAGTTTTTAAAGAGCCACTAAGAACTTTCGATTTAATATTGTTGCGGATTTCCTATCCTTATTCTAAATCCATCGGGTTCGTTCACCTCGTATAGTGGGTGTGTACGGTGTGAGAAGATGATGAGCACACACAATGACCAGTCCTTCTGTAAATGACACAACACAGACGTTTATTTACAGGACGATGACAGGACAGCACAAAGACGACAAGTATTTACAGCACTACTATATACAGCAGATAGCTATAAACCGCCGAGACGAACACACAGGACAGCACACTCCAGATAGTAATCCACAATAGCAGCAGTAGTTCACAGGGAGAAATTCCGTAGTGACAACGTCCACAGTTCACTAAGCGGCCAGACAGGATTCAGCAGGAGAGAGAATCTTTAAGGGATTTTGTCTACACTCGCTCACTTAGGTATCTCTGGAACAGGCAGAAACTACTCTTCTGTCTCTTCTTGCCTTCGATGCCGACTCATTACTTAGCACAACGGGACTACTCCTCAGTTCAGGACAGCTCCGTTCCCGACGACGACACAGGCTTCATCAGAATACACCACCAGCAATTCAGCAGTCCTCAGTTCAAATCTATCTATTTAGGTGTACTCGATCGACCACCGCCGCGCTCCGTTCAGCTTCCAAGACCTCTCAGTTCAGGTCTTCTCGATTCAACTTTGCTGCATTTCTCGAGTCTCCACCGCCGCGCTTCTTGTCTTCACGATTGAACACCGTAGACTGACTGCCTTATATAGTGACGGAAGGCAGAGCTAAAAGCCTTCTGGACCAATCAGAATCATTCTGGATGCATCTCGGCTCCTAATGGATGGATCGAAAAAATTCTCGATGTTTCGTGTATTATCCCTTTTGTCGCCAAGTTTGTTGCCAAGCTCTGGGATCATGACGTCACACCCATTCACTATTCAATACAGATTACTGTAAATCTTCTTCCTTACGATGACAGTGTTAGTGGGGAAAAGCAAAAGTACAGGTTCGTAACAATGCTATAGTATTTGCTTATATATATCTGATTTTGACTTAGATATATACGACTTTAATCTTTCAAACGGCTTTAAATAGGTTATAATCTTTTATGCATATAAACACACAAATATGGATAGTTACATCAATGGGAGTTTTGACTTTGCACGCCTTTTGAAAGTTGATTGAATCTGGCTAAAAGCTTGTTGTTTTAAGTTAAGCACGATTCTGGATTTTTATTTGTTGGTTGATTTCTAAATTTACTTTTTATTATATTCATTCAAGACAACTCTGGCTCACACGAATATATCCACCCGAAGATCGTCCATATGCCAACTTCTTCAGCTCACTGTAGCATTCTGGAGGACTGTTCCTTGTGAGAGTTCAATTCTTTGAATTTCCAAATCGGCGACTGCCTCAAAGAATACTTCTGCACCTGTAACAGACTTGAAAAAGCGTTTAAAAATATCTCTCTTAAACAAATGGCAAAGAGAATGGGACATTGAAAGTGAAAACAAGCTTCATCGAATTAAACCTACTATCGAACTTTGGCCTTCACAAATGAATAGAAAAACGGATACAGTTCTCACCAGATTGAGACTGGGTCATACTCGGTTCACGCATCGTCATCTGCTGTTAGGAGAACAAGCTCCAACGTGTTCTTGGTGCAATTGCACTGTGTCCGTCCAACATGTGCTTTCTGAATGCCCAAATTTTGATACACAGCGTTTACATTTTTTTAAATCTAATAATATTGATTTATCTGCTTTACTTGGAAAAACTCCCCATGATAACCTCTTACCCTTTTTAAAATCTATTTGTTTTTATTCACACATTTAGTTTTTTTTTTTTTTCCAAATTGTACAATCAATTTTTTTTCTCAAATTTTAAATGGTATCAAATAATTTCAAATTTTTTACCTTGAAATAACTTCACTTAGTCTGGCGCAGCATGGTCAAATCTATGGCCCTTGTGCCAAAAAACCAAACCAAACCAAACCAATCTTTGAATTTCTTTAAGAGCTGTCCACTTGTGCTGCGTGATGTACATGCATTCCTGGGCCTCAGCATTCCCAACACGATGTGGAGTTCTATGAACTTGACGCTCTACAAGTCTTTAGTTTTCAAGTCTAGAAATTGCATTTGAAGCGATCCTGCATCGATTCAAAATGATTCAATGTTGATCTCATTTGTATTTGCGTTGAGAATATTTACTGTGAACGTGAGAGTACTGTTTGTTTCTCTCTTTTATTTTTTTACTTCTGTTTGTTTTCAATTGCTCCAACCTCTCAGCGAATCGATTCTTCATGTTTTTTTTAAAGTTAGGCTAATAAAGTTGCGTTAATAGAAGCTGTTGAAAAATTAGGTTTCTAAAAAAATATTTTATATTTTTTAAGAGTTTTGATTATAAATTAATAATTTTTCGTATGGAACTGGATAGCCGCAACTTTACGTCAAAATAGCCTCATGCGGCTCTCTATCTATAAAATGATAATTTTTTCAAAACTTTCATTTTCAATTTTTCTGGCTGGCAAACTAAATTTTGGAACTCGGCCGATTCTGAGTTGAAAAAACTCATATTTTTCTAAATATCGGCGCATGCGTAATATGATAGTATAGTGATTGTTTCAAACTGGTTAATGACTTAAATTAATTAAGATAATTCGTAAAAATTCAGATCAGGAATAATTTGGAAATCAAGTAGTAACTTTAGTCGGCAGTAACTCGCCATATGTGATCTTGCCTTCCGCATTATTTTCTAATAACCCTAAAAGCGAAAAATGGATCCCTCAAAAGAGATAAATCGCCAATTTATTGCCTACGATTTTTGAGGCTTCAAAAAAACCTCAAACCAAAACAGCATCATGTTCTCACATGATAATAAATCTTCACTGCAAGATTCATCAACTATGGAAATCCCTATTCTACCAGCTATTGAGGATGCCCACAGAACTCTCTAAGATTAAATCCATTAGTGATAAGAAGTTATCCTGGGCAATAGTTTTATTCTGTTGAATGTTCTAAAATTATTTGTTTAAAAATAATGAAGATTTTATTTCTCATATCCATCAGTCTTCGCGCTCCTTATAACATACAAACTGATTTTTTAAAGAAAAATATCTCAGGAATATGAAAATTATTGCTCTGTCATAAAATCATGCCAAGTTTTACAACTTTAAAAGTATCTTAAAACTCATAGAGTGAATAAAAGTAGTTAATGATTCAAATTATAAGCTCTTTACTAATGGGTCTATTAAAAATAGCACTGATGCTTCCAATTAACATTATCGCCATTAACTTGAAAAAATTATTATACAATCACTGATGTGTAAAAAAAAACTATTATTATTGAGAATCACATGACTGTTTTAGTATTTTTCTTCTTTTATTTTACGTCACATCAAACTAGCACGGCACTGTGGAACTGAATTTATCAATCAATTTTACAGTCTAAATATCTTTCTATTTTTTGCATTATTATTATTATTATTATATCGTTCAATTCCTACTCCATTATCATTTCCAATTTGAAGGCTCCCATAATTATCAGATATATGAATTGGAGTGCTACATCTCTCAACATTATTTAACACAAAATTTACGGTGATTAAGAAGCTATGAGTTCATGCACTCCATTTTCATTTCAAAAACTCATAACATAAGTACATCCACGTAAAAAATAATATCATAAATGCTGCAAACCAATAAATATCTTAAATGATAATAATAAAATAATTAAGAAAACCCTTTTCTTCTTAGAAGTCAAAAGAATAATCATAAATCAAAACCTTTATTAATTTTATCTTTTTGAAGGAATTTTTATTCTTTTATAACATTATATAAAAATAAACTTTTTTAAATGATACTTTGGACTCAGGTATTGATAGAATCTTTTTATTTAGACTTAAAATTGATTTTTATTGGAAAATATATTTTTTCTCATGAGATTTCGAAAAATTAAACTTGCTCAAAACGTATTGAGTCAATAAATAAATAAATAAAACACCAAAAACAATAAAATGCGTATAAATATATATTGCCAACTTCGGAATGAAAGAAGTAATTAAAATAATAAACATTAATTTTTTATAATTAAAGTTATCGTCTGCTAAATTTAACGTAAAAAGAAAATAAAAAGATTAAGCTCAAATTATGAAAAAAGTAAATAAAAGAAAAGAAATAATAAACGATAAATCTGAAGAGAAAAAAATGAAATATTTTTGGAATCACAAATTTCAAGAAAAATATCTTGTTGAAGTGCCATCAAGTCAATGCTATTGAATATTCTTTTAGAAAAATCAAATAACTTGGAGTGGGTTAATCAACATATTTTTATTTCATGTTTCAATTGTGACTAGGCATAACTAGTGTTTTGCATTTTTCAAAAAATAAATAAATGAAAAAATCCTAAATTATTATTTTTAGCTTTTTTAATATTGGTAAATAAGACTAATATAACAAAAAACTTTCTCGGTGCTTTCTTATTTTCAAACCTTTAATTTTTATCAAAATGTACTGAAAAAAATTCAGTGTAATCTACAAAAATATTTTTTATTTCATTTTACTTTCATTTATTATTAATTCATTATTTTTTTATTGATTTATTTTCCAATTTCTAGTGTTGGATCTAAGTTTTTTTTTTTTAAATAAAATTTGGACCAACTTATTTCCCGGTCTATAAGTTATTCCAAAGAAAAAATAATCAGAAAAAATGTTAAAACAAAAATATCATAACACTATTGTGTCCATTTTTCAGTAATCATTGTAAAATAACTCATCTAGATACAAATTTGCTTTTAAATTGAAATTTTTCTACCTAATCTTTCAGATAACACACGCAAAAAAAAAGGAAAGGAACTTTTGAATAATTGGCAACATTTCTTTTAATGCAGCTGAGACAATTGGATACTTCCTGTGGCAACCCTACTGCCGAAGTTGAAATTAAACGAGACCCTTTTTCCCTTGAATAATATATTCTTCCTTTGATTAAAAATTTCTCTTTTTTTTTCTTCTTTTTTTCAATTTCAAGGCTTAAAAACTGGATCCGGGAAAAGAAACTTGGAACTTTTTAATTAAAAAAAGGGAAAATTTGGATCCTGGTCTATCTCTAAACGTAAGAACAGATGCATTCTATTTTTTCCCCTTTTATTTTTGATCAGAATCCCCCAACTTGAGAAGTTGAGATTTCTATTAGATTTCTTTGTTGTTGAAAGCCAACAAAAAAAAAGTGCGACCTGTACAGAATTCGAAAGTCATTATTTTTTTATTTTAACTGTATTTCCTGACGATATATCGACTTTTGTGTTAAATGTTATTTCAAATTTTGTGACCGTTCTAGTCTGATATATAAGTGATATTTAAAAAAACACATAAATTAAATTCCTACTTAGATCAACGAAAAAATTTGATTTTGTTTACTTTTTATTAAATAATTATCAAAAAATTATTGATTTTCACACGAATCGAACTCGAATATGTTACTTTCATGTGAAAAATACTAAAGTCCTTGCTTAAAACTGAATGACCGGACCGTCGCCAAGCAGAACTAGCCGGAACTGCTTTTGTAACCTGAAGGCCATCACCGGCTCCTGTACAACCCATCCTGTGGGAAGTACGGCCGATCATAACCGACCTCCACCATTTATGTACCCACCAGGGTGAAGAGACCCCCCCCCCACCATACCGGAAGTTTCTCATTCTCATTTTTTGAGGGGGCACCTAGTGGGAGACGGTGTTATAATTAAGAAAGAATTAAGCATTTGACAACGAAGCATTGTTCGCTTTTTTTTTACTTTATCGTATACAAATTTCACGAAGAAAAAATGTTGCAACTAACAGTCCTACCTTGCTTTCCTCCGGATTTACTGCTGTGAACACCGACAATTTAATTGATGCAAGATCGAGCTCCTCCATATTTTAGTTACATTCTTGAAATGTGACTTGTTGTTTGCGAATGAAGTTAACAACCATTAATTCTGCAATGCTCATTGATGAATACATGCTCGCTGCCTTTATTTTACTCGAACGCATGAAAAATTTACATACGAGAAGGCTTTTTCCTAATCATCAAAATTCATTGAATCATTCTCTTCACCTGATTCATTGACTTTTCGACGACTGTTTTTCGATTTTCACTGAATAAATGCTACCGGCAACACTTTGTTTTCTGGCAATTTTTTTATCTACTGAATACCTATTATCCTTTCTGTGATTTTGTCTTTTGAATTTGACAATTCTGTTTGCGAACAATGCTGTTCCTGATGTTGCAGCGTTGTTTACTGGTTTCCATTTCAGTTTTTCTTGAATTTCTTTAAAACTCCCCAGTTCTCACACTACACGTTTATATCAAATTATGAACTATAAAATTCCTTATATTTTCAGCTTTTATTTTTCTTCAAGTTTTAGTATTTTTTTTAAATATGCATTTTAAATCAATTTTTTGTCAGTAATTTACGACTCCCTAGATCAGTGGTGGGGAAACTTTTTTTAAGACGGGCCATTTGTAATAACTAGACGATCGTAGCGGGCCAAAGAATAATGCTTAATCGTTAAGAAATTTATGTGTTCTATAAACATATACATATATTATTATATACACTTATTATTTTAATAGTAAAAAGGAAAAGGTAAGAAAATTATAAGCACAAAATATAAAATGAATTTAGTGTAGTTCTTGATGTGAAGTATTATCACTTTATTTTCTGGTGTCATTACTGGTTGATGGTGCATGAGAAAAATGAAATTGAGACTGTTTCATCAAAATTTCATCATAGTCCGGTTCCATTTGCGAAGCAGAAATTCTTTTTATATTCTTTTAAAACTGCAACAGTTGTATTGCAAAGTAAGCACACAGGTTTTTCTTTAAATAAAGTAAAGAAATATTTCCACGTCCATTCTTCTTTAAAAACTCGACTTCTGAATCCACTTTTCTTTTTTTAATATCTATTTTAGACGTTACCTAGTACGGAGAATAACACACAAAAACGCAATTCACGAAAGCTTACTACTAACTAATGCTCTTGCGCGGGTTATTGTTGAGGCAGTGGGAGTTTCGGGGATTACACAAACAATTACTCGAGTCACAGCGGGTCGTTGCAGATGACTGACAAAGTCGCTAACTAACTGATCTTCGGGCGGCCTCACTTGAATTTATACCTACCTGCAAGGATTGTTCGGGAATTGGAGTTTTGCGGTTCTTTCGGAAAAACGGAACAATGAATCAAAAATGCGAGAGTGTCTGGAAGTTTCGAGCGAAGAGGAGTCAGCTGTTTGGGTCGGATGGATTTGTCCAGAATACTATTGTGTTTTGAATATCGCCGCAGGTAGTTTTTATGCGGGCCATCACATTACGAAGTAAGAATGCGTTCAAACATTCTCACGACGGCACTCTTAAACGTGCCGGATAATACCTTTCCGCGGGCCGGACTTGGCCCGCGGGCCGTAGTTTCCCCATCACTGCCCTAGATCATCAAACCTGCATGTTACTAGCATGAAAAAGAACTTTTATGGACATGCTTTCAATTAAAAAAAATTTCTAGATGAAACACCATTTGCTATTTTTCATTGATTTTTTTTACAATTTTCGATAGTTCTCCGAATCTATATTTTTGCTATCTTCCCCAATTAAACGTCGTTTGGAAACTCCTTGTATGGTGATTCGTTATCCTCCTACTATCTCCCCTCTTAATTCATCGGACGAATTTCGCCACACCCTGTATATATGAATTATATTATATGTGGTGTATTATTGTGATCGAAGCGTGGAGTAAATTTAATGCGGATGATTGGCAATCCTGGAAGCTTTAGGTTATGAATAATAATAATATTTCCTTTTCTTCTCTGTTAAATTAATTAAGTATTAAAATATTTTTTGTCATGTGACTTTTAAATAAAATCATACAGTCTATGAATTCCTAACAGTTTATTTTTGTCCAGTCTGGTGTTTTCATTGACTTCCAAACTCCTCTAGAAAATTTCCGCATCCAAGACTATATTCTTGAAGATTATTTTTAAAACTTGTATTTGCATTTTTAATTTTGTTAGTTTTCTCTCTCTGATAGTCAATAATCAATAAAAACGGGAAAATAGGAAAAATCGAAAAAAAAAAAAAAGGAAAAACATTTTTATCCTGGTAGATAAATAAAGAGTAGAATAATTCAGAGAACAATCCTTATAAACACCAATATCAGAGCTTTTTTTATCCACTCTTACTGGAGCTGCTTATCCTGCAGCCTTAACTTGGCACGAAGCCAAATTATTGTTATTTTTTTTTTTCTTTTTACTTTTTTTGTACCGTCGAAAGTTTGATTTTTTTTGTCTTCATAAGTTTTCTTTCTTTTTTTTTAATCATTGACAATTTATGTTTTCCTTTCGTTCCATATTTCTCAACAGAGACACATTTGATTTAGTGAATGTTCAATTTGTTTTGTTTGATGTCACTCTTTCAGAAAAGGTCTATAGTATATTTCTTAAATATCACATAGATAAAAATTTTTAATAGAGGGAATTACTCATTTTTATTTGAAGTAAAAAAATAGCACGTAGGAAAATTTTTGCTGAATTATAGTATTGTACAATATGTATTCCTTAAGTGCGTAATATTCTATTTAGATAAAATAATATATACATATTTAATTAAAAAATAGATGCATTTATATAACAGTTATTTAATGTTCATTTTTGGACAAGTAAAAATAACTAACTAGGCGAAGAATGAATTAGAGGAATAGTCATGCTTCGTCTATCAACTGCTTTCAAGGCATTCAAAATAAAGTTATAAAGGACCTCAGTCAACAAATTTGACTCCAATTATGCGATTTAATCAAATGCAAAAGAAATTATTTTAATCACGGATTTAAGTATTTTAATATTGAAATTATTTTTAATTAAATATTTTGTAAAATGATGATTACAATGTAAAATAACTCATGTCTAATATTGTAATTTAATTACAGAACCAAAAAATATCCATTTGTGTATAAAATATTTATTTTTATTTCAAACATTTATTTAGTCTCGTTTGGCTAGTTTACTATTTCCTTTTGCACTGTATTTAATGTTATTTAACTCTATTTTTGTTATTTGTTTTGCTTATCAAAATCATACTTTATGATGATTATTAAAGATTTATCTTCTTAACTTTCTTCATCAAATACGCAGCAGATATATAGCTTATGGAGATATTTATATATATATATCCTCCTTAAACCGTTTTATTTTTAGCATTTAAATGTAATTCTAAAATCCCGTCTGCAATGGTTTGAAGGAAATGTGTTTTCAAAGACTAATTCTGTCTCAGACTAGATTTTCGAAGGATTTCATCACTGCTTTTTCTGTTGCTTTCTGCTGTCTGCATGTAATACATTTTAGTGTTGATGTAAAGAAACAAATACTAAATTTGGTTTAAGAAACTGAGAGCAAATAAATTGTTGTGAACTTATTCAAAATTTATACATTTTTTTTTTTTTTTGCTTGTAATTCCTTAATGTAACAAAAAGGTTCCGAATTGTTTAAAAATCCTTGAAATGCTGCTTAATATTTTAATTCTGGAAAACGATATGAAAATAGCAACGGCAGAATATATATTTCAAATTCCTTTTCTGGATTGTATGCATTTCTTATAAATTTATTACTTTAAATTTGTAATATTTCGTTTAATCGAATCTTAACAGAATTTTCATAAATATTGCTATATTCTGAATGGGGACTAAAAGACTTGTTTGAGCTTTCGGCTAGTCAGCAAGAATAAAGAATTTAAAAAATACTTTGTTTTGAACGAATTATTAAAAAAATTCACCTTCGACTTTTCAGATACAAAGATATGGTATTTTTTACCCTCTTTCAATCTATTTAGTGCATTCATAACATAACTTGTATTTCAAGCTTCGAGAAATGCTTTTTATGTGCTACATCTTTTCCAGGCACATTTGTAAGAACTTTGAGAAAACGATACAATGCTGAGTCATTCCATATGTCTAAAACAACTTGAAACAGTTCGAAAATATTTTCATATTTTCATTCACTCAGCCATTTTTTTTTTTATTTTGCAAAATTTTTGAATCACAAATTTCTATTTACATTTGGAAAAGAATGGAAATGATAAAAGTAAAAAAGAATAAAAAGAACAAAAAAAAAAAAGAAGAAAAGAACAGATTTTATATATCTACAGTTCTCTTTCCTGTTCTTTGAAAAAGTAAGAAAAAAAAATAAAGAACGTAACAATCTTTGATGGGCCTTCTTCTCTAGAAACTATTTAATATTCTTTTTCATTTTCTCTTTTATTTTTATTTTTTCCTTTCATTTCGTTCTCTTTGTTTCTATTCCCTGCTTTCCCGCGCTTGGGAACAAAGCAGATGGCAATTGGTTAGAAGGAATATGACGTCATTCAGTATGGCCGACGACAATTGTTTTGAAAAAAAACTAGAGAAGGCGGAATTCTCTTTTCTGCACTTTCATTTATATATATTTTTTATCCTTTTTTTGCTATTACAGCGATTTTTTTCGTTCTTTTTATCTTTAATTTTTTTTTCTCTTTCAGCTCAATCTAAATTTTAGGGAGATAAGAAACGTTTTTTCCTTTTATTCCTTTTTAGCACTATTTTATCAAAAGTGTATATATTATTTTTTGTTTCTTGCATTCACATTTTTATTCTTTGCATTATTTATATGCTGTGGAGACAGATATATATCATATTTACATGTAAATGCTTAATGTTTTATTTATAATTCTTATGTAGATATTTGGCGTAGGTGTTGGCGGAATTGTGCCAATACGTAGGTTGAATTCCGCCAAGGATCGAACCTGCGATGTTGGAATTTGAAGTCCAGTAACTTATCCACTATACAAAAATGGCCAACAATGTTTAGTGGTAGTTAATGGCTTATTAAGATGTCACCACAATACTACCCTACCAGTGAGTTCGCTAGAGAGACGAACGATTTTATTGCGCAAAGCCTTATGGCTAGTGCATGAGAGTTGCTGCTGCGACAAGTGAGTCTGACGGCTTTGCGTTGGTGCGTCAAGTGAGTCTGACGGCTTTGTGTTGTTGCTGCGTCAAGTGAGTCTGACGGCTTTGTGTTGCTGCGTCAAGTGAGTCTGACGGCTTTGCTTTGTTGATGGAGAGATGGCGCCAAGAGAGCTGTTGAAAATTCATCACGTCCGAGGTCATCAATTTGGCGTACGTGTTGGCGAAATTGTGCCAGTACGTAGGTTGAATTCCGCCAAGGATCGAACCTGCGATGTTCGGATTTGAAAGCCAGTAACTTATCCACTATATAAAAATGGCCACCAATGTTTAGTGGTAGTTACTGGCTTATTAAGATGTCACCACAGATAATATCAATAACATTTTTTAGAAAAGTAGATACTTGCAAAAAATTACATTTGTTTGGATTGAATCCCATTCCCATATTATCATTTCAAAATTTTTTTTTAATAATTAAGATCGTTTAGGTTATTTTTTCCTGAGTTTATTTGAAATTCCCTATTATCTTCGTCTAGTGCATACTCCAAATCGATATTTATAGCTAAAAATTAAAACCAGAAGAACATTCTTATCAATGAATTCAAATTTACCATTAACTCAATTTTGTAATTGTGATAAAATAATGAATAAAATGAGCTTTAAATTTTCAAAATACTTGTAAAATTGTAATTTTTTGCCACTGTATTGTTTAAACTAGGACTATAATCACATTAAATCTAGCATTAATTAATTAAGATTTTCCTCGTTGAAAAGCTAATCAAAATATGTTGATTTTAGTAAAATAATATCGCCAATCGCTTTTAATACGATAAATTAATTTGACTTAACATTTGTGCAGAAAATTAAATAATCATTTAATCTGAATCACTCAGTGAAACTGAGTAATTAGGCTGCCATGAAAAAAAAATGTCTCAGGACATGCTTATGTGTCTTCTTAATAAAGCATATCCTTTCAACAGTTATGACGAGATATACCTCACTACCATTGTTTTAACCAGGGGTGGAGTCACTTTTCTTTAACCCCTTCCTTCTCGCTCCCGTGAAAATGACGGGGTGAAATTTCTACCTCTATTTCTCGCGCCCTTGATATTTCCGGGCTGGCGCATTCAAAAGTAATACGCCAAAAATATTAAAACAATCTATTTCTTATGCCCAGAATCAAGTTTATTACTCAATATATACACCAGATGGCTGCCCTAGACTATTTACAATGTTTTTAGACACAGCTAATTTATTTTAAACTATACATTCAGTTTTATATAATTTTCTTGAATAAAAAAATAGTCACTTTTATGACCGATTTCTTGAAAATTATGCGACCGTTAAGGGGTTAAATATAGCTTCCTGCGAATAATATTTAACATAATATCTTCTTATTTTTAAATTACATCACTTCATATTTCAAGCAATTGACTGCAACTAAATTTATATGGTTTATCGGGCGTGTATTGTATCCGTATATTGTTTACTTCATAGAATTTTTACTAAATGTGGTATAATATATATAAATGAATTTTTGTTTGTACGTACCCTATGCGCTGCCTAAGTTCAACCGATTGCGGTGAAACTTGGTCAACTTATTCCTTGTAGTTACTGGATGGTTATAGGCATAATATATAGTTATCTAAATTTTAAAAAATTCGAATTTCAACTGCGTCTATTTACCAAAGATTAATTTCAAAATAACTCTCCGAGGAGACACAATAGATCCAGCAGAAATGCCGAATCCAAGTTAAAGGTTAATATTTTCTATCTATTGTACTCATAATTCCATGCAAGTCATTTCAGTGATAACAACTTTATCACAGATTATGTGAGAAAGTTTTGGAGATACCGATACTGAAAGTTTTAAATTTTAATTAAATTTTAGCGTTTTTCGTACTAACTTCCGAAAATATTATAGTTCAAATAATTTTGCGCTATCTCAATTTTCTAAAAATTATCTTTTCATGGTATAAATATATTTTCTATGTTTCATCAGTTTTAAAAAAATATTTTAATCACGTTTTCTAAAATTAAACTTGAGAATTCTGAAAAAATATTATATGAATCACGATACGCAATAAACATTTTCTTTTATTACCATTCTGAAAGAACATCAAGCTTTACATTTTTAAAAGACCACATAAATCTAATTAATAAAAATGAATGTTCCTTTGTTCGTACATTATGCCCTGCCATGCTGTTCATCTTATTTCGATGAAAAAGTACCAAATTATTGATTGTACTTGTGCAAAGGTTATAAGCATAGTATAATTATTACATTCATGAGTTTTTGTCATAAATTCAAAATAGAATTATTATTATTGTTGCCGAATAATTTATATATAAGGAAACTTTCTGAGTAAACAGTAAATTCTCTATTAATTCAACGAATCGTCAAACGATATTTTGGTTATACACGCGAATATCGTGTTAATTACTTTATCAAAAAATATGCCTTTAAAACGTCCATCCCTTAGTAGATATATCAGAATGTTTTCACAGGGTGAGTAGTATATTGCATGCTTACAAATCGAACAATCAAGAAATTTATTTGCTTTTGTTGCAGACGATAAAGCAAAAAATATTTTACACCCTTAAACACTTGTATAAGAAATTTAAAAAAAAATAAAATTAGTATTGCTTACATTTCTTCCATATATATTGTTCAATTTCAGTTAATGCATTCATTGCTGGCAAGAAAACAAATATCATTCTTTCTATCAGTCCTAATTAAACAGGACAGTTATTTCAAATTTCTACCAATATTTCCAAAATTATTTCTTTTACGGCAACAACGCGCAGGGTACCAGCTAGTATATTATGAAATACTATCTCTTATTAAACACATTGCCGCTAATATCTTGGCATTTTCACAAGTGGTATTCTTCTGAATTTAAAATATGTAATTTTAATTTGAATCATATTCACTTTGATGGAACATCGAGAGTGATCTCAAAACTTTCTCGCATACTCTCAGATAAATTTTTCATGCCAGAGAACACCTTCTTGCATACAGACGACCACTTAATATGCACATTGATATGCAATACTTATGAAACATTAATCTTTGGCATGAATTTAGCATTTTAGTGAATATATCATGTTATCCATGGTGAGGTTTTATGGTCGATCCCTGTCATACATTAATGATATGCATTCCTAGAGATTCGAACTCAGGACCATTGGGTTCGTAGCGGCTTAACATAACCTCTCGGCAAAAGTGTACACTCGTGTTCGGAAGTTGTTGCCTGGTTTATGAACTTTCCACCACAATAGTATAAGAAAATCGAATTTGTACTTTAAACATTCTTCTCAACCGATTGAAATAAAAATTTGACACAAAACTGCGCCTGTAGTGTCAAAACTCCATACCAAATTTGATATATCTAAGTTATTGCATTTTGGAATTATCGCGTTTACATGTTTCTTATTGTATGGAGCGACCGAATATAATCGCGTGTTTGTACCGAATCTTGTCTATCTAACTGTTCTGTTTTTTTTAATGTTGTTTATTGTGTAAAATTCTATTCTAACAGCCGGATAGATAAACTTTTTCTGAACAGATTTTACTCAAAATGTGATGGAAATCCGCAAATTTGGTGTAAAGATCGAATACCAAATTTCATCTTTGTAATTGAAAGCATTTTTTAGTTATCCTTGTCACAGACAGATGGATATTTTCCAAATATGTGTTTTTTGAACTCCGGATGTTCTAAAACGTGGAGATTTGTCAAAATATCGAATTCAAATTTTTTGATGATTACTATATTTTCTTTATAATACTTATATGAAAAAATAAATATGTAGTTTGTCTTACTAAATATATTACACAAGAAATAAATTATTCCTTTTTTTAAAAAAAAATTATTCACACGCGAAAAAAATCATCATTAGAAAAATCACGAAGTAATATAATAGTTCTTGCATTAATTACTTTACAATATAAAACAAACTCCTTTCATTTTGAAGGTCACATTGGGCTTATAATCTTTTATTTGTATCTTTATTAAGCTATGCATTATTGTTCGCATACTGTTTGTAATCATTTATAGAAATAATTGGCATTAAAATGAAGTAATTAATTTACTTGAATGCTGCCGTGAATGAATGTATTATTTTATGAATTATTTAAATTAATTAAAAATTGTTAATTAGTAAAGCATGAGAGATTTCTGAATTATATTCCGTTGAATCAAGTACATAAAATTCATCATGCGAAGTATTCGAATTGCAGTTCCATGTGCGCATATGAAAATATCATAATTATAATGCGAAGTATTCGAATTAAAATTCAATGCACAAAAAACTGACTGATCACGTTTTTAATGTAAAATATTCAAATTATAATTCCATACGCCATGCATATATTAATTAAACGGAATTTCAATTATATATTTTCTGTTGAAAATTTGCCTTCTAATACATGGAAAAATCAGATTAGGAATACTAAGATACATTAGATTAAACTATGCATTATTTCTTTGATTTGTTAATTAAAAAAGAAATGTGTATTCTAATAAATACATTTTTAAATATTTGTTGTTATTTTCTATAATTTTTGGAGGAGACACTTATAAAAAATTAATTTTAAATATAAAAGTTAAAAAGTTTTAAATAAAAAATTCAGAAATTTAAAATTAATTTTAAATTTTTGAATTTTGTCATTTTTATTTTATCCTATATAAAATATCATATCGACATTGAAATCCTAAACTGAAGGAATAATTCAAAATTTTGTTTGATTTTAGGTAACATTTACTGCAAGTTATTTTTACTGCATGAGTTATTTTTAATAAATATTAAATCAAAAATTCATAAAATCAATCTAGAATTTTGTGCATTAATTTAGTGAAATAAGTATATCATAATCGTGCGGACACCCACATAGAATTTGTAGCATTATATATTTCAATATTAACAATTAAATGTTCATAAGTTAACAGTTGTGAGGAATTCAATTTTAGATACCATTGCAAAAATGCTTCAATCTACAGTTTGGAATGAAAAAAAGAAGTTTCTACAAAATGGCGAGTTTAATTTTAAATCTAAAAGTGAAACAAAAGATACATTTCATAGATTTACTGAAAGTTATAAATTTTGAATATTTAAAGCAGAAAAAATGTTAGGAGCTATTTCAAAATATTTGTAGGCTATATTAAATTCCATATTAAAATTTCATTTTTTTAAAAAAATTGTATTAGCAGCAATATATTTGTTAAAATAATTTTTTGAGGTGTTTTTTTTTTGAATTTGTTGTTATAATATTTTTAAAAATATTTCAAATTCCTGAAATTCACTTGAGAAAATATCTAAATAAAAAGATAGTTTAAAGAAAAAATATAATAATAATTGCAGAAATATTCATAATAAAATAAATTTAACTAATGAGTACGGAAGTCTTTTTAATATCTCATCATTATCTGAATTCAAGATATTATATTTTGTCTTGCATTCTTATGTTTTATTGCGACTACGCAAAGAATTTTTTAAATTCTTTTATTTGTGCATACTTTATCCTTGAAAAATAATTTTGTTTTTACTTTACGGTGGGAAAGTAGTAAAACGTGAAATAGTTGCTACATTTAATTAGGAAATACGATGAAGAAAAAAATGTTTGTCTAGAAAATTCTATCTCAAAAATAAATTCGAAGAATTAATTACATTTCAAAAATACATCAAATTTCTTTATCTCTTGCCGAATAAAATCGTTTGCTCTAAACTTTTCCCTTAAAAAAAATTAATAGAAGATAACGAAATTTATTAGTGAATTTTCCGGTTCCAGTTTCATTTCGTTCTTTGAAAATAAATTTTCCATTGATGATGTACATGCTTTTCCATTTCCATTTTAAGTGGAAAAGAGATTCTTAAAGAGAAAAATATGTAGGAGCAATGCAATAGAAAAACATCGTTTTTCTTCCTGACAAACGACTTTGAGGCATCTCCACTTTGTTTCCTTTGGCTGTCTATTTATTTATTTATGTAAGTTTGGCGGCGTTGATAAATCGAGACTGGCGCCAACAGCGAAAGAAAAAATATATATATAAATTTATTTTTTTCATCCTCTCAATCTTCGAAATCATACTGCAGAAAATCACATCTTTCCATCCTTCAGTTTATTATTTTTATTTCTTGCTGGCATCAGTATTTTATTTTACTTGGTTAGAAGAATTTTTTTGTCCTCATATTTCCTGTCAGCAAATGATATGGGGATTCATTGGACATATTTGAGCCTTTTGACAGTCGCCAATTAGTTAACCTTTTTTTTTTTTCGGGGTATGTCTGTGATAATTTCATCAAATGTGGAATCTTTTTTTAAACATCTTTGTTAATGAATTTATCGTTAGGCGAATGATTTTAGTGGTATGCTTTGTGAACAATTTTTTAAGACAAACTAATTATTGAATAAACATAGCATAAAAATAACAGGAAGCAAAACAGATTATAATTATTATTTTGATTAGAAAATTAATAAGAAAGAGAAGATTTAGAAAATAATAAGAAAACTTAATTATTAATGGAAATTAAATCATTTAAATTTTAATTATGTAGACAATAGTCAGAACGTATTGTTTTGTTGACGATGGAATTTTTTTTTCTTTTTTGGATATAATGTTTAATGTACTTGATTGGTCCAATGTTAACTAGGGAACATACAAAATATTAAGACAAGGAACTACAGTTGTATACAAGATTATAATTCCAATTTAATTGATTTAATTTAATCTACGAGATAAAATACATATAAAAGTACAAATATACAGGAGGTCAGCCTTTTTGACAGATGTGGTTCCACATTTGATAAGAATCTACATTATAGATCTTAAATATCTGTATTTTTAGTCTTTTTTCTGACCAATTGAAACGAAAGTTTGACAAGGAACTTAGGTTGTCGATATAAGATCACATAATTAATTTAATTGAATTTACTCTTTACGTTTTGTAGTTATCTAATTAATTTGTATTCGAGCAGTCAGGCTGGCTGACTTCCTCTGAGTAGACTCAAAATTCGATAGTAATCTGCAGATTTATTCTAACTTCCATATCCAGGTTCCATACTTCTATTTCGAATAATTTGTGAGTTCTCAAGCGGATGGATACAACGCCAAAAATTTTTTTTTCGAACTCATGTAGGTTTAAACAATGGAAATCTATCAAAATGTGATTTTACGACGATTACAAATTTTCTTTATACTTCATTTAAAGGTAATATTGTAAAACTCGGTCTAATTTTTTTTTTTCACTGAAACGAATTATATTTGCATGCAATGGGGTAGTTGTTTGAATTTAAGTGAATTCTATAATAATGTGAAATGAACCAACTGATATACGAAAAGTAAATCAGAAATATTAGGTTCATTATATTGCTTAAAAGACCGCTCTTTCCTTTAGAGTTTTTCATATGTTTACTCCATGAAAGAAACAAAAATTTTGTCTTTTTAGAAAGCAAATAATGTAAACATTTTGGACTTCTTTTTGGCCGAATGTTTGGCTTCTATGTTGGAAAGAAAAGCATTGGTGCATTTTGTTCATACTTTATAAATATTAATTTACTTTTATGAGTACATATGAGTGCTATTAATTCTTCGCTGCATTCATAATGTGTATTCGTATTTTAATCACAAATATATTTACATGCTATCAGGGAATGATTGTTTTGGCTTTAAATACCTTTTATATGAATGTGTACAAATATAGTAAACAATGAATTGTCTGAACATTTTTGTTAAGAAATGTGTCCATATTACGGATAAATTTAAAAAAAATTCTTAAAAAGTTTTTAATTTTTTTAATAAATTGAAAATAAAACAAAAAAATATGTCAGTTAAAAGTTTAAAATGTTTTTAAAAACTTTAAGAAACTTGGACTTTTGAAAATAAAATATAAAACAAAATCGTTCTAATTTTGAATTTTCTCAAATGATTTGTTCAAAATCTAGCAGATACATTGAAAAATTATCTACTTTATTATCCAAAAATAAGCTGCATTCTAATTTAGCCTTTAGATTGATAAATAGAATGAAACCTTTATTTGCACTATAAAGCAGTGAAACAACTGTAAAATTTTCTTAATGAACAAATCGGTAATTCAATAATTCAGAAACTGCGATAAAATATGAAATTATTATACCACATTGAAATGAAAGATTTTCTTCAGACTTTAAATAAGGAAAAAGATTTTTTACGAAATATGAAATAGGGAAAAGTAGATTTCAAATTTGTGAAATAGCTTTAAAACGTACATTGCTGTTAATAAAGAAAAAACGTGTAATTTCCTTAACAATAAAAACGCAAATGAAATCCAAATAGTTTTATAAAGAAAACTATTTAAAAACGTAATAATCCTGAATAAAACAGTATTGGATATTTTTGGCTATCATAATATTTAGTTTCAAAAATCACATCATTGTTGATACAAAAATAAATGTTATTTCCTAAAGAATAAAAATACAATTAAATTCAAATCTTCAGAAAGAAAACTGTTTAAAAATTAATAATCTTGAATAAAACAATATTCGATATTTGAGACCATCGTCATATTTAGTTTTTAAAATGAGATCATTGTTAAAACAAAAATGAATGTTATTGCCCAAAGAATAAAAAATACGAACCAAATTAATATAGTTTTATAAAGAAAACTGTATAAAAACTTAATAATCCTAAATAAAACAGTATTCAACATTTAAGCAAAAAATCAACTTTTCAACATGATTTAAAGATTATAAACAATCGAAGACTAAATAACCATAATTTTTGGATTTAAATTGTTGCCCGATCGTGCTTCTGTTGAACACTAGGTTTTGATTATTAATCTTCGCTGCTCGTACTCATTGTCTCGAGTGACACGACAGCTGCTGTCGGCCACGCCCCACTTTTCAGTTGAACGAATTTTTGACCGATTGCTCTGGCATGCCGCCGCAAGAGCTACTGCTGCTCATTAGTTGAAGTCGTAATAATTATCGCGGATGGTCAAGTTTGTTGCATCTGCTAGAGTTAATTAGATAGATTCCATGAATTGTGTTCAGCTCCATCATAATTGTTTGACCTGATGTGTGAATAAGTAATATTAGAAAGATCACATTTTAGTTAAAATCAAAAATTTGATTAACATTAATATTTAGTGCAGGAGAATTAAATTCTCCTATACGGCTTTATTCCTCAATATTTTTAAACCAAACTTAGCTATTTAGTGTTATATATGTATATAATTGAAAATATTTAGATACGAATCACATATACTGAATGCATATGAATATTTTTTCTAATTGGCCATTTCATTTAGTTCAATATGTTATTCGAAACAATTAGCGGTATTTCAGTACTCATTTTACAATTTATCTATCATTACTTATGTTTTTACTATGGTGAAATCGGGACCGAGATGATACCAAATGGCATTGTCAGCATTAAAGCAGGAAAAAAAGCTCAAATAGTTAGCTATAAAAAATGTGTTTTGTGTGTATGTGTGTAAGTGAAGTTACGTTTTTGCAGGAAAAGCATTTGTATGGATTTATTTAAAAAAGCAAAAACATTAAATATAAATACATAAGTAAAAAAAATAAAACAAAAAGCTCGACTCAAACCGAGAACCCGCAACACATGCGCCATTCATGCTTTTCTGATCATACACTTCGAAACGAAAGTTGAATGCATTTGAATATGAAATTTGATCCAAATCATTAGAGCCGTTACCGAGATGCACGAAATAAATAAATTTATATAAAAAGTTTTGCAAATGTGACCATATCAAGTTATAAGAGTGATATTCTTAATTGAATATTCTTTATAAACGGTGGGGAACTTCCTTTTGTCGCAATTTTTATTTATTATAATTTTTTTAAAAAGCTAAGCTAGATTTAATTTATGAAATATTTTACGTTCAACTTTAAATATTAAATAGAATAAAGCGTTTCTATTTTCAACATTTCACTGTGATAGTAAAAAAAATTAATAAAATATAATATTTAGCGTTTTGAAACATCAACTTTCTGTAATATGAATTAATTTCCAAAAGCGCTCTGGAAAATTATAGTTTCTAATTCTATAATTCGTGCTCCAATTCCCAAATTTTATTCAAAAACTTTATTTCCTTTACATTAACGGCATTTTAAATTTAATGTCACATTTGCTCTTTCGGAAAAGTATCAATTTTTTATTATTTCAGTTTTGTCACTAGTGACCATTTCATTTGCCATTAAAATGAAAAGTTAAATACCATTCTTGAAACTAATTTACTTATGCACTGGCCTTGAATAAGCATTCTGAATAACACCTCCCATCACATTCCCTTTAAATCCACCGAATTACTATTAACTTCAAACAAACCATTCAATACTATCACAGCTAACCTACCAAAACACTTTTGACACGCGAACAGATGTCGAATAGTTACTTTCCCCTTTTTTCCATGTAACTTCCAGGAATATTATACATTAGGGGGCCATTAAAGAATAACCAGATGCTTTCGGATATACTAGTTGCGTGTGGTTTCATGCTTTTAACGCTTTATGGGTTCTTGTGTATGAGAACAGATGCCTTCAATTTGGGTTATTAGTTCCGTGTTATCTAGGGCGGTGCGCCAACACACGCAGGGAAACCACTTGTTTAATTTTGTGGGGTGGACAGAACTAATGACTATCATTT
This sequence comes from Argiope trifasciata, assembly GCA_026543055.1. Classification (NCBI taxonomy): domain Eukaryota; kingdom Metazoa; phylum Arthropoda; class Arachnida; order Araneae; family Araneidae; genus Argiope; species Argiope trifasciata. The sequence goes on along the minus strand of JAPMOQ010020386.1, from coordinate 139,502 downwards.
GAATGGGACAACATGTTTTTTTTTTTTGGTGTGTACCAAATTTAACCTTTAACCGAAAAAGTAAATGTCACGCAATTTTTTAGGGTTCAATTATTTATTACTATTCAATGTTATACTGTTGAATATGGTTCCTAATAATTGAAACCGTCAAAATTCAATTCGACTGCAGGGCTTGGCAATCTTTTGCTCATATGCAGCTCTTTGAATTCTCAAATATGGCTCTCATTTTACTTTTATTACATAAAAAATAAGAAATTCAACAATCAACGCATTTTGATCTCTCGTTAGTTTGAAACCAGCATATTTTGGGGAATATTCAATGTTTCGAGCATCAATCAACTAAAAGAATCGGATTGGCTGAATCTGCTGTCTAATTTGAAAATGAAAGTATTGTTTTTTTCATAGAATTATAGAAAATTTTCTCGAGAAGTTCCGCATAAAAAGTCTCTTTAGAAGCAATGCATTCTTCTTTTTGAAGTAGATGTTGAAATTTTATATTCATAATTTAAATGGATTCTAAACGTCTGTCATCTCTGTTTGACATATGACTAGAAAAATGATAAATCATATGTAAAAATCTCTAAAATCATTTTTTTCCCTTTAATTCTAAAGTTCATATTATTGAAGAAAAAAACATGTCAGTATTTCGGATAATTCAAATAAATAATTAAATTGCTGTGAATTTTATTTACCTATTACCAAACAAAATATGCTTTAATTTCAATAAAAACAAAAGAAGCATTTTATTCTCAAACTTCCATGAGGACTTTTCACTTGTTGCTTTATGGTTCCATAATTAGCGCCTTGATAATCAGAAATCTCACCTGAGAGAGTGATCTCCCAAAAATTTTCTCGATCACTTTTTAATTAAATTTTTATCTCAGAAAACGTCTTACATTGCATTGGTGTGCAATAGTAAGGAAATACGAATCTTAGACGTTAATATAGCATTTTTACTGAATCCATTGCGTGGTCCTTGGCGAGTTTTTGCCTATTAATCTCTGGCATGCGGTTAATAGTATCTGAAAATCGAACTTGCGTTTTAGATATGTTTTTTCCTCAACAGATTGGGACAAAAATTCGATACAAAGCATATAGAGAATACTATGGGTTTTTTTTTTTTTTTTTTTGCGATTTACTTTTTTTTATTTTCTTGTATGAAGTAGAGTTGAAGTAGAGAATTAGGTTTCTTTTATGAAGAGATTTTGACGTACATTTCCATTTCGGACCTCTTTGAATCCAGGGGGGGGGGGGAATTCGGTACTGTGTCTGTTGTGGATACGGTCATTCAAAAATGGCTGATATTTCCTATACAGTACTTCAATCAAATCTGTAGACTTCTGACAAATTTTGTACGAAATCCATTCTCATTCAATCTGCTTTCTAGCCGTTCTATTACAACTTCATATCTACAAAATGTAAAGAGCTACAGAGATAAAATTTGGTACTCAAATTTCACATCTAAAGTACAGATTCTAACAAAATTTTGAATGAAATCCAGCAAAAGGCAGATCTGTAATTTGTGAATGCAACTGCAGCTTCGCTTTTACGTTTTATTGTCAGATTAATTTTATTATACTGAAAAGGCGTCAAAAATTCGTATACCCGCGATAAATTTGTAAAAATGCTAGATTCATGACAAATATGTATATTCTGAAATTATCATTTACCAATAATGCCATGAAAAACATTCGAATGTCCACAGTTTTGTGCGGAAGAAAGGGGATGAAATTGATATTGGAGGGTATGTGAAAATGTTTTCAGAATGTACTGTTTTTTTTAACATATAGTATGGTTTTAAATGTATATTGTGGTTGATAAAGCATGGACATATTTTGGAGCTATACTTACAAATTCTAAGCAACATTACTACGATTACAGATTCGTTGATTTTATTGAAAGTTGATTTTCGGCAAAGGTCTTGGTGTCATATTGGTACAGAAGCATTCCATCATCATAAGAATTTTAGTTTCATTATGTTTGAATCAAGAAACCGAGCTTTATTTTATCGTAACAATAGTTTTTTCGAAAAGTTTATCTGTAAATGTTTTTTTCCTGAACGGGTCTACTTGTTGTCAGAAAGCGGCATAACTTAATGGTGGCGAATTGGAGTGAGTTGTGCTATCAAGATGTTTTTTTTTAATGTTTTGTTTGATGTATTCTGACCTTGTTTAGCTATTGTGTCAAAAACCATCAACTATTGTCTTCGAAGAGATTTTTAACTCCATGGAAGTTGTTTTCCACCAATAGTCCTTCTGTTTCTAGAAAAGTAGCATTGTTCTCAGAGAGGTGCAAATAAATTTAGTAAGAATATATATATATATATATATATATATATATATCTATATATATATATATATATATATAAAGCATATCGGTTTCAGTGCTGATTAAACCATTCAAAATTATGATTAAAAAAAACTTTTTCATATTATATGTTAAAAATTATTGTTTCCTAGATATCATTTGATGCCAGACATGGCTAAATGTGCTATTTTATTCCTTTTATTACATTATAAAAAAAGAAGAAGAAATTACTTTACAGGAGCAGAATGTATACCGTGATCCTTTTAAAAAATAAAAATAAAAACGTTTTTTCACATTTTTCTTTAATTTACGCAAATTTATCACTCATCAGTTTTCATTTAAGGCTCATAAAAATGGTAAATAAGCTAATATGAGTATCTTGACTTTCTTAAAAAATACAAGGAATTCAAAAACTGACAAAAATTTATTGCCATTCATAAAAGTTAAAAACTTCTATGAAATCGAAAGACTTTTGTTGGAATTGAATTCTTATTATCCATTTGGGGATTGCTTGTAGTAAACAGTATTTGCTTGCTTCTTTTCCTTGCCATCATGAACGTTAATATTATACAATACCAGCTGGAGTGGTCTCTCCAAAGATGTCTCGCATATTCCCTAAGAAAATACTTTACTTAACACTGGCGTTCAATGATTATTCCATGCCAGTTTTGATACATTTTGGCCATTGCGTTTTTGAATTATCCTTTTTACATGTTTCTGATTGTACAAATCGGCAATGGTCAATCGCTTTTGGGGTTTAGCTCAAAGTTTGACAAGTGTCTATGCTGTAGATATTAAATCTGTGTAACGAATGTTAACTATCTAACTCTCTACTTTTGTAATTGCCGCGTTAACTTATACACCAGCAGCCAGAATTGAAGGACTTCCTCTGAACAGAATCTACACAAAATTTGATAAAAATCAAAAAATTTGGTATAAAGATCGTATATCAAATTTCAAGCCTCTAATTTTCTAAAAATGTGTCTAAAATATGAAGATTCGTTCGTCAAAATCCTAAGTTCGAATTTTTTGACAATTATAGTGCTTTTTTCTGTGCAACACATACGAGACAGTAATAAAAGGTGTCAAATATATTTTTAAAAAAATTTATCTTTTAATTTGCATGCAAAAGTTGTCTTAAGCGTCTTTTTAAACTGAGAGGTTTCTCTTGCACTAATTCGTAATTCTATTCTTCCATTTTCCTGAAAACTATTTTCTGTCCTGAATATTTTAAATTTAATGGAACCTCCGCTGCCACACAATTGGTTACTTTTAAAAGGCGGAAAAGACACTCAACGCGAACACCTCTTCCAGACAACATGAATTTAAAATGACGCTGGCGAGAGAAAAAAAATCGCTATTTATTTAGTAGCGCGCCCAAATAATGAAAAAAAAAAATTCTTTTCTTCTGCGTCTACTCCATACATGCCAAGAGAGGGGTAAACCCATTAATATTCCACCGGCGAAAATTGAGTAAACATAATATCTGTCAGACAACAACGGAACGAAGAAGGAAAAAAGAGTGAAAGGGGGGAAAAAAACAGAGAGAAAATTTTTTCTCAACACTCTTAACATTTAGTGTAGGCGCGGTTTAGTTCCTTTTTTTTATTTATTATCGTTTGCGGAGCAGCCGAACAAATAAACTCATCTCCGAACTCTGGTTTTTCGTTTGGCCCTATTTGGCATTCTGCGCATCGTTCCTGTTTGGCATTCACTCCCAATTTAACCCATAGGATGCCTTTCCCTCGGAAGGCATCAGACAAATGCTTCACGTGCGCTGAATAAAAAATCGTTTGCGGGTTGGCTGATGCAGTGAAAAAAAAATACCAACTTTTTTTTTTCTTTCGTAGTTGGGAAATGAGTATCGGTGACGAATACAGTGAAGCCATGGAGTTGAGTTGCAGGGGTACTGGAAAATATCTGAAAGGAGCGTGAAAGAAAAATATCCTCGTTTGATAAATAGATTCTGACAGAATGCATTGAATTGACTGAAATCAGATTTTATGATAATTTTTTAGCCGTTTGGAAAAGTTAAAAATAAAAAGAATGTAAAATATTTAAAGTTCTTATTTCTTGCATTAATTATTTACTGATTTTTAATATGTAATATGTAAATGATAAATTACTATTCTCAATCAGATATTGCAGCCTATACTCCTATTTATACAACATAAAGAATCATGCTCCGAATAATTTTATTATTCAATATATATATATATATAT
>JAPMOQ010020386.1:80376-124708 GCA_026543055.1 Argiope trifasciata | reverse complement strand
ATTCTTTCAGACTTGTAAATATAAGTCCTTATAATGATTGAAAAAAAAGGTTTGTAACGTGTTAATGTGTTTATATTTGGAACTCTCTTGATATAAATTCTACCCAAATTATAATATTATATTTCATTCAAACCAGTTTTAATTTATGTTGCGTAGCCTCTATTAATGTTTTCTAAAATTACGTTTTCGTTAAATTGTGCTTAAATATTTATTAATTTTGGCTTTTTTATAAACAGTTTAATTAGTTATTTTCACATTGTGAACATTTAAATTAAAATAAATTCAAGAATATTCTTTCAAACTTGTAAATACAAGTCCTCATAAAGATTGAAAAAAAAAAAGGTTTGTATCGTGTTAATGGATTTTATATTTGGATCTCTCTTGATATAAATTCTTGCAAAATTAAGAGTTATCGTATCAAAGTAGAGAAAATAACGAAGAAAAAGCATTTCATGCATATTTATTACGGATGCAATAAATAAACCTCGAAATACACATTTAAAAAAAATTATCGTTTTATGCATTGAATGATGAAATACGTTTCATTAAATAAACTAAGAAAAACGCTGAAATAAAGAGGAAATGTACCTTCTTATCATTACAGCATTGTTTTATGCTTTTACCTGCAAAAATAATAGGTTTCTTGTGTACGAACTTGATGGGAAATCTGCTATTTAATGTCTATTACATAGTTTCATGGCGGAATTTTTTTATTACTAAGCAATTGTCTGGAATTAATTTATGGAAAAACAAATCTTATTTTTTTGGATTATGTTATATATTCATATTCTTTCCTCCATCTTTCGCAAAATTGTTTGAATATAAAAGTTTTTAGTTATTAGTTTTATGCATTGCAGTTATAATATAGCTCCGGAAGGTTTTTGTTTGGTTCTTTTCTTATCAGATACAAAAATAAAAATGTAGATTACGATAAATATCTGGACGGAGTTGAATGAACCCTTCACTGAACTAAATTTTTACATATTTTATTTATTTTTTTCTGCTTTCTAAGCTTTGTTATAATACGATAGATCGCTAATAATGGAGAGCATTTTGATTTCATCTTTTTTAAAATTTAATTTTTAGAATTTTATGGATCATATTTGAATTATATATATATATATTTGCTGTTTATACATTGATATAAATTATTTTGTAATCAAAATTCTCTGCTTTTTTATATTTCTAATAGTTTAGTTTAGTTTAGTTATATTAACGTCCCGTTTTAAAGCAACACGAGGGCTATTTTTGGACGGATTTCGTAATTTTGAACCAAGATCAAATGGCGAGGATTACACCTGAACTGGCACCCCCCTCTCCACACCACACCACTCCACACCAGAGGGAGGACCTAATTCTAATAGAAAGTCACATTTAAAATTTATTACTCATTTTTTAAACAAAATTTAGAATTTTTGATAATGAAATGAAGAATACAAATATTTATTATAGACTAATTAAATATGAATATATGATAACTTATTAATTGAATGAAAACAAAAATTCTTCTTTAAAATTCCTGTCTTCATTAGAAAGCAAATGAATTCAAAAGGTTTTATTCTATTTTCCTGAATGGATGCTAATATACTCAGATTTATGTATTCTTAAATGTATATGTATGTATTCTTAATACTACAACAACCCTAATTACTGAATTACATTAGAATGGTTTCACCTTCCATCGAATTTTTACTAATCCAAATGGAATCTGGGCTTTAGTTTGTTGATCCAAAATTTTTTTATATTGTTTGAATACCTGAGAAAGGCTGTTATCTCTTCAGTTGAGTATGTAGGCTTTAATGAATCATTGTATTTCTTTGATAGAAAAGTGAACTTTGCATTTCTGATTGGCTGTCATGACACATTTTTGCAAATATTCCCTTTCGGACAATGTAAATAATGTCGATCCATCTAATGTAGTTTTGTATTTTATTATTACATGTAAGGATATACATCCCGGAATGACTAAATAATTCGTCTCGGCAAGCTAGAAGACAAAAGATTTACATGTACGTTATTATCGGGTAATATAAATTGTTGATTTTAGAAGCAGTCTAAACTAGGGGTTAGGAGCTTTTCAACCTCCAATTTCTGAGATACTGCGGTAAAATACAAAAATTGTTCGTTCTTAAGGATATTCTAATTCTTCTAATTCGATTCAATTTTATATATTCAGTTGTAAGGAACAGCGAAAGGAAAATTTAACCTCAACCTATCATTTCCATCTCCTTTGAACGAGATGGGCCATATACGAACTCGTCCAAGATTTTTGCATTTTTAATGGCATTACAAGCCTGTCAAAATCCAAACAAAATTACTCTAATTATCCTGTTTGCAAGATAATATGGATAAAGAACCATTGCAATAGATATTCCTTAAGGAATTTTCCTATCAGTCTGCAGATTTTTCAGTTTCAGATGTTGTTTTGAAAAACGGATAAATTTCTAATCTCTAACTCTCGGTATCCTGCAAGAATTGGCAATCTTAGGACTTTTTCAGACAATTTCCCTTTTTTATATAATACCAGCGGGTGACCGAGCTCCGCTCGGAGAAAACAGGCATCGAAGCTAACTCGAAGATTTAAATTTTCAATTGTGATTTTTCAAAACAATACATGCCATAAGAAAATTTGTGAAGCCATTGGTGAAAAGACAACCGGTTAAACCTCGGCTTTTCATCGTCCACCAGCGATGTCATGTCTTGATGTTCCATTGGAAATCCCCATCTGCACTGGTCTCTTCCATGTTTGCTGACCATGCACGGAGCGCTTGGGTTCATATCACCACACGGGTTATGGATCATCCATTTCGAAATCAGTTCCGGATCATCTTCTGGAAACTTTATTAGTTCGCCATATTGGCTATAGATGGCAGCACGTTACCGCTTGAAACCTATTAGCCGTTATGGTGAACTAATAAAGTTTGAAAATATCCTATCTGTAACTCCAAACTGCTCGGCCGTAGAGCTTCAAAACCGGCGCCAATCGATTCCTCGTGGCCAAAAACCTCAGACCCCCAAGTTTACCGGAGTTTATTAATTCTGGGGTGATTTTCGACTTGGCAACCATTCCTCGTATTACAGTATAAGATATATTGAAATATAAGATAAAAATCAATTATCAACTATATATAGGGAATGTATAATTGTACTTGTACGATAGATTTATATCAACAATTGTTTTTTCCCGTAATAAAGTTATTCTATAACATTTTTAGTAATCCAACCGTGTTACTAGGGCAGCTGCATTAAAAGCGATTAGTAACTGAGAAACTATTCATCATATATTCCACAATGTTTTCAAGCAGTTTATAAAATGCATATGCAACCTTTGAACGTATAAAATATCATTTGAATTGAATTTCAATTGAATTTCTTATCAATAACTCTTCCTGTTTCTTATTATTCAGTTGTACCCATTTTAATCTAATGTTCAATTTTTAATTCTCAGTATCGATCAACTTTTACTACGATTTTATCTATTAACGATCTAATGGTATCTAACTATCTTCCTTTTTTAACAATCGGTTGGTTTTTTTTACATCTTATATGATTGTTTTTTTCCATGTACGTTTTGCAAAATATTTAATCATTTTAAAAATAAATAAGTGATAATTTAGAACTTTTTTCACCGTTATTTTACGTTACCATATGCTCATATATCCATCGTAAGTTTGGCGCAGTATGATCATGTCTCACTTTTCTGCCAGTCTTTGTCCTACATTTTAATTCTCTTTGAGATATTATACTGGACTTATCCATCCTCTCTGGCCCTGCATCATGTAAAGATCCGACACCACCCCTGAAAAAAAGCAAAATAGTTTGAAATAATCAGCAACATTACTGCATTTATCAAAAAAAAAAGACATATGTTTATAAATAGATCAAGTATCACTGCATTGAGCCAGTTCCAAGAAAACCTCTTGTCCAGAATACGAAGGGTTTTATTTAAGCCTGCCAACGGATTCATATCTCTCTTTTATTTCTCGAAATTTTATTCTATTCGAAAAAGAACATGCCTCAGCCGTCTTTTCGCATTCGAATTCGAAGTTTATTCGCCCTGAAAGAAATCGAAACAAATGCGGAATCTGAGAAAACTATGGTCTGACGACTTGTTCTCTACTAAAGAAAAAAAAATTGAGGTTACTCTGTTGGAAACAGACTCTATCAACAGTGAAAAAGAAGAAAGAATAAAAAAAAATGTCGATGTAGAAAGCTCTTTTAGTTCTTTTAAAGAGAGAACGGCGCAGGCCATATGTGAGCATAAATATTTCTCTCTCTCTACATATTTATACCTCCTACACCCCCAACTCCTATCACACCCCGAGAAAATCCCAAATACAATTTTATATCTTTTCTCCCATATATATATATATATATATATATATATATATATATATATATATATATCCATCTCACGACTTTGCTACTTCGGAGGGTATCGTATTTTATACCAGATAGAAAAACACTTCTTCCGACGTATTATATTTTGAGAACGGCTTTTGCTTTGGAAACCCCCTTCTACCCACCCACCCCCGAAAAAAATGTATCAGTGCGCATTTGCGTGTATGCATCTCTCCTGCAGATTTATGCGTATGTATAAAGGTGTGTGTGCATGGAATATGAAAAACGAGCCTGCTTGCCGTACATCGATATATCAATGCGTTTTTTATATTTTAAAACTAGGTGGTATACGTAGATATATTTTTCTCTTATCTGTTGAGGCGTGCATTTTTTATGTTTTCATTTTTCGCACTTTTCCATTGGCCTGTTTTTCGAAGGAATATTTCTTTTATTGTTAGAGATAAGGTATGAGATTGGCGACTGAATTTTCCCGCCAAGGCTGGCTTGTGTTGTATTTGGTGAATATGAATCTGCACTTATGCTCACAAAATGTAACAAGACTTAGGATTTTTACTTTCATATAGAGTAAATATTGTGATAATTTGAATACCCATTTGAGTTATATGTGTGAAATATGGAATATATTTATATCAAATTTTTAAATTTCTAATTTATTTATCATAAAATCCATTCGAAAGAGGTCTGAATATAAGTCTATACGATAACTACAAAATGAAATCAAGGTGGATGAAATTTGGTACACAAATTTAACATCTAAAGTGTAGATGTCTGTCCAGATTAGAACACAATCCGTCAAGGGGTCGACTTATTGTCGAACTGTACTTTCATAAGCATATGAACGTGATAACTCAAAAATGCAATGATTTAAATGTATGAAATTTGGTATGTGATTTTGTTACTACATTTTCAATTTTGTATCAAATTTTGATTTCAGTTGGTTGAAAAAAACATATTTAAAACACAAATACGTTTTCCAGGATCTTATTGATAAACTCCAAAGATTGATCGCCAAAAAAATCGCCAATGGATAGATTAAAAAAATATCGAATTCTCATCAAGTTTCAGATTCCATAACTGCTGTCCGCAAATGCTATGCAAACCTTACTCACCATTGACAATTTTATGTAGGGGATGAAGAATAACGCCATTTTTTTAAAGAGAATGTTTGAAATTTTTTGGAGGGAGAATTTCTCCCTGGTATAACTTAATAACGTTTATAGGCTGCCATGCTATCTATGTATCGTGGTGGTGGTGGTTCTAATGCCACTTGGTCATACCAAGCACGAATGAGCGGAGCTCTTTCGAATTAAGGCAGAGGTGTGCGCCTTTCGTTGTTAACGAGCACCGTTAAGGTGAAAGTACGTATTTGCTCGAACACACTCGACACAACCCTTTTTAGATGGCGATCGAACTCATTCATACACTCATTCATCCATCCGCAAGTCAGAATTTAAATCCAAATCAGAGACCGACTCATCCCTGATTCGGTACCTCCAGAGGTATCGTTTTGTTATGGGAACTTGGAGGACTTTGCAGTCTCGACATATTTAACGTGCCCCAGCTGCCATTAGCCAGCGCGGTGGTCTTTGGCCGGGACGAAGACAGAACCCGCTACTTTTCGGTTACGAGACTGACGCTCTACCAACCAGGCTACCGCGGCCTCTAATCATATGTACCTAATATTATGTATCGTAGTATACATAATATAGATGTTGTTTAAAACACTTTACAGAGAAGAGTGCTTTATCTAGAATAACCAAATTAGGCACGCATTTTCTGGGTTGTAGACATTTTTTGAGAAAGAGGTAACCTCCTCGTCGTTGTACTTGTTTGTCATAAGGGCATCTCAAACTTTTAAACATTTTAAATCACTTTAGGGCCCTAAAATTTGATTCAGTTAAAATTTAATTGAAATTTTAACGATATACTCCAATTACAACGGAGCATTTTGTTTCACAAAAACATATCTTTGAAACATGAAGAAACTAGTGTTGCATTGATGCCAGCTTTGTTTTCCCTATTTTTTTCTTTAATTTATTAAAAAAATTATTATACAATTATTTTACAATACCATTCATTGTTATAGTAGCTGGATTTGTAGTTGCGAGCATTGTGAAAATATTAAATATGTAGCAGCTGCATTAGTCTATTCTCTTTTGGATGATGGCGATGCCAGATTAGTTAAGCATCCCATAGTGCATTGCGATTGTAATTGTAAGGAGATGAAATATTGTTCTTTTAGAGAGATGTGCTTGTTAATATCTTGTCTTTGTTTTGTGTGAAATGTGATCATTAAGGAAATGCACCTGAAAACATGCGTTCTGTTGTTTCCACTTCATAATGACCTTCATCCCACGACAATTACATCTTTTGTGTTCAGTTATTGCTATTTTGAATTAAGGGCTTAATAAAATGGAACTAAATTAAATGAATCAAGCTTAAAATATTATTATACAAGTATTGTTGATAATTTAACTGCATAATAAAAAGAACTATTTAAAATTTTTGGTCAGCAGATTCAACATTTTAGGTGTAGATACGTATCAAATTTGGAAACTACATCCATCAAAAAGTTCATCGTTTATCAATCTGTTCCCGAAACAAGATGCCTGAAGGGGGGAAAAGCAGCTACGCAAATATATAAAATTTGATTTGTGGATGTGTGATAATACGAGGGATGATCCACAAAAAGTTTACAATAAGTAAAAATGCTTTATTAATGATGGACTTAAGATACAAATGGTAATTTAGAGACATATACGGCAGTCACTTCTCTAAATAATCACCAAACCTGTTGAGGCTCTTATCACACCGTTGGAGCAAGTTGTTTAATCCGTCTTGGTAATAATAAGGCTATTGAGCCAGTTTCCGGCACCTTTTTGAACATCACCGTCTGACAAGAACCTGGTTTCGGATAAGTGTTTCTTCAATGCCAGGAAAAAGAAATACTCACTGGGTGCCAAACTGGGGATGTAATGGGGGGGGGAAGTGACTCCAGACCTCCCACCTAAACATTTCCAGTAATCTCTCTGCCCACTTCAAAAGAACGATTCCATTTCGCCGCCTGTTTTCTACCCATTGCTTCGCATCCATACACTTCAAGGATTTATCTGGGAATGTCCGATGAGGTAAATAGAAATCCTATCAGGCTGTTTTCTGTGTGAGAAACCACTTCTTTATGCATCTTGCCATTACTGTCGCTGTTTCAAGTATCAGTTCTAACATTATCTGCTCGAACGGCCAGTCTAAGACTAGTGCTATCTGTATTCATTCTGGGTAACAATATTTCCATCCAAAATTTCTACTTTCCAAAAATTGCTGCTTGAAAACTTTTGGGGGGGAGGGGATCATCCCTCACAGTTTTGAGTCAAATTTTAGTTTTCCGTTGGTTGGAGGAAATACATCTAAAATACACAACTTTTTTCTTGTACTTGCGTATTAACTACATCCCCAAAATTAATCGTCGGGAATTGCACTTTAATAAGCTCTCACGTAACGAATGTAGATCACTATTACGCGTTTATGGTACACAAGTGCGTTTATGGAAAAAATATACGAGAAAGAATGGTTTAACACCCCTTGTGGTGATCGGGGTGCCCCAACGTTGACCATGTGGTAACCAAGGGTAAGAATAGTCCCAATGTATCCCAATGCATGTCGTAAGAGGCGACTAAAATGAGGTTGGGAGTAGGGCTGACTCCCCTACCCCGTAAAAACTCTACTGTTACGAAATCTAAGGAAGAAAATACCCGTCTGCCTAAAGGAAATCGACTTGGAACCACCAAAAAGATCTTCGACGCTAAACCATCTGGAACCCGGAAAAGGGGTAGACCGAGGATCTGGTGGATCGAGTGTCTAGAAACAGATCTAAAAGTTCTCAGAGTTAATAACTGGCGAAGTCTATCCAAGAAACGGGCAGCCTGGAATTCGGTTCTGCGGAAGGCCATGGCCCACCCTGGACTGAAGCGCCACTGAAGAAGAAGAAGAATGGTTTAACATCTGCTTTTTTTTCTCTCTCACTGTTGAAGATTATGATACTGTGTAACTGGAAACTTTCAAAATCCATTCCTTCGAGGGATGTCTGCTTGAAATTATGCTACTTTTGAACAACTAAAAAAACATTTCATTTAAAAATATAAAGGATAAGATATGGAACTTATTTCTGTTGTAGTAAATCAGTTGTTGCATTATTTGTGGGACCTACTTATTGAAACCTATGTTTTCATACTTTCATCTTCTGGCAGCAAACATTAAAAAAAATGCGTAAAAAATATAGGACCCAAGTTGGCGACTGAATTCAATGCCAACACAATGAATGTAAATATTTGGCCATATATATACATCAAACTTGGCGAGCGCGCCGTTTGCAGAATCCCAGATTTTGGCTCAATCCATTACACTATAAGATCTGCTTTCCCATCTACTTGGCATGCATAGCCCTGTATTTTTGCAGACGTCTGAACCCCCGGATTTTTCCTCCTTTTTATTTCCTTATATCTTCTTTATATATATGATTTTTTCCCCTCTTTTCCGATTCTACTCAACTTCGCTTGAAGGGAGGTCATAAATGTTCATGAGTTTGATTTTTCTTTTGATTTTTTTTTCTTTTGTTTTGTTTAGATTCGATTTTTCATCTACTTCCCTTGCTTGCCATCCCAGAGAAAGAGAAGTAGGAGGGGGGAGATGATGGAAAGTTTCGATGCGATGGATGTGTTCACCGAAAGTTGGTGTTGAGAAATTTGGATAGAAATGTAGTTGTGGCGTGGGTTCGAGTATAAGAAAAAAAATCGTTTGCTATTTTTTTTTCTGTATTTCTTTTTTTATCAAATCTTGCTCATATTTTCAAAGAGAAATTCGGAAATTTGGGGGAAAATGTTCTGAAGTTGTGATGTGATCTCAAATATTGATGAAAAATCGTCTGGGGCTTGTATTATTTATTTATTAAAGTTAGTATATATAATTTTTTTTTAGAAATTCAGTTAGAAATACTGATAAAAATTGTTGTCACTTATTCAACTTCACAAAATTTTTGACTTATTTGTCAGCAATTTAATCCCAAATTAGCATCTCTTGTTTTTTCAGTAACGCCAACTAGGGCCAAGAGTACGACTTAGCGTCATATTCTCATGGCACAGAGAAATCAAACTGTGCATTCACGCCATTCAAATATTCATTGTCTATTATATACAACATAAATATTTATACCTGTATAAGAATCACTTATGTTGTTCACTTCTTTTAACTTTTTTAAAGAGAGAAAACTAAAGACAAAAGCTTTGACAAAATGTTCTTAATAGAAGTTTTAATTTTTAAGAGATCATCAACGTCAAGAGACATCCAGTTATCAGGCCGTCTGAGTTTTTGTTTTCGCCATAATGCATAGACTTTGATAACATGGTTTATAGAGCCTTCTTCGATGCCACACCAACAAATCGAACTTTTGACAATGAAACGACATTTATGTGCAGAAAATACACCATTCCCAGTATACTTGATTAGAATAAAAATTATCGCTAGGCTTGCTGAAGCGATGTCTTTGCATCATCAATGTTATATTCCTTGAACCTCCAGTAGTTGAGTTTGTTTGCAAGTAATATCCTGACCTAGCCTGAGGCCATGTGGAGAATTTGATGGAACGGTCGAAATTCAACCCCGTTGAGCACAAATGATCAACAGCATTTGATGAAGTTGTACAATTGCTATTATCAAAGGATCCTCTTGATAGAAACGTATATCGGTCTTTTTATTTTAGGAAAGAAATAAAGGCAAGGGCCTTGACAAAACGTCCTTTATAGAAAATTTAATGACTGGAATTTTTAAGAGCTCTTCGACGTCAAGAGACATCAGTTTCTTGGCCATCTGAGTCGGTGTTCTCGCCATAGTACTCACGATTTTGTCATGATTTAAAGACCTTTCTTCAGTTCCACTCTGAAAAGTCGTTTTTATCAAAGAAACAGCTTTATTCCTGTTCTGACGATATGTGTATGTCATGAGACAATTACTTTTTGGCCGCCTTCTACTCTCTTGAGGTAGTACTCTTTCAGTTTTCTCTCTCTCTTTCTACTCTCTCAGTTGACATACATTATAAGAGCACTTTAATGTGTGTTCATTTATCGATTATAACGTGAAATTCTCTACCGACATCCACTGGCGGAGGTGATTAAACAATGGATCAGTTGGTAGATTTACGACCATATACAGGCAACAGGCTGACGTAACGGAGCATTTGAGGTACAGAAAATATACCATATTCAATGTATATTTGGTTAAGAAAAGAATTGTAGGTAGAGTTGCAGAAGCGGGAATTGTCAACTGTCTTTGCACCATCAATATAATTTTTATGTGACCCTAAATGGGGTTTATAATCTGGAATTCAAGAACTTAATGGAGAAATGCTTCGAGACCAATCTTATTTCTGTGTCCTACAATGGCTGCACCTTGCAGAGCTCTGAATTTGTCATTGCCTTTGAGCTGTTTCTTTTTCAGGAAAGAAAAAAATAGTCAAGAAGAAATAAAGAAAGAAAGAAAAGAGGAAGAGAATAAACGCTTAAGTCGCGATAAAAATTGAGCAGTGCGGAAAATTTATAGCCCCCGTCGTCGATGCAAGTCAAATCAAAGTTCATTTCTGCTACGAAACGAGCCGTGTTTTGTGCTCGCCTCCTGACAGAAGAAAGAAGACTTGTGTGTTGCCTCGGGCTTGCCTTGCCAATAACTTTTGCCACACGAATTGCTCGGAGGGAAGAAAAAATAGGGGGGGGATGTGAAGATTTGTTTTAGCCGTCGGAATGGTTAAACTTATGTCTAGGAGAATCTCTCAGGAATTTAGTCTATTCTTTGTTTTCGACGGAATGTATTTTTGGAGGGTTTTTTCTGGTGCAAGGAAATTGTTTTGTGAAAATAATGGTAAATGATTTAGAACATATCTTCTGTTGGACCTAAAATAATAGCATCACTTTGTTAGAACTTAAATTGAATCTGTAGGATTCTCCCCATAATTTCCTCACATACTCTTTAATAAATTCTTTATACCCGAAAACACCTTATATGGTAATGGCGTATAATATTTAGGAAATATTTACTTTTGGAAATAAATTTAGTATCTTTTTCTGAATCTATCGTGTCATCCTTACAGAATTATTTGACGGTTAATAGTATTGAAAAACAGAATTTCCGTTTTCAGATTCCGCCGTGTGTTTTTCAACCGATTAAAACAAAACTTTAGCATAAAACTACGCTTATAGTCACGCAGTATTATACCAAATTTCATAAATTTAAGTCATGGCATTTTTTAGATAATCCGTTTAAATTCTTCTGGAGGTACAGATCAACAGGTAGTTAACTCTTAGTTGGATTTGGCTCAAGATTTCATGGGAATCGACTCTGCAGATGCTAAATATGTGTACCGAACCTCTTATACCCTTCGTTCAGCAGTTATCGTATTCACTTATATTCGAACAGTCGGATAGACGGACGTCCTCCAAGCAGATTTTACTCAAAATTTGACAGAAATCTGTAAATTTAGTGTAAAGGCCGTATACCGAGTTTCCTCAATTTAGATCAATGCGTTTTTGTATTATCTTTATTAGTGGCAGACTGACAAATATTTTCCAAAAATGTATTTTTCCACCTCAGCTTAAATTGAATAAATTTTGAGTCTAAATTTATAAAATGGAAGCGGACTAGATAAAGTAATTATTTTTAATTTATTGCACTATTAAAAATAAAAATTTGTTTACTAGAAAAACCTATTTTTATCAGTTCTTATAAAAATGCTTATCGAAGATGTGATTATCAGAAATAAGTCCTAAATAAATAATGAAGAATCTATAGAAATTCATTGGTAAATTAGAACTTAAATATTATTTATAATGAATTTTTATTTTTCAAGAATGCTTAAATATTTTTCTAGTAAGATTAATTGTAGTTTAATTTGCTAACAATATTATTTTCAGAGCTTCACATTTTGTTCCAAAGATCACCTTTTTTTTGTTAAAAAAATATATTTTCTTCTGTTTAGTACAGTATTAAAAGCATGTTTTTAAAGACTTCAATTTTTTTCTCAATTCTTACTCTAGTTCACACTCTTAATTAGTTCTCATTTAATTCTTATTTAGTTCACACTCTCTCTATAAATATATTTATTGTTCAAATTTTTAATCGTTAATCAAATAATTTTTATTTTTCCACTCAAGTTCACATACATTTTTCAAAACTTGTAGTCGATGGCACTTGATACACAGTTTTTTTTTTCAAATATTTATTAATTAATTAATTTTTTCCAATAATTTTTATTTGGTCGCCGAAGTCGCCAAATCCATCGCCAAGCTCTGAGATTACTGATGCTACACCTGATCATCTATACTTATAATAAAGCTCAATGTGTGTGTGTGTGTGTGTGTGTGTGTGTGTGTGTGTGTGTGTGTGTGTGTGTGTGTGTGTGTGTGTGCGTGTGTGTGTGTGTGGCGCTCTACAGGCCAGACCGTTGGACCTACAGCTACCAAATTTTGTACATGTATACCTTGGAGGTCCGGAATGTGCACCTCGGTGCCCTTTTTTTCGAATTTTTAATTAGAATTTGAATTAATTAAAATTTAAGCGAAACTTTCACGTTTTTCCGCTATAACTTCCGAAAATATTATCGCATAAACATGATTTTTACATCAATTTAAAGATTAAAAAATTAGCTTGCTAATGGTATCGGTGTTTTAATGTATAACTCAAGCTTCTATTTTTAAATAAATATTTCAACCATGTTTTTTTAGCACGTGACTGGATAAAATAAAAGAAGAATAAAATGCGATATTTTCTAAAAAAAATAAATGCAAAGCAAAGGTTTTTATAATCGTTTGCAATATCTAAATCATTAATTTAATAAATCTTTATTTACAGTAAACCTGATTGAATTTAGAGAGGATATGCATTGAAATCCCGATTTAATGGCATATTTCTATTATCGTTTGCAATATCTGTATCATTCATTCAATATTTTTTCCCATTATAAAATATGATAGTTTCTAAAAAAATAAATGCAAAGTCAAGGTTTCTGTATTCGTTTGCATCATCTAAATCATTTAATCAATAATTTTTTTTCCCTTTTTCGCTTTCTTTAAAAAAACATATTTAATATTTTGGCAACATCACTGAAAAAAACATTTTTAATATTTTGGAAGCATAACCGATAAATTATTAGAGCATTAAACTCAAAAAGTTTTTCCGAATAAAGTTATCAACTCTTTAACTACTAATAACTGAATTTTTAACTAACTATTTCTTAAATTTTGTACTGATTTTAAAGAAAAAATAACATATTTTTTATTTACACTTATAATAAAGCTCAATGTGTTTGTGTTGGCGCTCTATAGGTCTGACCGTGGGATCTACAGCTACCAAATTAGTTACATGTATACTTTGGGGGTCGGGAATGTGCACCTCGGAGCCGTTTCATCGAATTTCTAAATTAGAATTTGAATTAAATTTAATCTTTTAGAACTTTCCGTCCATCATCTTAAAGAAAATATTAATTTCAGACCAATCAATGCCCGGAATTACTTCAAGGCTAATGAATATGGGATTTAATTGGAAATTTTAGAACGCATTATTCATGGCGAACCAGCTGGTCGCCAAAGGCGGCTAGTAAAGAATATAAGTTATATATAAATAATATAATAAAATAAGTAGGAATTGAATTCAAATATATTTCTATATATTAATTATTATTATTTTCTGTTTATTAGCTTTTATGATATTTCATAATGCACTGCTATAAATATTAC
The DNA here is from genome assembly GCA_026543055.1 of Argiope trifasciata. Taxonomy (NCBI): domain Eukaryota; kingdom Metazoa; phylum Arthropoda; class Arachnida; order Araneae; family Araneidae; genus Argiope; species Argiope trifasciata. The sequence goes on along the minus strand of JAPMOQ010020386.1, from coordinate 110,573 downwards.
GAAATCTTAAAAATCAGTTTTTCTGCAGGGTGACGCCACTTATAAGATGCCAATAATTTAATATAAATCAAATGACTTGCTAATATTTATTTAAGCTTTGAAAATAATAAAAAGAAATAAGTAACAAATCTTAGAGAACTAATATATTAAGAAAGCAAAATTTTGATTATAATATTTTTTTTTACAAACATGAACACGTAAACTTGAAATAAAACTTACAAAAAAAATGAATTCCTATTTCATTCCTACACTTCTAAAAATAAGTTATCAAAACTATTTTACAAATTATTAATAACATTTAGATATCCATGTCTATAAAAATAGTCACCAAATCATTTTATGGGTGGTGGTTCTAATGCCACTTGGTCATACCAAGCTCGAATAAGCGGAGCTCTTTAGAATTAAGGCAGAGGTGTGCGCCTTTCGTTGTTAACGAGCACCGTTAAGGTGAAAGTACGACTTTGCTCAAATACACACGACACAACCCTTTTTAGAAGGCGGTCGAACTCATTTATACACTCATTCATCAATCCGCAAGTCAGAATTTAGATCCAAACCAGAGACCGACTCATCCCTGATTCGGTACCTTCAGAGGTATCGTTCTGTTATGGGAACTTGGAGGACTTTGCAGTCTCGACATATTTAACGTGCCCCAACTGAAGTTAGCGAACACGGCGGTCTTTGGCCGACACAAGGCCAGAACCAGCGACCTTTCGGTTACGAGATTGACATTCTACCAACCAGGCTACCGCGGCCTCAAACCATTTTATACAATGTAATTTCTTATTTCCAATTGGAATTGTTTTAAATATACTTTATAAACGTTTTTAGCAAATAAATCCTATCTGCTGAAGGACGCAATGCAATTTATAAGCAATTTCTTTTAATATTTACTGAACTCTAATATGATTAATTTTCATTTTTTAAAATCTTCTCAGGACATTTGCTTCATTAAAAATAAATGGAAACTTAAAAATAAAAGACCATTCAATTAGAAATTTACAAAAAACAAAACTTAAAATTTCCCCCCAAGCTATTTTAATAATTTTAAAGAAAACTAAATTCCTTAGAGAAAACTAAACTATATCTTTTTCTAGAATTTCTTCGGAAAAACCACTGAACCCTGCATTATTTTAATTTCAAATGATTCTTTTATACCGCTTATTTAGTTTAATGCACACATTTTTTCCACCTCATGATTAGAATCCTTTTTTATTAAAAAAAAAATTATTTTGCCGTCACAAATAATTCCAAAATTAAGGTTGTTTTTATACATACAGATTGAAACAAAGATTAAAAAACTATGATATTACAGTTATGGCTTAGGGTATCCGGACTAAAAAATTAATTAGCGAACCGAAAATTCCACGCGACGCATGTGCAAATAGAAAAAAAATAATAATAATAAAACGGAAATCCAAAGAAAAGCATACATAAAAAAACTAAAGGAATGAAAAAAAAAACAGTGAAAAGAGAAAAACCCACGTTTTTAATTAAAAGTTGAGAAAGATTACTTGACATGTAAGGCAAAATAATAAACGCATAAAAAAATAAGCTTACACATAGCTCGAAATCGTATGCACATAGCTTTTTCAGATTAAACTTTCAGCTGCTTAGATTATTTTTTGCAGACGACTTTGGCGAGGTAATTTTTTATAAATATATCCTAATCTTCGTTCTTTTTTTTTTTCGTGGCCTTAGATACAAATTAAAAACTGCTAGCTTAGGAAGTATTCATTCTTAAAAAAACAAAAGTTAACGATAATGTTAATATTGTTCAATGTCTCAGTTTGGAAGTATTAAATGTAATGAAATTTTTTCCGTTACTTGCTATAACGTAAAGGATATTAACATAAAATAATCTGAAATTTTTAGGGATTATCGTTAGAGGTAATAATATTAATGTGGTTCAATGGTTTTTCCTTTTAATTAATTTTTCTTTTTTTTGCCCATGAAGAAAAAGGATTGATGGGAATATAATAGAATTTTTTTCAGGTCTTTTTTTTCTGTCCGTAAAATAACTGTAAGATAATTATTATGAAAATTACTTTTTAATATGTCTGTTTCATAAAATAGTAGCTATTTTTATATAACGTTTGTGATATATATATTGCTGAAATTTTATATCATTTATTTTATTTTATCGTTTATTTATTAATTTTTGTATCAACTATTTTATTTTTTATTTATTAATTTTAATATCATTTATTTATTCAATCTTTTATGTTTTGATTTTTATATCATTTATTCATTTGATCTTTTATGTTTTGATTTTTATATCATTTATTTATTTTAACTTTTATTTATTAATTTTTATATTATTTATTTATTTCTATTTATTAACTTATTTTTAAAATTATCCTTCAAGAAATTTAAAAACATAGAGGTTTGGTAATTTAATAAAAGAAAGTAAATTTATGTAATATGGGATATCTTTCATGAAGCTTCACATTTTTTCAACGAACCTATTAATTGAACGGGGACAAAACTGAGAGTTCTGAAAATTTCAAGAACGATTGTCCTGTTTCTATTAGTTACTAATATTCGGATATTCTTCTTTCAAATTTCATGGTACTTCAGGCCTTTTCTTGAGATTATATAAAGCTAGATAGTTATAAAAAAACGATTTTTTTTCTTTATACTTATACTCGATTTGCAAACTGGTACATCTAGCATTATTGTTCTGTTGCTGGTATTCAAGTTGTGGTGGTATCTTAATAAGCCAGTAACAGCCACTAAACATCGGTGATCAATTTTATCTAGCAGATATGTTATGGGGCTGCAAATCATAAATTCGCGAGTTCGATCCTTTGGGAGAATTTAATCGCCACCTTGACACGACTCCACAATAAAACGCCGATTCAAATTAGAAATCTTTATTTTCGCAAATGTTGTTCTTTGAATTCGCTTCGATTATGTTTTGCTACACTTGTTTTTTGTTATAGAATGAAATATCTTTTTTTAATATTTAATTCGTTGGAATTTTTTCGTTGTGCACATATTTAATAAATGTAATTTAGCATTAGGCTACATGAAATGCGTTCTAACATGCCAAAAAACCCATAAATACACGACCACTTTTATTATTTGTAGAGAAGCATATTGTTTACTTAATTTTATTAATTGATTCTTCTGGTTTAGAAACTCATAATTCTGTTGGATATGATTTGTTGAAATTATATGTCATATTAATCTTGCCATGAACTGTAGATTCGCTTTCTATTGTTTTTCATTTGATTAAGATTTAAGGAGAACCAATCCATATTATAAATAGAAATGAATTCGTCCAGAATAGGGAAATCATGAAAACATCTTAATATTTTCGAATTAAAATATTTTTATACGATAAAATCATTTTTATCAGCTTTTTTACTTTTTAAATTAATTTATTGTAAAGCTTGCTCTTTTTACTGGCATTCTTCTGAATTAGAATTTCTTCCTTTTTTGAAAAACTTATTTCATTATTCAACATTGAACATAACTTCGCAGATTTTTTTTTTTTTTTTTTTGCTTAAGTTATAATTATTATTAAGTCCTACTTTTTAAAGATTAATGTTATTTTAGCGAATATAAGGATAATTGGTTGCTATTGAATATTGTTTTAATTTACTTAATTCAAGAAGCTGAAACTATATTTTAAAAATAAGGTCACAAATTCTTTCCTTAATTTCGTTATGAAAATTTACTTTTTGGTTTTCATTTATTACATTTCTTGGTATATTTTTTAAAGAACAATCATTAAAATTGTCTGAGTTAAGAGAATTGCCATTCTTCGTTTAAAAAATAATTATTGAAACTGTCCTGTTTAAAAACATTGCCACTAAATACTTGATATCTAAAACAAATAAATAAAAATCATTTTTCATCAATTCGAAATAAAAAGTCGTAATTTAAACTTAAAAATTTTTTATGTTTATTTACAAATTTGAAAGAAAAATTAAACAAAAATTTCTTAAGTTGAACTATAAAATATTCGCTTATTCTTTATCATATTTTTTACTTGGTGATTCAATTATCATTTGGCTTTTTCTTTTTTATCTTTCTTTAGTAAGTAATTCGATAAACCTCTTTCTAGCAATGAAAAATTTAATAATGGAATTTCATTAAATAAAAAAAGGGAAGAATATTATATGGAATGAAAAAATTTCGGATAAAATGAAAGTAAACCTCTTTTATTTTCCGAAGTCATAATTGGAAAAAACATATTTGAAAAACGATTTTTCGGAGAAAAGCGCATATGCATAAGCAAATTTATTATGAACGAAAATAAAAATCGTCTTTTTAAACATACCAATTAAAGAAAAACAACTTGTGAACAAGAATAATTAACCCTTCTTACGCAAAGTGGAAAAAGAGGGGGGGGGGAGATCTAGGGGATGGAAAAATCCAAAATAAATTGTACAAAGCACATTTTCCGTCTGAAAGAAATGCGGAGAATTAACTAAGTTATAATGCAAAAAAGAAAAAGAAGAAAAAATATTCAGCGACACCCTTTTGAAAAAGAGTTGGAATTAAAACGAATTAAGTGTATGAAAGGAATAAAACTAAAGCTTTTGAGGGGAAGAAAAAGAAGACTAGAATGAAACGCAGAAAGTAAAGGAGGAAAAAGGTTTTAAAAGCGTAAAGGGGGGGAGGAGAGAATAGAAAAAGTAAAAAAAATATAAAAAAATGTGTAAACAACTCCACAGATTACTCAAACAGAGTTTCAGAATTAAAGCTGCGTAAAACAGCCACACTTAATACAATTTATTCTCTTTCGTTGGCAGCACTTACTTTCCCTTTCTTTGTGTGTGTATGTGTTCTTTATTCTATTCTTTCTCTTTTTTTTATTTCCTGCGCTCGCATTAAATTACGTGTTCGAATCCTTTGTTTCGAAAACCGGAACATTCCGGTCGAATGGCGGGAAAAAGCTTTAGAAGGACTTCATTTTTATTCATCCGGGTATTAGAGTGGTAATTGGCGCCCAAAAGCAGAAACATTTCGGTTGGCGTTGCTAATAAAAGCGAGTGAAAATGTCCCTCCAATCCAATTAGTATTCATCGCGAAGAGGCGCTGGCGGCTAATTAAAACGTAATTAGCCGTAATTAATTAGCTGCATCAGTCACCTTCCCCGACTAATCTTGTTTTTACTCCCCCCTGCCAAGGTTCCTTCCCCTTTGGCGACGCTCTCGCCTTTGTTCCTTGGCTTGTTCTATCGGCTGCCTGCTTCGATTTGGCTTTCTTTTTTTGCCGCGCTTTAGCTCGCTTGTTTGTAAATGCATTCCTGTTAATTACCGGAGAAGGTTGAACTATAAGAAATGTGCTGATTTAGATAATGATAGTGATGATCGTGTTTAATTAAGGGAAGATAGCAGTTGTTTGGCGACAAGGTGCTGTACTTGATTTCAGTCAGGCGTGCGCCATTGTCGAAGTGAAAGACAACGTGTTGGAACATGAAGATAAAATTTATGTAAGGAAATGCGAGGCATCTTTTACGCGTCTAACACGATTTTAATAAACATCTGGGAGGTGTGGACTGTTCTCTCGGCATAAATTAATATCAATGCAGGATTACAAGTATAAGCCATGTCATTTATGTCTCTAAAGTATTCAGTGACGTAATAACTGAAGGCATAGATGTCCTGCTTGCAATTTTGCAGGCGGCATTGGGATAGCAATATTTTTAAAAATAAAGGGGAAGATGCAATATAAACAATTAGTCGTAGACATCATTTATTTCACTATGCCATTGATATTTTCAATTTAAATCAACTACATACGAAGACGATTAGTATTAAAATAAATTAAATTTTTTTTGGTCTAAAATAAGCTTTCTGTCTGATAGTTAAAATTTTAATGAAGAAAAATCAATTTTACATGAATTTAATAAAAAAATTGAAATTGTGGGCTGTAATTTCCGAATAAGTTGTACATGGTTACGAGTAAATGCCATGCTATTTGTAGCTATGAAATATTCAATGGTATAGCTGACCTACATGGAGTATTGCAGTGGGTATTGCGATGGCAAATAAAGAATTTCCAACTAGTCGACTGTGCAGAGCCTCAAGGTTGAAATGGAGACTAGCAGATAGCCAAAAAAAATTTGTGGTATTAGTTGCCAAATAAATACATTTGTAACTACAAACTTGGCTACTCTGACCCGACACTAAGGCATATTTACTGACTGACCGGATAGCATTGATAGGAACTAAGGTTGAGTCCTAAGAGCCATCACCGTGGCTTCACCGAACATCCCATGGAAAGTATCTCTTGACATCGGTAGGAAGTAGTTTCCATCATTTCTAAACACACCTGGTTAGCGAGAACCAGCCACCATGCCGAAGGCTTCTCATCCTCATAAATGAAGTGCCTCTTTGCGGGTTAAATATATTTATAAAAAATGCAATTATTTTGAAAGATAAGTTAATATATCATCATAATATTAATACTTTAATACTTCATACAATACTTTCGTCATAAGATGGTTATTAATTAATTTATTTATTTTATTCAGCTAGTTCTTAAGAGTATTTATAAAACCGGATATATTCGTAAATAACAATGTGCACAAACATAAATGGCAAGCAGCCTGTAGTTATGCGAGGTAAGCAAAAACAAATACAAATTTGTAATATTAATGAAATAGAAAGGGTATTAGCCTAAATTAAATCAAAATACTTTTAAAATATGAAATTAAATCGATCAACCATTTTATTAAGAAAGTAGGTTCAGAATGGCTTCCGAAGCTAAAATAGGCTTACTACGATTCTAAATTACTGTTTTTCAGCATCCAGAAAATGACTGCCAGCGTTTAGGAATCAAAAATCGATTTATTGATTTCTCTTTAAATTAAATTCCTAATTATAGATGTAAAAATGTGGAAATCTTTTAAAATTATCTTCACGAGAACTCTCAGGTATGTTAGCGAGCCTCGTTTAAATGAATAGGTGTGTCTGTAAATATTTATCAGTAGCTTCAGCCAGACGGGATTTCAACAGCAATCAGAGCAATCTCATGTATCATTTTCCTACGACTGATCTTATAGAATATTGCAAGCTTGTATTAATACTGCTTTTTAAGCTTGTTTTGGCCATCATTTAGTTTTATTTCCTATCATTTCTCTGACGTTGGTAGATTTCATTTCCTGTGTCATTCCATATGATGATAATGTCGTGCTCGTGTTAACACGGAAAGAGGTTGCAGTAAATTCTGAGGTTAAAGCACCCTGAACATCCGAAGGCAAAAGTCTGACTTCTAGCTCATATGAAGATGACATACACGTATTTGCTTGCGCAACCACTTTATTCAAGGGGTATCATTCACACATTTCACAGATAGAAGACAAGAGTAGAACAACTAAACCCGAACCCGGGACGCCCAGATCATGGGGAAGACGATCTATTCCTAAGCCAGGACGCCAACTTCATTCTATATGTAATATGTAATGTGTCAATAAATGCTGTTATTGCTTATCCCCCCCCCCTCTTGAAATGAACATGAATTCAAACCAAGAAATCGGGGATAGAGAAATGCAATAGCTCCTGAGCATACTAAAGGCAAAAGTCTGACTTTGTCTGATATGAAGATGACACTCGAATACTAGTTTGCGCAAACCCTTTTTACAAGGGATGCTTTTCACACTTCTCAAAGATAGAACGCAGGGTAGAGAGCAATGATGTCCGAACCAGGACTTGAGTAACCCAGATCATGGGAAAGACGCGCTACTCCTTGGCCAGGATGCCCACAAAATAGTATTATTGATAAGGTTTTTGAAAATTCTAAGTATGGTTAAAGAACTCAAAAGATTTTTATCTTCGGATATCGTTTCGAGATTTGGAGCAACTTTTCTGTTTGCTGTTTAACATCTTCTTTCAAGAGGTTGTTTCAGATTCCACGATCAATCACGTCACAGCGAATTGATTCGGAGAAACTTCAGATGAAGTGTCCTTTTCATCCAGTTGTAAAAGTACATTCCAAAATATTTATTCTATAACTCAAGTTTCAGAACGAGTTTGATATCAGGAATAAATAGAATGAAGGGAGACTGAAAACACTCTACCCTCCCCAACATCCCCAGAGTAAACACCAACACGATCAGTTTGGTCGTGCATCAACATTCAGAATAAACTCACCTCCAATCCATTGCTACGGTTGCAGTTACAGACGCCTTTATATCTTCGAAACTGCCTCTTCTGCCAACTGAAATATTACTTCAAAGGTAACATTACACGAGTTGGTTGTATATATATTTTTTATGTTATTGACGAAATCGTGGATATAAAGTGAAAAAATATATCTGTAGATACATACATATATATATATATATATATATAAAGGGCGAATTGGTAGAAAAGACAAACTGTTCCTCGGCGAAAACATATTTATTTAGTTTTTTTTTTCTTTCTTTTTTCCATCTGTAGTTCTCTAGATCCCCACTTCCACCTTAACCCCCGTGTAAAGCATTTTCAGTCTCGACTGCTTTCGATCCCCCCCTTTTGCAACCCTCCCCCCGACGAACAATTTTCTATCCGCCCTCTTTTTTGACGTAATAACAGCCCAGTCTCGCATTCCGTTATTAGGTACTTTTATATCTTTTTCTTCCGTTCTATTCGTCATTTCCTATATATATATATATATCCTTGAATCCATAGATTTCGTATATATATATATATATAGCAATAGAAAAAAAATTGTATGATTTTTTTTCTCTGTTTTTTACTTTTCATTTCTCTGGTAAGGAAGCAGACCGAAAAAAAAATCAATATGAGTAAGGGACTTGTTAGATATAAATTTGAAAGCTGTTTTTCCTTAGGAAAAAGTTCTCTTTTTTTCCCACCTGAGTTTGTGAGTTTGTTTTTAATATTTTTTATTTGCCTGGAAAAAAAATTCTCATTTTTTTTAGTTATTTATTTACGTGATATAAATGTGTATGTGTGTTGGATTTTTTTTCATGGTTTGCTCCCTTTTTTTCCAATTCTATTTTTGGATCTTTTTTTTTTACATGAGAGGCCTCGACTCGCATAAGACTTAATATTTTTTTTCCTATTTTGACTCATTATTTACATTTTGCTCTTATATATCTTTTTTTTTTTCTATTTGGCTTCTAGAATAGATTTTTTTTGTTTGGTTCTGAGAATATTTTTTTTCCTTTTGGGAATATTGCCCTTTTTTTATGTTTCCGAATTTTCATTGTTTTCATTTTTGTGGGTTTCCTAAGAATTTGTCAAGTAAAAAAAAAGGAACGAGCACTTTCCGATTATTTTTCGAGAATATAATTTCGTTTAACTCTTTCATTTGTCTTCATTTGAGCTTTATGCATTTGTCTGTAATTCGAATAGTTTTTCCTCCGATGTTATTGTTTTTATTTTTAGCCTTATTCGCTGTTTTTTTTAATTACGTACGATAAAAAAAATCCTTTTTAAAAAATTCTTTGGGGTGTTGCTTTATTTGAAAAAAAAATGTTTCAGAGTTTAAAAAAGTCTTTGAGAAAAACTGCTTAATCAATTTGTTTAAGTTCTGATTTCATAAAATTATGTTAATCTTTATTTAAATAAATGCTAAAATATATGCTTGGTTGTATTTTTTTCAATGAAGATTTCTTTTGCCAAAATATTTTTCTTTTTCTAAACTGATTAAGGATTAAGCTGTTAATCTTACATATTTATTTATGCAGTTTTTCTAATTCATTTTTTAATTTTTTTGTAAAATTTATTCCTTTTTGCTTTGTATCTTGTTTCTCTTGTAAAAAGATTTGTTGCTTCATATAATATTTAAAGCATTTTTTCATTTCCTGTATAAAAAATCATAGATTGGCTAATAGCCAAATTTTGTAAATGTGATGTTGCAGTAGTTAAAAGTAAAGGGTCATTCAAAATGAATATAGCGATTACGAACGGCTATAACTATTTAATGAAAAAGGAATTGTCGGTAAGATTAATACATAATGTAGATGGAATTTCAAATTTTTGTGTTTATAAGTCAGAATTACTCTATGTGACACGGATATCTAGGTGGTAGCCCATTTCATGCAATACGTACTTTTAATACTAATACAAATGTGTATTTTTAGTTCTTAATTATTTTGGGGGTGGAAAACTTTGAAGTTTCGTCTACATTTTGTATTTATCTTATCGATATTTTTTTCATTAAATAGCTATAGCTGTTTGTAATCGCTGTATTCATTTTGAATGACCCTGTTTATGTTGAATTCATTTTCAGACTTCTATCACTTAAAAACACTGGGAGCTATTGTTATGCAATGGAAAATTCAATTAACATTGTGAGACTTTATATAATAATATTTTCAGATTTTTGAATAACAGTTACAATTCAAAAGAAAGCAGTGGCAAAGTTGTTGTAAGAAAAACTATATAGAGCAAAATGAGAACTTGTATCTTCCAAGAGTGGGAATTTCAAACTGGTGTTTCCCGAATGAATGCATTTATTTTTTTTCTCCAACAATAGTTGGCGAAACATCTTCTTGCATTTCATTTAGCTGGTGGCCCCTTTCAAGCTTCATTGCATAAATTACAATCTTTTCAAAACACAGATGTATTTTCTGAAAGTTTGTAATTGTATGTGTACCCAACAATTTACATATCGAAATCCTTGAACAAACCCGAAGTATTTTTATTTCTTCTATTTGGTACTTGATTTGGTCATGAGAACATCTGCATTATTCAATGGACTTCTTATTTGCTCTTTTAAACATTCTTTTGATTAATAAAGGTGGTTTTAAGGTCTTTGTTAACTTTGAAGAATTTTAATTTCTTTATAATTTACTGAAAGTAAAAACATTTTTTGTATAATTGATGTATCGCAATTGTTATCAAATTTTTTCTGACAAGAAAAAATATATCCACTTTATTTTCCTGATTATACATAGGAATGGGCTTAGAAAAATTTTAATGCATGTTTTCTTATTAAAAAAATTAATAATTTTAAGTTTTATATTCTTTAAGTTTTGTTATCGGAAAGAAATATAAGAAAAAGTTGAATAAATTCTGCTCTTGAACTGTTTATGCTAGTCCTGCCGCTTTGTAAATTGTAAAAAATGCCGCAGTGACGTATTCATGCTTCTGGAAACGAATTGTTGCAGATTCGAATCCCTAATGCACTAAAAATTTGCAATACATGTCCAAGTTCATTAAATCCTCGGGTCTCAAACATCTTTCTGGTTTGATGAAGAGGTTTACACAAGTACTTATATATTCAATGGCAAGTTTAAAACTAGCTCTTGTGTCTTCCTTGCCATCTGATCATATGTCAAATTGACCCTCGCCTATTTTCAAAACGAGATATACATATTCCTAGTCTAAATTCACTTAAAATTGTGACCATAAGTTATGAAGCCTTTAACAATAAAGCGGTGGAGAATGTGTTTAGTTATTTTGAGTGTACATACGTATACAATTCATTTAATTCCAATATCCAACCATGGACAGGTAGAATTATGGAAATCACTTACCCCTTCCACTTTCGAAAAGATTTATTTGGAGTTGTACGCTAGAGAAATGATTTAAATTTTCTGAATAAATGCATAGTAATATTCCGTTTTAAACGAGAGTTGCAAACTCTCAGAATTTGTATTCTAAATCCTCTCTTGGAACTGTATTTTGTTTACCACTTTCGAATCCTGATATTGCAAATTGCACCCTGGTTTGGAGTGAAATCGAAGGAATCTTAGCATGTGGTTTGCAAAACTGTCATTTTTGTACATGCTTATTGGGATGTGGATAGTTAGTGAAGAAACTGAATATATTTACAAAATAAACTTATAAACAAATAAAATTTCATAATCATCGTAACTCGGGAATTTTTTTTTCTAATAATTGAGCTCATTTTAGCCAATATTCACAATTTTAGTTGCACAGTTTCTCTTCCCCAAATGAAGTTCTGTAATATTGTAAAGATAAATAAATTATGCTGGATAAATGATAAAAATTAATTTTTGAAATTATTTTAAACCAGCAGGTTCACCAGTTTTTAATGATAGCTTCAACTGAATATTTTATGTAACTTGGTCTCTTAATAGTTTACTCTGCAAAATATTTTTAAGCCTCAGATTTGGATAGTAATATCATTCTACTATTCACACTATGTGTAGGCCTTAAACAGTTCTGTTCATTTTATTCGTAATCTAGCTTTTTAATTTTCTGTCAGCACCCATGAAATTTCAACTTTCAATTAGACTGCAAATGTTAAGCGACGATTAATAAAAAAATTTTTTTTTTTTTTTTTTTTTTTGTTGAAACATCTATTTTTTTTTTTTAAAATATGAAAATTGAAAGTAGAGGCGTTGAAGTTGTATATGCAGCGCAGTAATTTATCTAATATCTTAAAGTAATAATTTATATAATTTATGCTAGCAATTTATATAATATTTTAAAGTAGTAATTTACATAATTTATGTTAGTAATTTATATAATATCTTAAAGAATTACTCAACTACAATTTCTCTGATTTATCAGAAAATTCAGTTTTAAGTTTCCTGTTCAAAATATTTAAACGATATAAATAAAAATATTTGATTTCATTTAAGTCCATAAATGTGCTTCTAAAAAAATTATGATGTTTAAATTTTACTCAATCCGTTTGTCCTAAATAATCATTTTCAGCGAAATACTCTTGACACTTCAATTTTTAAATAAATAAATAAACGTTTCTAACTTCTGCAATCAAATCTGATCTATTTAGGATATTTTTGTAGATCAGTTTTTAGAACAATCAGCGTTTTCATAATCATGGGTCAAGCACTTTTGAGAAATTATGGCAGAATATTAGCATATCATTTTTAAGATGGCCAAAAAAATTATCAAAAATCGTCATTTTTTAATGAAGAGTGATATTCAAATTTCATAAATTAGTGAGTTTTAGTGATTTATTAAGTTGATTGTTCAACAATTTTTATTTAAAATATTGGGGTCTCAAAAATATTTCTTTGAATATGATTCAAAGGTCAGGGACCTATATAAAAATTTAAAATTCGTAATTCATCGGATCATTTATTTACTTTAGTTGCATAAAATATAATTATTTAATTCATTTAGACCATTTTATTAACAGATATATTCCCCCAATTAGCTAATGGCCACTTATTTGAGTTATATATATATATTATTATATATATTATATATATATATATTCTACTATTTATTGAACTAATAATATAGATAATGTTAAAGATCATAGAAAATTGTTTCTCCATTTACTTTTCAGAATTATTGCACAAACTATTTTTTACTTCATACAGAAAAATAGACTTCATGCTGAAATTTATTTACTGAAAATTTATTTACTGAAATACATTTTTATAGCTTTAATTTACAATGATAGTCGATTAATTTTTTAATTTGAACTTCTGTTAATGTGATAGATTAAATTCTGAATTTTTCTAGCTGGCAAAAAAAAGGTGTTTTGGAGTTCAAACAATTTCTTTAAATGGGGATGGGGGAATGGAACCATCGTTGTTCTAACAGTTGACGTTCACACTATAAAATAGTCACGTGATCACTACAAACCAAATGAAGCTAAAAATCTGTTGTTGAGAAAACATTTATGTATCCGAATGATTTATAGGTGGAAAAAAATCCCATTATTTCCTCAGTATCAATGCATACGTAATCTGATGAATAAATAATCGTTTTCAACCGTAAATGACTTAAAACAATGATTTCAAAAATAACGTTCTGAAAGGATGATATGAAATTTGCAACAGGAGATATTATTTTTTATTAATTTTAAAGGGATCTCAATATTAAAATCTTTGTACAATAGCGTCGGAGCACATTATCACACAAAAACATTTTAAATTGTATTAAACTAATAAATTAGCTATTCAATGATATCCATTTTATTTCTGCCATAATGATTATAAATTTACAGGATTAAATTTAAATGGTTTTGCTTTGTATAATTCAATTGCTTATTTTTCATATTTATTTAATTTGATAGAGACACTTGCTAGAAATTACACTTTTATATGTTTAATCTGCAATAATATTTATTTGTTTTTCGATTTCAGCTTCTGTCAGTAAGATAGCAACATGTTAATAAAAGCTGATTTTTTCCCATTGAATCGTATCCCCCTCTTGCAGATAAAATTTTATTTTGGGCGAAAGTAATTGTTGCAAAATATGATTAAAATGTTTTTGAAAAATTCTTTTATAAAATAAATTTAAATTGTATTTTAAAACGTTATTATCATTGAAAAGATAATTTTTTGAATTTTAATTTTGTGTAAAAAAATTTTTGTGTTGTAATATTTTCGACAGTTATAGAGAAACAACTACGACATTTTGCTGAATTTGAAATTATTTAAAATTCTTATTAAAAATTCGAAAAAAATTGCTCCGAGGTGCACATTTACGACCTCCAAGGAATACACATGTCAAATTGGTAGCTGTTGATCCAATGGTCTGGCCTGTAGAGCGCCAACATGCTTATTGCATGCAACATGCAAACACATTGAGCTTAATTATAAGTATAGTTTTTCTTTATTAAAAAACTGTGATTTTGTTGATGAAATTTCCTACTTTATTTCGGAAATTAATTAATCATTTTACATATTAATTACAAATGAAACTGTGGTTTTGTTATTAAAACTTAAAAAGTTTTAAAAATTTCTTATTTTATTTCGGAAATTAATCATTCACTTATTATTTTATTAAATTATTTTTATAAGTCAAAAATGTTAGCTATGGAGTTAAAAACATCAATGCGCAACGTATGTTTATTGTGATTTGAATTATTAGGCGCAATCTTAAAAAGTGTACAATATTTCTCTTCGATATCATTTTAGGATTAAAACATTGTTTCTTGTTTTATTACTTGACTAGCAGCCTTTGGCAACCAGCTGGTTCTCCATGAGTAATGCTTTCTAAAATTTTCAATTAGGTCACATATTCATTAGCCTTGAAGTAATTCCGGGCATTAATTGGCCTGAAATTAAAAATGTTTTTTTTTCGTGATGTTGCCAAAATATTAAATGTGTTTTTTTAAAGAAAGCGAAAAAGGAAAAAAAATTATTGAATAAATGATTTAGATGTTGCAAACGATTATAGAAATCTTGGCTTTGCATTTATTTTTTTTAGAAACTATCACATTTTATAAAGGAAAAAAAATTGAATTAATGATACAGATATTGCAAACGATTATTCAAATATGACATTAAGTCGGGATTTCAATGCATATCCTGTCTAAATTCAATCGGGTTTACCATAAATAAAGAAGATTTGTTGAATAAATGATTTAGATACTGCAAACGATCATAGAAACCTTTGCTTTGCATTTATTTTTTTAGAAAATATCACATTTTATATTTCTTTTATTTTATCCAGTCACATGCTAAAAGTTGCCTTTCTTTAGACTTGATTTACGGTGATAGTTTTTTTTTTTTGTATTTGAACTTCCGTCATTGTTTTCTTTTATTTTATCCAGTCACGTGCTAAAAAAACATGGTTAAAATATTTCTTTAAAAATTCGTTAAAAATAGAGGCTTAAGTTATACATTAAAACACTGATATCATTAGAAAGCTAATTTTTTAAGTCTTTAAATGGATATAAAAATCATATTTGTGCGATAATATTTTTGTAAGTTATAGCGGAAAAACGTCAAAATTTCGCTTAAATTTCAATTAATTCAAATTGTAATTAAAAATTCAAAAAAAGGGCTCCGAGGTGCACATTCCCGACCTCCAAGGTATACATGTACCAAATTTGGTAGTTGTAGGTCCCACGGTCTGACCTGTAGAGCGCCAACACACACACATACACACATTGAGCTTTATTATAAGTATAAATGTGACCTTGATCTTATTATTGGAAGAACTTTGTGTGCTGATTCAACTGTAAAGATAACGTTCCAAACACATGTTAAGTTTTTTAAAATTGTCCGTGGATATAAAAGAACATAATCACTTGAACATAATGTTATGATCGTCTAACAATGCTTTCCTTAGAAATAAGTATGGTTGCAAAGAAAATATTGACTGCCGCACATTTTTAACATCAGACAGATGCATAGAATGAAAGATTTTGTCACTTTTTTTTTTTTTTTTTTTTCATTTTTATCAGTCTACTAATGATGGGAAGAATGTTCAATGAATAAGTTAGATTAACACTCTACTTTCATCCGTAACAAACAAAATTAAAGAACCTTCAGGATTTTATAATGATTGCTCTCAGAGATGTTTAGCGGTAAAACATGACCCAAGATTAAAATCTGCTTTGTTTCAATCTAACACTGCTTGCTCTTTCAAGATGAAAATGTAGTGTTTATTGCTCGCATTTGATTTTCCAGCTTGTGCACTGATCACGAGGAAAAACAACATTTACAGCGTAGCTTGAACGCAAGGAGTAAACAAAATGTTATTTTTTCTGTCTTTTTTTTTTTTTTTTTCTTTTCCCTTTTCTTTTTTACTTTGAAGACGTTTATATATTTATTCAGTACTTCTCTGAAAGTAAGAGCCTAAGTTAAATTTCGGTGCGTAATCTCATGGAAGTTGCGAAAAGTGCAATTTTTTAAGTTTCCAATTTATTTTAATCCATCATATTAGAAAAATTATTACAAAAGGTAAATAGCGTATTTTTTAACTTATTAAAAAAAGTTTTTAAAAAATTAATGTCTTAGTATTTCTTTTATCTAAATGAAGTTTCATCAATTAAAATAACTTATTAAAGAATACGTTTTTTTAAATTGGCGTATTAGTATTTTTCTCCATCGAAATGTTTTGTTAGTAAAAAAAACACTTATTAAAAATACGTTTTTAATATGCAAAAAAATTAACGTATTAAATGAGTATCATGTTTTTTTAAATCTAAATCTAAATTTCTGTTAGTTAAAAACATATGAAAAATATTTTTTAAATTAATGTATTAAATATTCTATTTGTATTTTTAAATATCTAAATGAAGTTTTGATCAAACAGTAAAATGGCTATTTCATTTCTTAGAACTGAGTTTTTGTAAGATATTATTTTCGATAGATTCCATTGAAAAAATGGAAAGAGAAGAATTTAATAACAAGTAAAAAAATCTCTCAAAAGAATAAATAAGAAAATCTGAAACCACCAAAAACGCTTGAATAATTTTGAAGAGTTCTTCAACAGTGCATTTACATTGAATCTTTAATAATGAAGGTAGATAATATTAGTTTAGGAAAGAATTATTATCCTATTTCTATACCTTACTTAACATTGCCATGTTTCGACCGGAAAATTGTGTTTGACATTCAGAATCCTTTTTCTCTTTTTACAACGATTTGCATTTATCGTTGAAAGTTTTGTTAATCCGTTGAAAAAATTTGTGAGGTTTTATTGCTATTATTATTATGATAAAATCTTTTGAACCTAGCAATGGTTGCTGAGCAACCTTTCACTTAATAATTCCTAATTCACATAGCATTGGTTGCTAAGGTAGGATGTACTTAACTATTTCCTTAAAAAGAATAACAATTAGTGTAATAAACATTATGTTTTGACTTTAATATAGGTGATTCTTTTTTTAAGTGCATTCGGGTTAGCGTATTTATTTTGTTAACTTGTTAACACGAAAGCTTCAACTTCTATTCATAAAGCTTGTTTTCATATTTTCTTTCCATACTTACTGGTGGTACTATCGGAAAAGCTATATTTTCTTATTCAATATAATATTTTCAACGAGCGAAAAACTTTACTTCAAAAATTAAAATTCATATTTTTCTAAAACTTTCTCTCTATATATTTTTAAAAACTCTATATGAGATTCAGAAGAACCTATTTCTTCTCATTTTTTTCTCTTAATAGAAAACAACATTTAATCAAACAACAAAATTAAAGGGAATAAAATGTAAATTTTTCAAGAATTATTTTAAAAACATCACACCAACGGCAAATAAAGCATTTTAGTTTATGTTAAACTAGCCGCCTTTGGCGACCAGCTGGTTCGCCATGAGTAATGCGTTCTAAAATTTTCAATTAAGTCACATATTCATTAGCCTTGAAGCAATTCCGGGCATTGATTGGCCTGAAATTAAAAATACTTTTTTCCGTGATGCTGCCAAAATATTAAATATGTTTTTTTAAAAAAAGCGAAAAAGAAAAAATATATATTGAATTAATGATACAGATATTGTAAACTATTATAGAAATATGCCATTAAGTCGGGATTTCAATGCATATCCTGTCTAAATTCAATCAGGTTTACCATAAATAAAGAAGATTTGTTGAATAAAATGATTTAGATATTGCAAAAGATTATAGAAACCTTTGCTTTGCATTTATTTTTTTCGAAAATATCACATTTTTTGTTTCTTTTATTTTATCCAGTCACGTGCTAAAAGTATCATTTCTTTAGATTTATTTTGCGATGATAGTTTTTTT
This sequence comes from Argiope trifasciata, assembly GCA_026543055.1. Classification (NCBI taxonomy): domain Eukaryota; kingdom Metazoa; phylum Arthropoda; class Arachnida; order Araneae; family Araneidae; genus Argiope; species Argiope trifasciata. Next base: position 92,235 of record JAPMOQ010020386.1, on the reverse strand, counting down.
TATTTGAACTTCCGGCATTCTTTTATTTTATCCAGTCACGTGTTAAAAATATGGTTAAAATATTTCTTTAAAAATTCGTTGAAAATAGAAGCTTACGTTATAACTTGAAAAAACTGATACCATTAGAAGGCTAATTCTTTAATCTTTAAATTGATGTAAAAATCATGTTTATGCAATCATATTTTCGGAAGTTATAGCGGAAAAACGTCGAAATTTCGCTTAAATTTTAATTAATTCAAATTCTAATTAAAAATTTATAAAAAAGGGCTCCGAGGTGCACATTCTGGACCTCCAAGGTAAACATGTACCAAATTTGGTAGTTGTAGGTCCAATGGTTTGGCCTGTAGAGCGCTAACACACACACACACACACACACACATTGAGCTTTTATATAAGTATAGATGATAACATTTTAATTCCATACAATCTTCAAAACCTGCACTTATTTATTAAATGACAAAAGTCTATAAAAAATATTAAAGATATTGTACCAGTATGAACACCGAATAAATGAATGGAGTATGTACATAAACAAGGTATTAAATAAACATTCGTCAGTGTTACCATTGCAGGGAATGGTACTTTTACGAGACGTAGTTATCTTCATTATTCATTTTCTGGCGTATTAATTTTTATTTTGAAGTATGTTGTATAGTATAAAAATGAGACTGAGTGAATACGTTTTTCTGTTTACCTTCGTGCAGTAGTGTCGATTCACATCAGTAGTAGATTCAGGCATTTTGTGAGCAAGCATTTAACATTATGAGATACAATTTTTTAATAAAATGGTCAGTGTAATTTCCCATTTCAGAAAATTTTTAACGTGTTATTGTTTTATTTTAATTTTAATTTTTTTTAATGTATGTATATTTTTATCTATTTTGACTTCAGATTGCGCAGGATCAATATTTGTGCTCAATATTATTGAACCAGATGCTTCATTTTATAAATATTGTCATAAATAAGCGTGATGAAATATACAGGAACTTTATCAAGTAAATTTAATAAAATGTCAATATTAATCTTATATTTTATCTTTCATAGAATTGATATTTTTTACAAATTTATTTATTTCACGGCTTGAAAGATAAAGTATCTGGATTATTAACAATACTAGTAGGCTTATAAAATCTTAGTATATTGAGAAACGTCTGTGTAATGAGGTAAAAACTACTAGAATGGGTAGTATTAGTAACATACTAGTAATACCTTTATGTATGCAACATCCTTGTATCTTGAATGATACTACTATAATGAGTTTTAAAATAATGACTAATGCTAATTACATATTAGTAATGCTAGTATGCTTCTAAAATTTGTACATAATAAGTTATCTGTTCCAACAAGAAATTTCGGAATAAAAAACAATCAGAGATACAATTGCGGGCAATAATCGATTTCTTTAAATTATATATATATATATAGTTCTTATTAAATGTATAATGATCTATATTAGACTGCCGTCTTTTGGAGCTCTACTAGAAAAAAAAATTAACACATTTCTTCATAAATATGTTTGTGTCCTGTTTTTTTTTAATATTGCTCTTCAAATCCTCCTTTTTCGGTGACATATCCGTCTTGCCAAAGCCTCCGGAGTAAATTTAATTATTGTCGTTATGGCTGTACTGAAATGGAAATCGAGGTTGGATTCTAATAACCGTCCACACTATTGTTCAAGAACTCTTGTAGAAAGTACTTTTCGTCATGGGAGGTGAAGTAATTCATCTGACTCCATAACTTTATTGCACCCATGCGTTAACCAATCCAACGAACGAAATTGATACCTTTTAATTTCCACATTTAAGATACTTCACCATTTTGATTTTCTCTTAAATACAGAAATATCTGACTATTGGGAGACAGCAGGGAAATTTTTGATAAAAAAGACGTAAATAGAATAATGGAAAAGTTAAAGAAGTTTTAGTAGAAAAAAGTAGAAAAGTTTTCTTCTGCAAATTAAGTTCTAAATCAATTTAATCAATTCAGAGTAAGACCATCATAAAGTCCAATTTAGAACATTGATGTTTTTTTTTAATTTTATAAAAGTATTTCTTGTTGTCTTTGCGCTGGTGAAGATTTCCTATAAATACAAAAACAACTATATTTTATTGCTTCCGCGGTGAAAATGATTCAGAGAATTGAAAATAGCTAATGTTTTTTTTTTTTTTTTTTTTTTTTTTTTTTTTAAAAAAAAAAAAGTCATTGCGATCACTAAAAGCTTGAATATTATGAAAATAGAACATATTCTATCGAAACATATTCTATCTAATGCATTTATATAATTTTCAACATGACTATTAGTGTTTGTGCTTTCTGGTAAAAATATTTCGTGCTATTAATTTTTACTCCCTTAATAAATATAACTTTTGTCTATATAAAAAACTAACAAACAATATAACCACAAAACGTAAAAACATTATAAAAACAGTGGAAAAAATTTAAGACCTTCCACTTTATATAATTTTCAATATGATTATAAGTTTGTTTTTTTAGGTGAAAGTGTTTCTAGCCATTCGAATCGACTTTCTTAACGTTTTCCCTTCGAATACAAAAGTAACTATTTATTTAATGTATGTATGTGGAAATAGAAAACTGAAACCATTTCTGTAGTTCAGGCTTTGAATAAAGTAATATTTGTTTCAATTCTAATTCTATTATCCAATTTTTTGTTTTATATTCTTTCTAAAACCCCTTTATTTATAAGACTTCATCAACTATATTTCAGGTGTTGTTTTTTTTAAAAGATTGAAATTTCCTTGTTTTTATGATTTTGTTACAAAGAATCATAGCATTTTTTAAAATGTTCAACATGATCATATTTTTTTCCCTAAAAAGTGTTTTTTCTTGCTTCCATTTGTATTCTCATTGTTCGCTACAATAAAAGAGATTATATTTTATTGTTAGTAGGAGGAAAATGGCTCAGAGGGTATGGGAACAACCAACTTTTCTTCTTCTTTTCCAAAACATAACACTTGTTACAACACAGTTGTGAATTTCGTTACTTTTATACCTTCTGCAAAAGCTACGAAAACACAAAAAGAAGCCCTGAGGGCAAAAGGAATCCAGCAACAACTTTAGACATTTTCATTTATTGCAGAACGAGCTCCTTGGAACAATAAATTTCAATTGAGGAATGGAATACTTTCAACTACCTCTTGGGCTCTTAGAATGTAATCAATGGTGGACGAAAGGGAAATATTTATTTACATTTAAAACAATACAGGATGAAAAAGCGAATTTCTCTGATATTCACATTCTGATGTTTTCGAAAATAAGGTTTGTTTTTTGTAGTGAGCATAAAAGCTCCAGGCACGATTTCATTTCTAATACTTTTTGATGTATAGCGAACGTATTTTATTGCATTTCAACCGTAGTTATTCTTTATCTTTTATATTTATCTTTTTATTTTTTTATTATTTTTATTTTCTGTAACCTCCCCCTTCCTTGCCCCCTTAGTCTTACCTCTCCTACTCCACCAAATGTTTATTCTCCTGTGTTTATTCCCTAAAGTTTCCCAGTTTTCATTCGAAGTTTCGCGTGATAGTACGATTTTCTTTCTTTTTTTTTCTTTTCTTTTTTATTATTTTTTTCTGTCTATCTCTGTATATATATTTATACGCTTCATTGTTTATGGCGAGTGTAAGACAAAAAAGTAAAGGGGAAAAAAAAGAGAAAAAAAAATAAACAGCACAAGAATGGGAACCGGATAGAAAAAGTAAAATAAAAAAAAAGAAATAAAAAAAAAACGAGTAAAAGAAGAGAAAATCAGTAGCCATCTGTAAAGACGAGAAAGAATTGTTTGATATAACAGTCGAAGGAGTTTTATTTTTTGTTTTTTATCATTCTTTTCTTTTATTCCTTTTTTATTTATTAGTTGTTGTTTTCTTTCCATCTTTATTTTATTTTTTTGTTCCTCTTGCCTATTATTTCTTTTTTTTTTCTTTCTGTCTAAATCCATTCGTATTCGGAAAGGCTTTTCGTATTTTCTTTCCTTACCCGCCGATGTGTTTTTGTTTCGCTTCTCCACCCCCCTTCTATTTCCTTCCCTCCCCCCTCTGGTTTTGTTCCCCCCCCTTTTTGTTTTATTATTATTATTTCTTTTCCATCTCCCAACAATTTTTTTTTTCTTTTTTTCTTTCTTCCCTCGAACTAGCTTTTTATTTATTCTTTTATTATTATAGTTTTTTTTCTTTTTCTATCCTACTCTATTCGGGCAACGGAGCTAGCAGCATCTATCTGCTCATCTCTTTCCCTTCGTTCACTTGCTTCTCTCTCTCTCTCTCTCTCCTTATTCTTTTTTTATTATTTGTCTTCTTTCTTTCCTTTTTTTTTCGTTTTATTACTGGTAGTTTCTTCCTTTTATTTTTTTTCTTTCTCTCCTTGCTCTCCGCGGAAGAGGCGCGGGAGAAACATGAAGGAGCGAAGAGGGAAGGAGCGAGCGAAGGAGAGAGTGAGAGAAAGAAAAAATAACAGAAAGTACAGAGTTACATCAAAAGAAGGAGGAAAAAATCAATTGTTGGCTAAGGGAGGCAAGCACCCCGTTCCCCTCGCACATGCGCATCGCGTCCCTTCTTGCCAACTTGCCTTAGCACAGGCAAGCAAGTGCAGTTGTTCGCTTTGCCCAGTATTCTCTTATCCGGACAACACGCTGGATTTACAAAGCCTTTTTCGCTTCCCTCCTTTTTGGATATTCCGGTTTTTTCGCGGACGGGAAAAAAAATAAAAATCGGGATAAAATTCTTTCTACTTCAGGGTTTCGGTGTGTTTGTTTGCCGAATTAGAAGATTTGCGTCGAACCAAAAGAGGAAGAGACTTAGTAGAGAAGTTCTCCGTGTTCCTCATCTGTGCCCAAAGGATTAAATAGCCGGACAATTCCTTCGCCACCGGATTTTCGTGTGATATAATTACCAAATATTTGCAGTGTTGGATATTTCTCTGACTTAACAAAGTTTGAAATTCTTTTAGAGTCTGAAATGTGCTGGACAATGTGGATTTCTGTGCCCAAAGGATTAAGTGTATGGATAACTAATGATTAAACATCCGGACAAATTTCTGTCGCTTCGTTTTGCAGTGTATATTCCAAGTAGTACGCACTTAAGAACAGAAAACGGATTTTCGTGCGTTGTATCTGCAAATATCTGATGGATTATTACATAGAAATTTCCTACCTTCAGCTCATCTCTGGTTAACATTTTTATCGCTTAACTTATGAAGGAAAAAATCTACATGTATTAGATATGCTTGCTTTCCGTTTTATGTGTTATATATACTGGACTGGTGTTATTGTTATTAGACATATAATAAACCGATAATAATAGATAATGATAGAACAAACCGATACTAAATAATTCTAGTCATAAAAGTGAAAAATCCATGTTTTTCACTATGGAATACTGATTCTGCTAAACAAAATTTCAAATATTTTGTTCCCTAGACAGCGTTTAAAAGTTCGAATACCAGGATGAATTGTATCAACATTTACTTTCCGATACTTGGATTAAATTGTTGTGTCTGGAATATATAATTTGTGTAGTGCGGCTATAAACAAAAATAAACCTTTTATTAAATAAATAGCATCCATTTGAAGAACTGAAAAATATGGATATTACTAATTCTACAAAAGTATTATTTTTCTTTAACAAATTTTTAATTATTGAAAATTTTGAATGGGCATATTTTGGATTTCTGTTTTTCGAAGCTGGATTTTAATTTATTTGTTCGCATCGTAAATTGTTTAATACCCGTTATTATTTTGTGGCTTCAGTTTTTAAATATATATATATATTCTACTGTTCATAGACAACTTTTAATCTGTCAGTATCATTAAAATTATATATGCTGTTATCAATAATCAATAAATGAGTAAATAAGAAAAAAAAAACAGTGAAAATTATAAAAATCATGATAAAAAAATTTTTTAAAAAACTCCCATCAACTTTTAGTTGATAATCTGATAAAACCGCAATTTTCATTCATCTTATTGCTACAACACTCAAGAGTTCTTCAGAAATTTTCTTTCAAAATGTTTTTCGACTCTCCAAGTAAAAGTACTTGAACATTAAAGTGAGATAGTTGCAATAACAATAAATCCATTTGCCTGGAGGTTATTCATGTGAACGAGTAACAATATTTATTGAAGGATAATTTTCCGTGGTGCGCTCGCTCATTATGTGTTTAGTGTTTTGGCTTTATGATGACGTAACTGTGGAGTGAAACCATCTGAGGCTCCCTATTGGTTGGCAGTTCCCTTGGGTTTTGATTTGCGTTTGAAAGGCTGACTTACGCATTAACGGACCAATGAGTGAACCGGAAACTCAGCAGGTAAGAGAATGCGAGGAATTTGTTTTTTGTCTGCATTGTGAATTTTGCTCCCTGTTTATTTTATTTTGGAGTATTTTATGTCTGTATTTTGGATTATGCTCCTTATTTATTTTATTTATCTTGCTTTCAATAAGACGTGTTTCGGTTAAATAAATTTTAAATTTGCGGAAAGAATTCTTTGATTTTTATTTATTTATTTTTTGTTGTTGTGTTCTCTTCATGGAGCTGAGTATTCCAGTATTTATTTTGATATTTTTTTTAATAAACATCAAAAAATGTCTGATTCCATAAATTGTCGCCTGTTTGCCTTGAAATAATACTGGGATTAAATTACATTTAAGCGAAATTTTATTACAGCATTTTTTTAGTAAACTATTTTTCAACTGAAGATAAATCAAAACTATAAATTCCTAACTCATTTAGGTATGTTTAATAATGATTTCAGGAAATTAAATATTGATCAAATTTAAATATATTTTAAATATCCAATGATTACGTATTTGTATTAAAGGAGATATATATATTGCTATTTTAGAATTTTTTTTGATACATCGCTAAATTGAACATTTAAAATAAAATAATTTATATTCGCGTTTATAGTTTCATTTAAATCAATTTATAATTTTTTGAAGTTCAAACGATATTTAAATTAATTTAAATTTAATCAGTATTCACTTTTTGTTACTGGCAATTAAAGAAATTTCCTTTCTGTTTTTTCAGTGTGATACTGCTGAAGAGGCCAAAAAGGTAAATCCATTTTAAAAATCTGCTAGATAGACAATCTAGACTGCTTTATAATCTAGAACCTGATTATAAATTGAAATTTATAATTAAGAAAACCAGAAAAATTATTAAAATAATTAAAAACCTGAACCTGTTTCAAAACACTGGTAGATAATCTAGACTACTTTATAATCTGGACTCTGATCATAAATTCACATTTATAATTTTAATAAACCAGAAAAATTATTAAAATAATTGAAAACCAGAACTTATTTTTAAAACCTACCAAATCATCTAGACTGCTTTATAATCTAGACTTTGACTATAAATCAAAATATATTAGCAAAAAATTTTATGATTCCTGATATTGTTACAAAAAGAGTATTTTCGTTGTAACATGTACAAAAATAAAGGGAAATAAGGAAAAAAAATTGATTATTTTAAAGATGGCTCTTTGAATTAAATTCTCTTTTATTGTTTATCATATGTGGTTTAACAATTTAATAATTTAAACATGAAAGAAATGTTAAATATTTCAATGCGATCAACGTATCCATGATCATGTGTGTAATCTAATTTTGATTAATAAAATTCAATATCACTAAATTGAAAATGGGGAATTATTAAATATGAACAAATTTTTATGAAGAGCAAATAATATTTAAAGTTATTTAAAGTTATTATTGATGAATTATACATTTTTCATACAACTGAGGCATGTTTTATCCAACAATATATAAATTATATCATATAGATATGAATATTCTCTATTCATTCTAGATCAAATAAAGTATTAACGGTAGTCTTTCAAAAGCTGCCAGCATGCATCTTTAAAATTAAATAAATAAATGACAAAATATTTTATGAAATGTCCTGCCTTTCTCGATAGGGCAAAGGATGTTTACTTGAAAATCACATATAATATTAAATGTAATAAATCATCAATAAGCCTAGTCAATGCCGCGTTTCTTTACCTTTTCTTGATCTCTGCCTTTTATCATGTGGGACTATGATACTGTTTTCATTAGGAGGTTTTGAATAACAGAAGGCAACAACTAATTGAAGCCTGAAATCGTGTAGGCAAGGGAAAAAAATCATAAATGGCTATATTCATCAACATCTTTTAATCGATATATTTTTACTGCTTTTACCAGTATTGCATTATTATTATGGTTGCTTTGCTGAAAGCAGATGCATTTTTAAAAGGTTGACCTGCATTTACTGGTATTGCTTTATTATTACGTATGCTCTTTAGACAGCAGATACGTTTTTAAAATATTGGCTTTGAACTATGACATCATAGCTGTTATTTTCATAGAATGCAATCTTTTTCAGAGGAAATTAAATAATTTAATTTTTATATATTCAAAAAAAAAAAAAAAAAAAACTTCACTCTCGTTGAATAACAGTTTTGATAGAAGTAATTTCTTTTTTCCCCCAATAGAGAAATAATACTTCATTCATTATTAAGTGGCAAACACTGAAGGATTTGACTCCTATTCTAAGTTTAATCCATTGTGAAACTGTTTTATGATACTGTTAAGAAACTGTTTTATGAAATTTGTATACTTTCAATGCGTGTAAAAGCTATTATTGTTCAGAACATTATTTTAATTCTGAATCATAGCCGCCGCACCCATATGGCCGACCCTGTCCAGGGAGGGGGGGGGAGAAAAGAAATAGAATTAGAAAATAGCAGTTTACGTTTACAAAAATCATAAAACTATGCTACCACGTTTGAAAATTATTTTATAGAGAGAGTGGTGAGGTAGAGACCTATAGAGAAGTCTCACATTGTTTCAAACTGGTTTAAACTGGTTAATAACTTAAATTAATCAAGACAAATAATGACCTAAAAATAATAATGTTCTGACTTGATTTTGCGATCCTTAGATTTCATTTTATATTTTATTTTTTATTAGATTTTCATGAATATAATATTAATCTAAAGAAAAATAATAAAATTAATTTAATAACTACTTCTCCTATGCTGTAGAGTTTTAAATAATGCCATGTATGTCAAGGTAATTTTTAACTATTTTTGCTAACAAAATTTTCATGCCAAAATTTTGCTTTTAAAATTCACGTAAAAAAATGAATTTTGAAATTTTTCCTATCTAAATATGCTCGAATTCATCTGACATTACGCCAACATATAAAAAAGCTTTGGAATGCGGAACAGCTTCAAACGAACAATTTTTTAAAATATTTATTTCTTAACCTTAAATCATTGTCTTCTATCTCTTTATATGTTAAATTTACATTCTTTAAATGCTATAGAAAAATTAATATCTAATAAAAACTTGTTACGCATTATTCCTTTTATGAGGATACTGTAAAAGTTGTTTCTCCTTTGAGTGAGTATTGCCGCGGAGAAGACGAAACCATATTTGGTACAGTAGGTGCTTGTGTGTATATCCTTCTTTATATATATGACATCAACTTTCAAGGCAGGTTTTCTTGGAGGTACTTTTCTTCACGTCCGTGATATTATTTATTTAAAAAAGAAAGAATGTTTTTAAAACCTTATCGTATTTTGTCGAAAGAAAAGAACGTATTGATTTTCAAAAATTTAATTTCCTAGTTCTTAAAGAAAATTTCTATTAAAGTTTTCCAAGCTATTTTGAAATTCCAGTTAAAGAAATGCGGTCAAAAATTACTGTCAAACGTACAGTAATTCAAAGAATATTTGTACTAGATATAAAAAATTATCTCGTTATTCATAGGGAAAAATTATTTTCTGTATATTTTAAGAAATATTTTGAATATTTCTTTAGAATGCATAAATATATCCATTTTTAAAAAAAACTAGAAAATTTTATTATTTAACACTTTCATCGCTACGGACGAGATATCTCGTCTTTCAAATACGTCCAATTACAGGTTTCTGTAGGCTAGTTTCTGTATCTTCTGCAGTTTGAAAAAAGTAAAGGTATCGTCAGATATGCATTACAAGGCTCAACCTACCGGAATTGGTATTTGGTTCAACCTAAGCAGATATTAGTCCACAGAAATCAATGTTTATCAACAGATATCTGTTATTGGAAGTATCTGAAAGACGAGATATCTCGTCCATAGCGTTGAAAGTACTAAATAATTAATTATTATTTTTAATAACTAATAATAAATAATAATAATTTTTTATGATGAGAGTTTTAAAATAAAACCGTCTTGTAATTGTAACAAAAACATCTGGTTGAAAACGTTAATTTAATTATGTATTTAAGTAACTATTTAAATTTTCCAATGTTGGAAAGATGTTTAAATTGTTAATATTATTTTATTGCTTGATCAAACCTTATGATTTGCTTTGGAACGATAGCTTTTATTTATTTAATTGTCCTTCAAAAAGCATTTATTTTAATGTGTCATACCAGTATCTAATATATAATTCTATAATTTATTTATATGTGTAATTATAATTCTTATTAATATTTATAAATAACAAAATTAAATTAATCAAAGATGGAATAAATAAAAGAATAAATATATAAGAAATATTATTCAGATATTTATTTTTTTAAATGTAATATATCCTATGTCATATAAATATATAAGAAATAAAATTATAATAAGAATACAAAAAAGAAATTTATTTATAATTTTTTTAATTGTTATTTTTACCTTTTTTAAAGATATTATGATTAGATTTTAACACTGAGCTGGAATTACTTAAAGTTGTAATTTAAAGCAATTTATTACTGAAAATATAATCTTCAAATAATATTTTTCAAGAATTCTCCAAGATTCTTATTATTCTTCAAAGATAAACATTTTGATGTTTATGCAAACTAAAGAAGCTACTCATTCCTTTTTATATATAAATATGTTTACAATATTTTCCAGCGATGGATTTGATTTTAAACGATATTCGAACAGGAACAAACATAACATGAAACAAACAAATAAACTTGACATCATTTTTAAACAATCGCAAACAAACGAAATGCAAATAATGGAGATACATTTTCTCAAGGTTTCTTTTTAAAATGGCGCATAAACTACCATCGCATGTTCAAGTCAAATTTTCATTATTTAAAACATCTAGCGTGTGGAAATTCATTTACGGATTTTGCAAAAACTGTGCTTTGATTCGTTGCTGTCTCTATTCATTTATTTACCACTTAGCAAAAAAGAAAAATAAAGTAGAAAAAGTATATATATATATATATAGGTTTTTTTTCTGCATCGTTTCCGCCAATGTTGAGAAATAAACAAATCCCAGCAGGCTTAGCTTGGCGCTGATGGGAAATTTATTTAGCCAAGTTAATCAAATGCTGTGTCTCGTGTTTAAAGGATTTGGTTCATTAAATGTCCTCGACTATTTCAATTACTCGAAGAAAAACAACGAAGGAGGGGTCGAAACGCATTAACTGATTCATTGTTGACTGAATCGGTATCATAATTTAATCATGCTTTGATAATACACCAGTCACTCTTGACACAATTACTCTTTTGTGTACGTAAAAGATAACTTGTTATTTAATTAGTGAGCTAACTCCAATTTGGCGAGGAATCCGCTGTTGGTGTTGTTATTTTTTTTAAAGTCGTTTGCGCTTCAGTGTCTTTTAATTTAGGAATTGAAGTCAATGTTATTTTTTTCTTTTGTTACATTTCATCGTTCCATATTTGTTTATTACACGATCGCTACATATTTTTTTCATTGTATGTTTTGTGTTTGTTGAATTTACGTAATTTTAAATCGAAATTTCTGTTAATTTTTAATGAGCGATGGTTGAATTGGATTTAGAATGTTTAATTAAAGATTTATTTAATTTGTTAATTTAATATACAAGTTTTTAAGATGTGTATTTT
>JAPMOQ010020386.1:58059-80366 GCA_026543055.1 Argiope trifasciata | reverse complement strand
TAAAAAAAGCTAAACCATTTAAGAAAGTTGTTTTTAAGGTATACAAATATAAAAATTGGCTTTCGATGTAAAAGGAAATATATATTCATATACTAAACATGAGATTTTTTTTCCCCTCGTTTTTGCAATAAATTCCAAAACTACGTTAATAGTTTGACCGTTAATAGTTTCCAAAACTATTTCAAAGTAATGTTCTCTTTTGTTGAAAGATTTAAAACTTTCTTCAAGAATTAAGCGAATTTAAAGCAAAATCTCATTTGCAGTCAAAAAAATCATTCGTTGGATATGAGTTAGCTATAACTTAAATCTTGAGTTGCATTTTCGTAAAACAATTCTAGACCTTCGAAAATTTGTTTTGCAGAAATATATATATATATATATATATCTGATTTAAAATTTAATTTCCTAATTTTTTTCTTAACTTCATGACCCATATTAAATTTTTATTTTTCATAACTAAATTGTCCTATAATTTCTTGATCCAATCCCTACTTTTTTTTTTTTTCATTATTTGTAACACTCGCTTAATGAAACTGGTGATTAACCCACTTTCCTACGCTTGGAACGAAGGAATAAAAATTTCTAATGTAACATTCTTTTAAAGTTACCTTTCATTCCCTTTCCTAAATCAGTACGTGTAAAAGAAATCCTTATTCAAATCTCATGATAAAATCATTGAAGGAAAAGTTTCGGTCTCTTTTGCTCTTCCCTCGCGATGCTAGCCGACGCATTTTTTTGTTTATTCCTTGTACAAGTTATTCTACTCGGTGTGAAATAAATATGAATCTAAAAGTTCAAGAGCTTTTTCTATTACATCTTTTACTCGGATTTTTTTTTCTCTGATATATAAAAATTCTATTCAATATACAAATAAATAAGTAAATAAACTTATAGAATATCAGTGTTTGTCTCAAATAGTTCTATATAAAGAGATTTCCGATATATTTAAAGTTCGAAATGTAGAGACCCAACTTACTGTATTTATGCGAACAATAAATCTTAATGACATAAAAAAACGGGGCTAATTTTGAATAAAACCCAATAAAGTGCTGAAATACAGCCCTTAAAACCGCCTCTGCACCCATTTCAGCTGTGTTCCCACCACCCTTTTTCCCGGACAAATTTCCTCCGATATTCCTGTTATCTCCGCGATCTCTTAATGTCATTTAAAACTTGCTCGCTGCGAGTGGAAATCCAGCGTAAACGCTCCACCTGATTATGGCGTCGAAATCTTGTAATAGGATTTACTCCTCTCCTCCCTGACAGCTGTAAACACTCCGCCTTTCATCTTCATCCTCGCGAGAGATGCTCTCCAAATCCCATAAGAACTTGTGGCTGCCTTATTTGCAGATTGATTACCTATCTACTTCCTCTGTTTTCCCTGCCGATCAGGGATTATTTATCATTTTCCCTCTGACGCGCGGATGGGCCTTGCGGGGAGGAAAAGCTGCGAAACTGGACATGCGTGAGAGAGGCTTAATAAACCAGAAAATGAAATTGGGTTTATTTTGTGGGCTGCTTGTTGTCGGTTATACCTGTGTTTTTTTTTTTATGTATGAGTAACTTGATATGTATGTCACCGTTCCTAGCGGATTTCTATTCCTTATTTAATTTGTTTTATATTATTTTATTATTTGATTCTTTTGTGATTATTTTTATTTCATAATTATTATTAGTTATTTTATAATTTTTCATATCATAATGTATTTCATACGGTATTCTGACTTACTTGCGTCTGTTTGTCTTCAAGTACATATAATCTTTATGTATTGCTTTTTCAATATTTTATTGCATTTACCAATGGCCTAACTGTTTCAACTTTGGTAAAACCGAAGAACATCAAACGAGATGGTGGAAGGACTGTATTAGTACTATTCTCTGATATTAATCTTAGAGCCGTGGTGGCCTAATGGTAAAGTCTCAGATTCGAGACCGATTTCACCGAAAAGTCGTGGTGTAAAGAGGTCTGCTGTGCGTTGAGATTTTCCGGACCAAACATCCTCTCGTTGGTGTGGTGTGGAGAGGGAGATGCCAGCTCAGGTGTCATCCTCGTCATCTGACTGCGGTTCAAATTTACGAGGTTTAATCCGTAAATATCCATAGAGTTGCTTTAAAATGGGACGTTGGTGTAACTAAACTAAACTGATATGAATCTTATCTCAGGGACAGTTTTGTAATTGTCAAAAAAAAAATCGAGATTTTCATGGATCTTCTTTCTATACACCATCCGAATTCATCCAAAAGAATTTGGGGGGGGGGTTATATGTATCTGACTATGAATTCGTTAAAAATACTACTGAAATAAAAAAAGAAATAAGAAATAAGAGGTAGGAAATCGTTGTGTTCGTTTATACATGGTGAAAACAAGAGTTAAATTTTTTTTAAATTACTAATAGATAGAATAGTGTTGGAATTGAAACGCTACTGAATTTCTTCTTTATTTAAAAAAGTTTTAGCTTGCCGTTTATAAGGACAGACAGGGGTTTTGATGATACGAAGTAAGCCATAATGAACTATTGCTTTCTAAATAAATAAACTGTCAGTTTCAAAGAACAATCAAAACGTATAATTATAGTAAAAAGTATTTTGATAAAAATTTAAAGACTTCGAACTCTTAATTAGAATATATTTTAGGCTAATCTTTCCATGCTATATTAAGGCCCCCTAATTTTCTCTGGGTCTTTTACCACCCCCTTGAAAACCTCAAACGCCCACAAGGGAGCGTTATCGTCCACGTTGGGAACCTATGGCTTATACGCATGTAAATTCGATTACTCAAAAACGCTGCAAGTTAGGCGAATTAAATATGGCACAAGAAATTTTCGTAGAGAATTAGTTACTTATGTGGTATGTTGTCTAATCTCCTATTCCTGCTCACCCATTTCAAAGATATCCATTGTTTCCTTGCATTTTAACAACTTAAATGCTTGATTCTATCAGGAATTTAATTACATAGCATTTCCCATTCTGAGAAGGTGACTTTCTTATGTTTTAATTGAGGATTCATAGAATAGTTTTGGATTAAAGAGGTGTTTTTGGATTAAATATAATTTTCAAATCAAATTATTGTATTTTAAAATGATTTAAATTTACTTAATGAGCTTGAGATGTTATAATTCTTTGTGGCAAGACGGCTAAGAGATTAAAATAATCTACTAGGAATATATTAATTTCACTATATAATTTATGTTGCTACTGTATCTGCACGTGCTGCTTTTTTTAAAAAAATCTAATGTGTTTTTGCATATCCGTTGAAATTAAAAATAATTATGACGCTAAATAGTTTTCAAAAATGTCAATAGTAATTCATTTCGAAACTATTTTAATTCAAAAATATGCTTAAATTGCACTAAGTATTATGTACTGCGGATATGGAATATTAATTAATTAATTTATTTGTTTATTATTGTATAGTTAAAATTCTGAAAAATATTTTTATTGCCATATAAGTGTTGAAACATTTGTAAAACATTTTTGGGGAAAAATACACTCCAAAAATCTAAAAAACGCGTAACTGTATTTTTCTTGTTCTTTAGCTTCACAAAATGATGTTAAATATTTTGTAAGTTGAGATTTTTCTTGTGAATTTTTTTGTGCTCCAATGATTAACCGAAAATAATAAATCATATCACAGAGCCAAACCATACATGAGCCTGAAATATTTTAGTTTCTTTTCAGTACTAAAACAATGATCCTTTTCTATTTTATCTAGAAGCCTCAACTTTAAGGACAAATTTCGACTCTTTTATTAGACCCACAATGATCGAATGGGTATAAGATCAAAGATGGATCAACGTTTCTTACATTCACCCTAATTTCCACCCTTTTATCCCAATGGTTCTTTTCAAGGATTAGGATCTAGATACGTCAATGATTGATGACACCTCAAACCCCAACCGAGCTTGGCATTCGATACAACCGCAACTATTGCATAAGACTGCGACCATTTTTGATGGTGTTATTGCCATATCATTGATATGAGACTAATTTTATGGTACTATCTTTCGCTTTGATTGTTAATGGTCATGTAAACAAGTTAATCCTAAAACTTTACGGATTTACAACTTTTAGATTTATATCAGTAAAGTTCTTTCCTCTACTCTCTCCACGTGTAGTCTTAGCTTTAAGATGGCTGCTGCCGCGTTTAATTCATTACCTTGTGGCAATATCTGTATCCACTCTAATCTTGTTGATCATCTATTCTCATAGTGCACTTTGTATCGAAATAAGTACACGAACAAATCTTATTCTTGATTATTGTATTAGTTTTATATTTACAAAATATATACATAAAAAACATTCGACGATATTAAGTCCATTCATGGTGAACGACACGACCTTCCTCCAGCGTCTCCAGTCCTTATCTCTCCTGTCGTTATCTCTTGGTCCCTTTTAGTAGCATCCTCACGTCCTTGGACAGCACGTGACCTTTGTCCGGACCGGTTTGAAACCTTCGTTGTTGAGAGTCGAGGAACGGGAGCCTTACAATATAATAGCCTTTTGTTTCTTAATTTGTCCTTTGATTGGTATTTTTTATTTTTGAAAGCTCTCTATTCTCATAATTGGACAAAATCATCTTCCTAAAAAGAAATTTGTCTCGCAAAGAAATTTTCATTAGTAATTTTAAAGGCAGATAAATTTAAGAGATTGGACATGGACTGGTTTAATATAGTGTGATGTCATGAGTTAAACGACCGAGGAAATCTGGCAAAGGAGGTACCAGCTCAGGTAGCGCCCTTATAATTTGTCTGGAATCTAAAAATTAAACGTCCTTCCTAGAATTGTCGTAATGCTCTTTTTAGGACATTAATATACCTAAACTAAATTAAGCTTTGCGTTTTTTGCCATTACCATGTATCATGTGTCCGTGGTGCTGAAGTCTGGACAAGGAGGTATCAGAAGAGGTATGAAGTCTGGAACTCAGGCATCATCCTCGTTATTTAACCAGTATTTTAGGTGCTTGTCACAGAAGAGCCTTAATTTTTCTTCTGGTGTATTAATATCGCAAAATTTAAGGTACCGACTACGTTAAAAACTCTAGTTATCGACCACATTGGCGAATTTTTTTAAATTGTCATTTCTTGTAGTTCAGAATTTCTGCTTTCCAAAACAGTTTATCTTTTCTAGGAAAAGGAAGGACTGACCTATCATCCAGGGTCACTTATTTTTCAACTAAGATTTGTCTTGAGTTTCAAATTTTTTAAAATTTAATTTTCATAAAAATTCTCCACCTTTAACCTGATATCAAAAAATCTAATAGAGGTATTTATGTAAAAATTTTGGCGTGTATTTTCAATCATATGGGCAATGAAATGAACCGAAAGTTTTATTATTGATGAAAAACTCTTTCATTTATAGGGGTTCTAGAAAAATTTAGTTGTAAATTTATGGAAAAAATGCATATATGAGCATATTTTTCTCCATCACTTCTTTGCATCTCAAAATGTTTCTTAGATTTTGGTTCATTTCATTCATTATTATATTCTATAACTTGTGTACAAAGAAAAATAGGATTGCTGTATTACAATTTTTGTGTTAAGTGTTAGCCATTTTGATTAAACTTCACTTAAATTAATTACAAATTTTTCTATAACTCGAAACATATTATATTTGCTAACAATTTTATTGTGTTTATAGTATTTTGTATTATAAATGACAATGCATTGTTTTAAATAATTTTTTTAAATATCAATTTTTTTTAATTCCTTCGAACGTAGTCAGATGCCTTAACAAGGCTTTGCGTTTTACATCTTTACTATTAGTGAAACATTCGTAGTATTGAAGTCTAGAGAAGGAAATATCAGCTCAAGTTCGTTCTCATCATCTGACCTTAGTTTAAGATATTTATTTCAAAATAGCCTTTTAAATATTTTCTTAAGGGACGTTAATTAAATTGAACATTATGATTTCTGCCATTATCAACGTTATGCTTATTTACACCCGTTGAGTCAGTTTCCCTTAATGATTCGCATATCATAAGTTCGAGTCTTTGAGCTACTAAGATGATACTTGATATATGCTATTAATGTAGCAATTGTAATTGAGGATCAAATTTTGGAGCCACTCGTTAACGGTAAATTGCTCCTCTTGATTCATGGAACAGCACAATGAGCCAAAAATCTAAGTACTCCTTTAGAAAATTAAGAGAGAAATCTACTGTTGGCGAATTATATTCAGAATGGTAAAATCAAATTATTATCAAAGTTAAATCTCTGCCTCCCTGATACGTTCTTATTGCTACAATAAGATAAAAGTGTGGCAATATTGCAATTATGAAAGCCGTTTGACCAAATAATCGATTGTTACTTGAAAGGGTAAACCATATTATATTCACCTTGCGACTTCTAAGAAATGACGACTTCCAGATTATTTTCTGTTGGGTGCCGAGTCATGTTGGCATCTTGGGAAATGAAACTGCTGACTTGGCCGCAAAATCTGCAGCGAAAATCTGCTGCTTTTTAAGCATAGGTCTTCCCTTTTGCGATATTAAAAGGTCCTTTAATCACCACATATGTTCTAACTGGCAAACGTCATGGAATCTGCAGATTCAAAATAAATTACATTGTATTAAAAATGACATTTTCCCTTGGCCTGTTCATCCTATACGTAATATAGATGTTAAATTGACTCTTCTCCGTATAGGGCATACGCGTTTTACCCACAAACATCTAATTTTCGGAGAATTTTCGGCTCCGCCTATGTGCAACAGCTGCAAGGTTCAATTTACTATTCACCACATTTTAATTGACTGCCCTGTCTTTAATTCTTATCGTGCCCGTTTTTTCACCACGTCTTCAGCATTACAGGACTTGGTGGGTGAAAAATACCACCCAAACATTTTTAAATTCTTGAGAGCTATTGGGTTTTTTACGTGCATTTAATTTTATTACTTTGTTTTTGTTTACTATTGCTATTTAGGTTCTTTGTTTTGACATCATTTTAACAAATTTTCATAACTCGTTGTCTTAATTTTATACAGACTAAAAACAGTTTTTTATATCAGTCTTGTGGAGTTCTATTTCTACACACTAGCGCTACATTTTAACAAATGAGTGTTTTAAAGTCTTTTATACTTTTACCTTTTCACTGGCGCAGTATGGCCAAATATGGCTCTTACGTCATTAAACCACACAAACAAACAAACGAAAGAGTTAAACCAGATATTTGAAAATCCGGGTAAGCTGATTTTCTAGATAATAACATGCTCCTGCTTAATCCATATTAACAACTCACACCGCACTTCCAACTTCATCGCCGGATGCTCCTTTAATCAATTCCCCCTTAGCGATTCCCACTAAGTTCGAACAGAGTTCTCCATCTGTTCATTCCTGTCATATCAGATCCCAGCATCCCCATTATACCCCCCACCCCCTACCTAACAAATCGCCCTTCCCTATCGCTCCATCCATTACTCACTCAACGCAGATTATTTGGGCGAAGGAAAAGTCCAGTTTCCGCTGCCCATTGGTCATTAGGGGAGGAAGAGAGATTCTGTTTTCCTCTAGGCTGCGCACGTGAGCTGCTTAGGCACGGGGATCCTTACTTTATTATTTAGACCGCTTTTTCCATGCTCATTAGCTAAATGGTGGAACAGGAGGGTGTTGAATAGATAAATAAAAGGGGCTCTGTCCGTCTGTCTTGCCGTGTCGCCTCCCTCCCCTCCAGGGGTATGCTCCCTTGAGAAATGCCCGGCTGGGCGGGAAGTGGCTTGTAGGAAGGGTTTTATTTTGATCCATTAAGTGCTCAAGGTCAGTAGGGTTAGCTTTTATTCTGTTCCTAATCTCTCTCGGATTAAATGAACGTTATTTGATCTGTGTGTTGATAAAAAAAAAATGGGTAACCGGAATTTAGTTGTTTGTCTTTGCACTTCTTTAGCACTTTTGGATCCTCATGACTTCATAGATATACTAGGTGTTTAATTATTTCAACTTTTTTTAAAACTTTTATTGTTGATTCCTTTTAATCTTGCCAGATGTAAAACCATATGCTTTGCGCAGTACGGCCAATAATGGCTTTTGTGCCAAAACACCCAACAAACCAACCTTAAGCACTTTTGAATTCATTTCATGTTTTTCAATCCAGAATTCAACAAATAAAACCAGAGTGGGAGAAAATTGCATTTTGGATACCATTGGTTCTTTTCTTGTCGCTGCATTGAGGAATAGAGCAATGCTGTATCAACCTGATACTTTATATCAGTTCCGCGAAAGTATCAGCCATATTAAATCGATACAAAATGCCAAAGTGATTGATTAAGGATATCTGGTACTTAATATTGGTTTTTGAATTCGATTGATTTGATTGATATATCCTAGTTTGATGATGTGAACATATGTAAGGTTTTTTTAACTCTACATATTCAGCTCAGGTGTTCTCTTCGTCATTTGACAACGGTTCAAAGTGACGAGA
The DNA here is from genome assembly GCA_026543055.1 of Argiope trifasciata. Classification (NCBI taxonomy): domain Eukaryota; kingdom Metazoa; phylum Arthropoda; class Arachnida; order Araneae; family Araneidae; genus Argiope; species Argiope trifasciata. Next base: position 71,957 of record JAPMOQ010020386.1, on the reverse strand, counting down.
TCCGTCCCAAAATAGTCATAGCGTTGCTTTACAATGGGAAGTTAATATAACTGAACTGAACTGATAAACCAATAAAGAATGCTGTAAATGTTGGGGTAAATCGCAAAGTAAAAAGAATAAGGTTATTTGTGGAAGAGGATATAATATACAATATTGCCCCAAAAAATCTTACAAATAGTATTATAAAGCGAAGGAAACGATGAAAAGGAAAGGGTAAGCTGCAGAAAGTCATTTTAATTTATTTTAAAGTTTGATGTAAATGATGAGAAAGCGTTTAATAAATAAATAATAGTACTGAATATAAATGAAAATAATTATAGTACTGAATATAAATGAAAATATTAATAGTACTGAATTTATTTCCATTGAAATTCATCTATAGGAATTAAAAAGTGCTATTTTAAATACGTTTTGTATTAAGAAAATTTATCTTTTTTTAAAAGAAAATTTTGCTAAATGCCTGATTAGATTAGAGAAATGCATAAGTTGGGTTATTATTCATATAAAAGAATGCAAAGTATAGTCGAAGCTGACGTTTAATATGTGTTAAAAAATGTTATTTTCAGACTATTGTTCAGTGTCTTTGTTATATCTGGTTATTCACTTTATACAGCTAATTTTAAATTTTCATGTGCTCTTTTTTTTCTTCTTTTTTTTAAAGTTTTTTTCTTTTCATTTAGAATTTTTTGCATCTCATTCGCGTATATTGTTAAAGAAAAATATATTCTGTTTTATTTATCATTCTATTATAACTCCACGAGAGACTGCGGTTGGGGGGGGGACGACTAGAACTAGAGAAAACAGAATTCATTTAATAAGAATATTTTTATTTCATTTCCATCTCAAAATGTTGGGGATAAAAAGAATATTTTTTTTCGTAAAGCTCTTTCTAGAATTCTTGGTTTTCGTCTGGAATTGAAACAATGCTATTCCCAGAATAAACATTATTATAAAGAAAGGGAAATTTTGGGGAGAAAAAAGGGAGAATTTATTCCAAAAGAAAAACGAATATAACAGCTTGTTAAAGTAAATATGCATTCAACCATAACAATGTAATATTGAAGAGACAGTCTTGTCGTTCTTGTTTTATGCCTTATATTACAGAATCTTTTTTTCATTACCATAGATATATACATTGTAATTCTTGGTTGTTATTATTATATGGATGTTTGAGCGTTATTTATAAAGGGATGACTTTCTTATAGAATTGTTAGGATGTTTTCTTCCAGAATGGTCTATTTAACATTTAAATTTCGAATATATGAAACTCCTAAGAAATCATTCGAAACCAATATTGTGTTCGGAAGAGAAGAAAAAATTTTCCACCGTTTCCAGCTAATATAAAAAAAGGCCGATTGTCCTTTTCAATCGCACATGAGGTTAATGATTATCATCTTTCTTTTTGTCAACCAGTGGAAATGATCTGCCAAAGTTATACAGCACACTCGCTAATACCAGAGAACGCCTTGCCTGGTAATGGCGTACAATAATTACGGAATATTAACCTTTGGTATAAATTTAGCATTTTATTGAATCTATCATGTCAATTTTACCGAATTTTTTCGTATTAATCCTGGCATGCGATTGATAATGTTTAAAAATTGAATTTGTGAATTAAATGCGTTTTTCCCAACCGATTGGGACCGAAATTTGACACAAAACTGCATTTGTAGTTAAAAAATCAAATACTAAAAAAATTCCAATGAACTTTTATTATTTTTGTACTCTGGCTCTGCCAGAGGCTCGTTCAAGATATCATCCTGATCTTTAACAAAAACCCCTCAGCACAAAGAACCTGCATTCTTCAATGGATAAAACGCACGTCGACATCGTTTGCAATGAGAAAGCTGATATCCTCGCCAAGGAGCTCCGAGATAACCCTCAATACACCAGCAGCCTGAACCTCATTGATACCGATGCAATATCCAGCCGCAGACTACTTCACGCTTCTTCTCCGAATCACTCCATTCCTGCCCTAAACTGTAACCATACTATCTCCACAACCACAGCCAGATTGGGGATTAAACACCTCAAGGGTATGAAAATATCTCCCGATGGCCATCAAAGATACCGGGGGTGTCCTCACTGCACAGAAACTGAACTCTCTCCCGACCATATCTTTGATTAACCTGCCATACTGGTTAAGCAATTCAGGATCCATTACGATTCCCCGAATTGACTCCTCTATTTAGAGGCTATTGATGTGGCCAGAGCTGTTCTTGGACACTTTTGGATCAAATTTGATCCCACTGCATTACTTTTACTGGACAAGACAACAACAATAATGTATTTAACTCTTTGCATTTTCGAGTTATCGTTTTTATATCTTTCTGGAAGTACAGACCAACAGACGGTCAATCCCTCATTGAATCTGACGTCGAAAATCTTATTAGCGTCTGCACTGTAGATGTTAAATCTGTATGCCGAATCTTATATATCTAGTTCACTGTTTTTTGTTTTTGTTTTTTTTTGTTATTGTGTTAACTTATATTCAAATAACCGGATTGATGAACTTCCTCTGCACAGATTTTACGATCGCAAATCTTGTTTACATAACTCTCTTTACTTTGTGATTATCTTGCTAAATTGCATTTGAACAGCATGGCAGACGGATTCCACTGATCGGATTTTGCTCAAAATTTGGTTGAAATCTACAAATTTGGTGTAAATATCGCATATCAGATTTTATACGTTCCAAAAACATGTTTTTCGAACTCAGAGAAGTCTATAAGATGGATATTAGTCAAAAATCTCCATTTTAATAAAAAAAAATTATGATTATTGTACTTACCCTATGCTAAGTATGCGAGAAAATTTAAAAAAAAAAAACACTTGCCAAATAACCAGTTTGTTTGATATATTACCTGATGATAACATAGATTTAATTGACTCATTTGGTTCTGATTCTATCTTAACTAGTTTGTTCTTTAAAGAGGCCATAAGATATAAATGGAGAATAAAATTACAAATATGTCTGTGGCATAAATTATTGATGATGATTGTGAGTCTGCTTGAACTAACATATCTATCCATTGGTTTATGACTCATTAGGAAAGGGAAGTGTAAACCTTATGTCTATCAAAGAAATCTTGGAGAGCACGCCTTTATTTTACTTTAATGTGTGAATATTCCAGATACCATCATGTAGAATTTTCAGAAAGAAAAAAAAAACTTTGCATTTATGCTTCTCTAGGAAACTCTAATTCAACCATCCGATCATAATGAAAATAGCTCAACAATTTAGGAATAATATTGATTGAAAGTACAAGCAAGGTCAGAGGATAAATTCATGTTTCTCACCCATATTATGATTTAATTTCCCTGGTCACTATTAAATTTGTCTTATTAATTTGGAGACTACGACTGCCTGATGTAAGATCTCTATTTTAGGTTTAGAGTTCCTTGATCGAAAATGGATTCTGTCGTGGAGCCATTTTCTTGCAGATGGCTTGCTCCATGGTTCTGTCAAAATCAAATGTTCTCCCTTTTGTTTGGCGCGAAAGTTTGGTGAGAGAAGAGAGTACTGTCTTAGGCATAATCCCAGACCTGACCACTGTCTCAGATGTCCTAGGTTCTTCCCAACGTAATCCTTAAGTCCAACGTTCAATCAATTGGTTAAACATATTATTAGCGGTAACCATAATGCCTCTTGAGTTAGAATATCTATATCTATCAATGTATATCTATATCTATGAGATAGTGCTTAGTTATAAAAGGGAAATGGGGCTCTTTTCGTCCGTCAGAAAAACCTTGATGTACCTACACTGACTTTACTCCAATATGAAAGACCCTCATTGTGGCATATTAGACTATTTACGTATAAATCGTCATCACGAAGGCCCTTCAGGAGGAATGTCTTCCAATTAGATTAAAGCGAATGTTTGGAGAGAGATATGCCGTTTCAACCCCCCTGGACACCTAATTGTGATTCAAAATTAAGATATCTGTTCCCAAATAACCCTCATGTTGGACACCTAATTGGGGTTCTGAATTAAGAGACTCTGTCCCCAAATAATCTTCGTATTGGACACTTAATTGTGGTTCCAAATTAAGAAGCCTGTCCCCAAATAACCCGAACTTAATTGTTTGTATAAATTAAGAGGCTCTGTCCCCAAATAATCCTCATGTTGATAAAGGAAAATATATACTACTAAACTAAACTGAATAATAATCCGATGATTTTTATTGTTGATAATAAACATAATGAAATATTAGATCATTTGTAAAGAACATTTCGGAAAGCAAGATATAGTGTCTTCTTTATCAAAACAAATCATCTTATTCTTTCTTGTTATTTATATTCAAAAAGTGCATGTTTTTTTAATCATGTCTATTCATTCGCATGTTTACTTTTATTTCTCTAACGCTATAAAAGCCTCATCTAAAGGACTAAGGGTTATTAAACTGCGACGAAGAAAATCAAGTTTAATGTTCTTCTGATGTAATATGTTTTCCGAAAATGAGTGATCTCCAGTCGGACAAAAACAGCGGCTCGTAAAACCGCTAGTTGCATCAAGTCCCATTCTTGTGCGGGCGACATGGCCAACGGACCGCTAATCAAATAACGAGATTTTTACGGGGAAGCAATCAAATGAGACGTTTTTTTTTCGTTGCCCCGTGACCAAATGACGTGTAATTTATGATGCAGCAATCGTGTCTTTATAATGTTGGTGTTTGTGGAGACGGAGGGGAGATTTCCGGTGAATCTCGATATGAGTATAACTTCGGATGAAATAGCATTGCGATATGCCATCATTTGAAAGAATAATTAGATTTTGCTGGACAATTTCTCGAAAAAAAATCATTGGAACTGCTCTTGTATAATTACAAATTATAGGAGCTTTTATAGTTAAAGTAAAAGAATTACAGAGTTTATTTTAGATCTTTTTGTCCAATGGATAGAAAATGTAATACAAGGAGCTTTGTTAATGGATCGACAAATTCTGATGGATGTCGGTGGTCTTCAAGAGGAACAAAAATTGCGATGGAACATGATGTAGTATCTTTTTGTTCACTGGTTAGAAAGTGTAATACAAGTGTTAATGGACCGACAATTTCAAAACAATTGCGATGGAACATGGTATTGCATCTCTTTGTCCACTGGGTAGAAAATATGATGCAGGATGTTCTGTTAATGGACCGACAATTATTGAAATAACATTGGGAATCAGGGATATCAGTGTATCAGGGATCGTGAACCAATGATCATTGAAATATTATCGAGAATCAGAAATACTAATGTTCTGTTTGTGGGCCAACAAATTCTGAGGGATATCTGTGGGCATCAAGAGGAACAAAATTGAAATGAGGTATGGTGTCTCATTTCTATATCCTTAGGGCGGAAGTGTAATACAAAGGGATATGTTAATGGAGCGGATCGACAAATTCAGAAAATGTGAATTAGCATAAAGAGGGACAAAAATTACGAAAGAACAATCTGTCACAAACCACACTGAGAGGGTGGACACCGTGCAAAATGCACCCAGACTCTGAGTCCAGAAGGCGTTATTAACATAAATAAAGCACACATGTTTGCGATAGATAATGTCCAAACCAGTGTATCTCAAAAATCATAACTGTGACTTTGATTACGTATCTTACAGAAGTATGCATTCTACAGTTTAATAGTGGTAGAATCTCAGTTTTACAGTCATAGAATTCTTATTGCATTGAAGATTCCTTTTTGTCATGGTCTTAATGCTATCTGTCACATGACATCAGGTTAGAGTGCAGTGAAATTCTGGGAAATTACATGCGAGTTTAACTGACATTATTTGTTTTGAATTTTTTTTAAAATCGAACAAATAACTCACGCATTTTCTAAATGAAACTTTTACTCTCCAGATGATTTTTCCTTTATTTACGCTTGTTGGAAATTAGTTTGTTATTCTTCTGCCCTCATAGTATAAAGTGTCAAAATATTCGAATTCGAGATTTTGACGTATCTGAGCGTTTTAGAATTACCCAAGTTAGAAAAACACAAAGTTGGAAAATGTCCATCTGTCTATACAGAAATAACTAGAAAACGCTCCGAGTTAGACGATAGAAATTTAGTTTACGTTTTTTAAAGCAAATTAGCAGACTTCTGACAAAAATATTTGGGTACTTTTCCGTTATCTGTGCGCAAATGTCGCCAATGTGAACCAAACGCAAGCCAAATCGCCAAGCGAAGAGTTGAAGAAATTTGGCGAAATTCTACATTATTTGGGGATTTCTCTCTACGTCCGTCTAACGGAAAAGTACCCAGATTTGAAATATGCTATCTTCCTCTGCTTCTTTCACTTAAATCTATTCATTGGAAGTTTCATTCTAACTTTTTGAATATAGCATGATAATTACAAAACGAAAAGAACTGGGTGGATAAAATTCAGTACATAGATTTTTCATTCCTGTCAAATTTTAAGCCAAATACAACAACAGGTTGATTGTCTGCAGATATGTGTTTCCGGAAATATATAAACTCAATAGTTTAAAAAAGCATTGACTTAAACATATCAAATATGGTATGGAATTTTGAAACTACATATGTAATTTTATGTTAAATTCTTGTTTCATTCGGCTGCAAAAAATGCGCTTAAAACATAAATTCGATTTTTGTTTTCACTAATGCCAGGAATTAATCGCCAAACTCCGCAATGTAACAGTAGGGTCAGTCAAAATGCTAAATTTACCTCATAGGTTAATATTTCGCAACTATTGTACATCTCAGTGCAACGTTAGGTATTCTTAAGTACCGTGTTTATTGTAGAGTATGTTAGAAAGTTTTGGAAAGATCACTAACCCTGGTTTTTCTCGTCATCTCTGCAATAAATTAACTTAAATAAGTTTATATCATACGGTGAATTACATAATATTTTAGATTTTCAGACAATTATTTTATTCGTTTAAAGAAATATTTGAACTTGTTTGCGAAAGATGCTTCTACGTAAAGATTATGTTTTCTTTAATCTTTGATCGGTAAAACAAACCGAAGTTATAAAATAGTAAAACGATCGCTCGCTTTCGGTTCAAAAGTAAACAACTGTTAATTTTCATCTTTTGATCTCTGAAGTGAATGAACTTAAATAAGTTAATCTCTTGTTATGTTTGAATTGCATTACATTCAAACTTTGCTTATAAGTAATTATTTTATTCGCTTAAAAATATTTGAACTTGTTTCCAAACGTTGTTTCTAGAATCCATTATTATTTTTTATTTAATATTTGATTGAAAAGTTTATCTAGGAAAACAAACCGAAGCCATAAAATACTAAAACACAAACGATTGTTTGCTTTCTGTTCCAAAGTAAACAACTGTCATTTTTCCTCTCGAGATCTCTGTAGTAAATGAACATAAATAAGTTAATCTTCTCTTATGTTGCATTATATTTTATTATTTCGTATAAATAATCGTTTGATTCATTTTTCAAGTGAGCGAAGTTGTTTGCAAACGTTGTTTTTAGATAGAGATTATTTTTTCTTTAATTTTTTGATTGGGAAATTTATCTAGAAAAACAAACCGAAGTTATAAAACAATAAAGCACAAACGATTCCTTGCTTTCAGTCCAAAAGTAAACAACAGTTAATTTCGGAAGCATACAGTTTGACCTCGTCTGCTGAAGTGCTCAAAAATAAAATCGTCTGCTCTCGCAAAAAGCTTTTGAAATTCAATGAAAATATTTGAACGCGAAGTGAGCGCTCGCTGCATTTCATAAAACCCCAAGAAATTTAATATTCATCCGAGTTCGCTCGAAATATTTATCCATCTCTGGCATCAAATGCATTTCGAAATGAAAGCATTTTGATCTACATCGCTCGGTCTGCTCCATAATTGCATTTTTTACCGTTTTTCTGTCCATAAAACATGTTTTATGTGCTCGATATTTTCTCCTAAAAAACACCGCTTGCTCTTTGACTTTTTTTACCCGATTATTTCTTACATATTTTAAAGCCTTGAGTGGCATCGGGTTTATATTTGTTTTTTCTTCCATCCTTCACCCATCCTTTATTCGAACTTTTATTTTTTTCTTATACATATCGACTTTTTTTTTATCCGTCAAAGAAAAGAGGAAGAGATATAATAAAAAAAAAGGAAAAGAAAGGGTAGAATAAAAAAAACGAGAGGATATAAAAAAAGAAGAAAGCGTATATCTAGTGGAATTTCTTTGCCGGTATTTCCCTTTCATCTAAAATGCATAAAAAGAGGAAACGCATCGCGATAGAACGAGTTTCTTTTCTCGTGTATGTGGATAAAGAATCGGGGGAGGCATTTTTAAAGTTAAAGGTTTTCTCAGAAAAGGAATAGAGAGGGAGGGAGAGAGAAAAAAATAAAAAATATATATAAAGAAATAAATAAATAAAAATCGATTCAATTGCTTGGAGATACAGTATATATTTTGTTCCTGTAAGGGAATGTTTGCTTTTCTAGCGCTACTTTGCTTCTTTTTTTGTTATTATTTCTTTTTTTGGTCTAAAATATTGAAAGTAGGGTTTGAGAAAAATAGCTGCATCAGATTTTTAGATTCGGGGAAAAGTAAAATGTATCGGACGTATGGCTTTTGAGTTTTGCATTGTCGATATAGCGAAAAAATGACACGGCCATGCTTCTTTCTTGGCCTTTTTGTGGTAGAAATGAAATGCGCTTTGGAGGAAGGAAAACATCGCATGGGTGGGAGAGTCTTTTGGAAAAATATGTTTATAATTTTCGATTTTTGCATGAGAAGTCGGAGTTGTAGCAATGGCCTTTTTTTGTTCCACTAGAGCACTTTGAAAAAATCTATTTACTTTCCTGTTTATTTCTCCGTTTAAAACCAAATGGTACTTGGCTTATGACTACTATATTTACAAAGTTCAGCATTTTTTTTTTGGAAGTACAAATACATATATTACTGTGTGTAAACATATATAATTGTGTGTTTCTGTCGGCATATATATTCTGTGAAATTATGCATTTCTCACATGTAAATCTGGATTGTAAGCTTCCTTTTGAAACATCCTTTGTCGGTGGACTTATTGGGAATTTAAGAATCGCTTTTCTTTCAACAAATGTTTTATTTAATTTTGAAACGTTCAGAAAAGGCCTCATGGAGCTAGATCTGAGAAATAAACTGGTTGTGAAAATAGTGGATTGAGTTGCTTTCTGTGGTAACCTGTGAACTGGAGAATTATTGTAATGTGTATATACAGTACAAAGTTCCGAATGCTTTTAAAAATAAACTATGTTCATTTACTATACAAATTTCAACCGGAAAACATATGTTCTAATTAATTGGTTACATGACTCTTTCTTCTTGTTCTACAGGAAATGACATAGTCACCTTAATTTCGAAAATGTTCATAAAGTACAGAGTATATTTTAAAATAGAAATGAAACTAACCTGTGAAAGTATGAGTATTCGTAGAAAGGCTCAGTTAGCCCAGGTGCATTGTTTGCCAACGGATTCTAAAACCCTCCGCTCTAGTGTAAATGCGTACGGATAGGTTTCATTCTACAAAATAAGTCGAATTAAATTTATGGAAGGCTGCAACGAAAGGTGAAAGGAGTGGGTTTTTGTGTTAAAAAAACATCTATATCTGTACTTATAATAAGGCTCAATGTGTGTGTGTGCGTGTGTGTGTTGGCGCTCTACAGGCCAGACCGTTGGACCTACAGCTACCAAATTTGGTACATGTATACCTTGGAAGTCGGGAATGTGCACCTCGGAGCCCTTTTTTTGAATTTTTAATTAGAATTTGAATTAATTAAAAATTAAGCAAAATTTCGACGTTTTTCCGTTATAACTTTCGAAAATATTATCGCACAAACATGATTTTTATATCAATTTAAAGATAAAAAAATTAGCTTTCTAACGATATCAGTTTTTTAAATTTATAACGCTAAGTTCTATTTTTAACGAATTTTTAAAGAAATATTTTAACTATGTTTTTATCACGTGACTGGATAAAATAAAAGAATGCCGGAAGTTCAAATAAAAAAGCAACAAATATCGTCGCAAATCAAATCTAAAGAAATACAACTTTCAGCACGTGACTGGATAAAATAACATAAATATAAAATGTGATATCTTCTAAAAAAATAAATGCAAGGCAAAGGATTCTAAGAAATCGTTTGCAATATTTATATCATTAATTCCATAAATTATCTTCATTTACCGTAAACCTGCTTGAATTTAGACAGGATATGCATTGAAATCCCGACTTAATGGCATATTTCTGTAATCGTTTGCAATATTTGTATCATTAATTCAATAATTTTTTCCCTTTTTCGCTTTTTTTAAAAAACATTTTAACATTTTGGCAATATCACGGAAAAAAACATTTTTAATATTTTGGAAGCATAATCAATAAATTATTAGAGCATTAAACTCAAAAAGTTTTTCCGAATAAAGTTACCGACTCTTTAACTACTAATAACTGAATCTTTTAACTTTAACTATTTCTTAGATTTTGGCTAATGAATATGAGATTTAATTGGAAATTTTAGAACGCATTACTCATGGCGAGCCAGCTGGTCGCCAAAGGCGGCTAGTTTAACAATAAAGTACTTTCTGAAAATGCGCGTATCCTTCCTTCTATCTATCCTCTTAGTGAGAGAGAATCGTCGAAAAGTGGTCGGCTCAAGATACTAAACCGAACAGTATATGCCAATAAATTGAGGATTATATGGAAATAAAAATCATTCCAGTTTCTTGAAAAATTAAATCATAAACCATTTAATATACGAACATTGAATTTTTCCCCTGAAAAATTCTTTGCTTGTGTTTCCATGCGAAAATACGAAACAATTATTCAATATTTAGAATGTTTTTTTTTAAAGATATTATTAATGTATCATGTATTTGCTCATAAAATATTTTTTAAAATGCTATTTATTGTTTTTGGTTTTTTTTGAGGAAAAAAAAACACTTTACATAAAAATTTAAAATTCCATCAAAAGTATGATTTTTGTTAATTCTGTATTGAAAAATTTTAGAAATTTCGCTATTCCGTACAACATATTCCAGGAAAAAAAGCAGGAATAGTTAATGAAACAAAATATCTTTCCTGGAATTGGAGCAAAGTATAATAATAATAATAATAAAATTACTCCATAAAAGCGATGCCATAAATTAATTTTGCAATAAACTGAATTTAAAAAAAATGCATAATAAAATATTCCAGACCGTAATTCTTGATAATCGGATCAGCTTTTCCTACATTTCGGTCTCAGTAATGTCTATAAACTTAAAATAAAATAGATTTTATGTCTCATTTCTTGAGTTTATATGTGTTTGTTGAACAATTCACTTCTTTATTGAGTGCGAAGGAGGACAATAAAATGTCTGCGTCCAGACTTTCTTTTATTCCGAACTTCAAAACCTACGGTTATGTTTGAATTGAGAATGCATAAAAAAAGGCGTTTGTCTATCCTCATGCACCTCTTCTCCGGCAGATAGGCTGTTTATTTTTATACTTTGTTCCGAATCTTAGCTTGAATTCTAACCATTCTTTCTTTATTTATTATTTTATCACAGGCAATAAAATGAGCACGCGCAAAAAATTTATTTTTTACAATCACGTCGCTCATTTCTTCAGCTATTAAAAAAGCACAATTATTTCCACTTCCTAGGTGTGTGTGTGTGTGTTGTGTTTTTCCCAGTTTTAAATTATAGCGGTTTTCTAACTTGAAATTCCATCTTTTAGGGAGGGTGTTGCCTGAATTTTAAATAACAACAGTTTTCCAACTTGAAGTTCTCCTAAATTTCCATAATTAGCAAGCTTTGGGCTTAACCTTATCATAAAATGAATGCGGTCAGGGGCTGTGTTGGCGTGGTGGTAAGGCCTCGACTTCGAAACCGAAGGGTTACAGATTCGAGACCCGGTTGTACTGATGAACCACCATGTGAGCGGATAGGGTTGTTGGAAAACTGAGTCAGCAGATTCATATGTTATAACTTTTGGCGCCCACGCGCTCTGTTGACGTCAGTAGATATTCCTTCCGCCAGATGTTCAGATGCATAAGAGATTTTGTATGAGACCGACGTATTGCTAAAACGTCGGAGGATGGCTCAATTAATGATCGTATAAGCGCGTTGTAAATAATGCATGTAAATATTATCCATAATCATATTATGTCTGTGCCCTAGAAGAAATAAAAAAGGATTATACCGAAACTGCACTCTTTTTCTTCAAACCATATTTACAGAGATGTTTTATCGATGAACCCGCGGCAGCAAAGATAAGAGATTATTTACCTTTTATTTTATTTATTTTGGATTAGAAACTCAAAAATGGTTAACGCTAAATCTGTCGGGGCCAAATACCTTTCCACTAGTGTTATGTTTAAGTTTAGAAAGAGGGATACCAGCTCAGGTGTATTTCTCGTTATCTGACCGCGTTTCAAAATTACGAGGTCCGTTCCCTAACAGTCCTAGTGTTGCTTTAAAACGAGACGTTAATAAAACTAAACTACACTAAACGAAATGAACTGAATTTGGACTTATCTTGACCAAGTCCAAAATCCGAATATATTTTCGGTATCAATACCACAAGCCTAATTACTTTTATCCAGTTCATTATATCTTTCTATTTCTCATATTCACTAAAAGAATTAGAATTACTGGATTTTTGTCAAAATTAGATTTTCTTTGGCTTGTAACAATATCAAAGTTTTTGACAGATATTTAAAGTGTATATAAAAATTCTATATTAATTAAATAAATTGTTTATATGATGATAAATTCTCTTTAGTGGAGTTTAAATAAACAGGATAATCAAAGCTTTCAGAAGCTATCCCGCATTATCCGAACGAAATTTTAATTAAATCGAACAATGGAACTTCTCATTCACTTATGTTGGAATAATGTCAAAATCTGGTCAGATCTTGATACCCTACACTCTCATATTAAATCTAGATTAACCTAAATCATCTATTATGAGTTTCAGCTACTCATATTAGATAACAACAATTTTTATGAGATAGATTGTATCAAGTGATAGATCCGATAATCGTTTAAAAATGTTATGTTAAATAGATACTCGTAACTATTTTCATTGTGAAAGTTAAGATTTGACCTTATTTTGGTTAGATGAACGCTTTCTTTAAAACCTGCGATAAATTAAGTAATAGTATAACTTTCAACAAAATTATTTTCAATTATAAAAACAAATTCCATGATTAAGATAATTGCGAAGTAGGATTTTATTCATAAAAATCGCAGAAAAACTAATTAAAATTTATTTTTAAATACTTTATTTATAAATAAGTACTAAAAGACTGAAAAATATTATGAGGTAAAAAATAAAAAGATGAATTACTTACAATTTTTTGCATTTTTCTGAAAAAATAAAAAAAATTTAAATGGCAGTTCCCTCTATACTCAAAATTTTCTAATATGGTCCTATTCGGTTTGTATAAGTAATTGAAAATTTTTAATAATTCGAGTATATACATTAATTGGCTAAAATATATATATATGAAGCAATGAAGTGAAAGTTTAGTTAAAATGATTTGAGAATACCGATCATTGATGGGTTTAAGCAACATAAGATATATTCTGCAACTTTAAATCAAGAGAGTGGTGGCCTTGTTGTAAGATGTCAGTTTGAAGGTTGGAGGGTTTTCAGTTCGAAATTTGCCCCTTCTAACAAACCCACAGCACACATCGTTTGAATACATGTTAAATTTGACGTCGTCGAGGAAATGCTCTTCTGAATGTGCGAAACAGTAGTTCGGAATACCAGTTCAAATATCGTCCTCATCACTTGACCGGGTCAAAAATATTTGATTCCTCCGTAAATTAATATTTTGATGCTTCAAATGGGACTTCAATGTAGTTAAGAATATTTAAAATTAAGAATGGTTATGGAAGTAAACCAAAATTTCATTCCACCAATATTAGGAGTTTCAAGCTACTACGATATGTTTGTCAAAGTAAACTA
>JAPMOQ010020386.1:21303-54348 GCA_026543055.1 Argiope trifasciata | reverse complement strand
GGCTAATTCAAAAACGCTTCGATATAGATAACTAAACTTTAGACAAAATGTAAGGATTTCAATCATATTTTGAACGAAATCTTTTTAAAGAAAGTCTGTCTGTTCGAATATAAATGATTTTGATAATGTAAACAGCTGGATAGATTAAAATTTAGTGTACTGTTTTAGCATCTGAAGTATAAATTTTTATCAAATTTTGAACCAGATCTGTGAAAGAATTGGCCGTCTATCTGTCTGAACTTTCACATCCATTAAACACGATAACTCTTAGATAAAATGACTTAAGTTAATGAAATTCGGTATATGATCTTGTGAATGTAACAGTAGTTCCATATCAGTAGTTTGGTTTTAGTTGGTCGGATAAAAGGCGCCAAATTTATATTCTCATGATAGATTCAATATAAATGCTTACTTCATGCCAGATATCTACATTTCAGGCAATATTGAGAAATCACAAAAAGGTGAAAAAATTCTTCTACATTGGTCGTAAGAATATTAATACTAATAATCTCTTAACATCCTTTCAACTGCTTATTGTTTTTGCAGAGTGCAAATTTATCACAATTGTAAAAATATTGTAAGTAGTAAACACTGCAAATGCCAAAAGCAAAAGATATTATGAAATAAAAAAGTTAAAAAAATCTTCTGCACTTTTCATAAGGATATTAACATTAACGATCTCTTAACTTCCTGTTCTTGGCATATATTTGTCCCAATAGAAGAAGGACTGCAAGTGCAAAAACATTGCAAGCTCTAAAAGTTCAAATGTTGGGAAGTCTCAAAAAGCAAAATTGGAATAATCGTAAGATTATTAACACTAATTATCTCTTAATGTTCCCTCAACTTTTTATTCTTGATGTGTAGCATTCAAATTTATCACAACTAAGGAAGGTCAGCAAGTGGTTTAAAACTGCAAGTGCTAAAAACGAAAATGTTGGGAAAAAGCAAAAAAATGTTCTTACTGCAAGTAAGAATGTTAATACTAATGACGTCTTAATGCAGTTTCAAATTTCTGTTCTTGATTTATAGGACACATGTGCTGTATTTGAGGAAGGATTGTATGTGACAAGTACTGAAAGTGCTAAAAGCAAAAATATTAGAAAATCGTAAAAAGAAAAAAAAACAAAAAAAAACCCACCTTTTTTTGCCGTGGTCGTAAGAATGCTAATGCTAATGACCTTTTAATAACCTTAAGACTTCTTGTTCTTGATGTGGAGGTACAAATTTGCCCACTTGAAGAAGGACTGTAAGTGGTAAATATTGCAAATACCAAAAGCAAAAAACTGTTATGCACTGGTCTTAAGAATTTTAAAACTTATGGCCTTAACGTCCTTTCATGTTCTTATTCTTGACTGTTCTTATTCTTCACGTTCTTATTCTTAAGTGCAAATTTGTCATAATTGAGGAAGGACAGTAAGTGGGAAACATTGCAAGTGTAAAAACTTAAAAAAAAAATCTGCATTGGTTGTAAGAATGTTAACACTTGCATCCTTTCAGCTTCTTGTTTTTGGTATATAGAATGCAAATTTGTCACAATTGTGGAAGGGCTGTTAATGCTAAGTGCTGTAAATGCCAAAAGCGTAAATGTTGGGAGGTTCCAAAAAAAAACTACTCTCATTAGTCATGAAAATTTTAACACCAACAATGTTTTATTGTTCTTTTAAGCTTTTACTGAATTACAAAACACTTTCCACGTTTACCATAATTCATTTGACGCGTTAATGTAATAAACGATGTCCGACTTTCTTGACGTTGAGCTATAGAACTGATACAATGGATATAATTCATGTACAATCGAAGTAAAATCAAATCACATATACTATTTACTACATTTCCTGTATTAAATTCGAGTGGAGTGCTTCTATTTCCAAAAGACTGACTTGTCTTCGTTGTATACCTAACGAATCCATCTCTCGAAAATCATGTCTCCATTTTTGGTAACCAAATCGTCGGGTGTTACTAAGCCCCGGCATGAATAAGTGATGGTGGCGGGCGTTTATAAGCGCGGATAATATATATCCTCGCGAGTAAAACGCGACGTAAAAATGTCACGCTAATGGGAGGAAACAAAATAGATTGTTGCAAAACATTTTTACTAAATTACGACCGTTGCTTTTTGTTCTTTTAATTTGGAAGGCTTGACGTTACTTTATGTTTATTTTATGCGGAATCGCTTTTCGAAGGAGCTCATTAAAAAGAGACTGGAGACCTCTCCGGTTGGGGCCTGTCATTTTGAATTAGTGTTACGCCAGCCTGGCATTTTTAAAACGGCCCACGTCTCTTTTTACTTTAAAAATGCTTATTGTTCGAGAAATTTGGCGACTCTATTTGGCTTTTCAGAAGCCATTTAGAAAGCGATCGTTTCCCTAATTTGGATTTTTTTTTTTTCATCTTCTTAATCGTGCTTTAAACGCGGGTTTCTGAAAGTGCTTGAAAAATTTGAGACTCTTCGATATTTGAATATTTATTGTTTATATTTATATTTGAAAGAGTTCGAAATGGGAGAGCTTTCAAGCTTTGGGTTGAAAATTATTTTGAATGGTTATAGGTTAAATGAGACTATACGAAGTATAATGGGCATTTAAAATGTATTAAATATTCGACGAAATTAAAAATATTTCAAAGCTTCCCAAATGTAAATGAATTATTCCGTTTCCAATAGAATAAACGAAGAATATCAGCTAGTCGACTTTTTTATAGCCATAACAGGATTCTCCACTCCTGAAAATTGTAGCTCGTGCTCGTAGTTCTTGACGACAGGTTCTCCCATCGAATTCCGAGTAATGAGTCCTTCATCACGATGAAACATCGGTTTATAAATTCGGTCTGTGTAATATTACGAATCGAAATATCACATTCAGGTGTTTCAATTGAGAATTTATTTTTCTGGTCCTTGCCTATGGAATTTATTTAACTCGTTTGAAAACTTTGCTTAGATGGACAATATTCTCCAGTTCCGAAGAAGTGCAGTCATGAAGTGCATCGAAAAAAGATCAAAAATCGATTTGTAATCATCATTTGCATTGTTTTGTGAACGATGACAAAATTTTTTGGTTCTAGAACTTTCCTAACGGGTACTTTCGCTTTTAAATTTTCCTATTTGATTCCGTCGTTATGGAACTTTCCTAACTGGTTCTTTTGTTCTGGAACTTCTATAACTGGTTCCTTTATTCTGGAACTTCGTAACTGGTTCCTAAATTATGAAACTTTTCTAACTGTTCCTAAGTTCTGAAAGCTTCCTAACTGGAAAGTAAGCTCTGAACTTTTCTAAAGGATTGTTTCGTTCTGGAATTCTCCTAACTGGTTCTTAAATTTTGAGACTTTTTGGAAGTAATAGTATATTATTTCATATCGTTCACTTATGTAATTTAAATGATATCTTAAAGAAAGTGGGGAGCGAAAGGTAAAATGAGTCACTGTATTGATAATTATTCCATTAATTGAAAACAAGGTGCAAAAAATCGGGATAAATTATTTTAAATAAATTATAACACTTCAAGTCTATTTTGAAGAACCTTATCTATTATGAAGGAGATACATTAAATATTTGGAAAAGCTTAATGAACCTTTATCAAGCTAAAATGCAGAGTAATTTTTAAATGAAAATTGTGTAAATCAAAACAAAATCCTAAAAGCATGGTGTGTTGATAGAAATATTCTAAGAAAAATGACAATGATGTTTTATTTATTTTCGATTTTTGATTTCTTGTCAATATTAAGAAATTTTCTTTACTGTGGAATATATAAAAATTCAATAAGTCCTATTTTCAAGCCTGTTGACAAGTTTGGTTTGTTTGTTTGTTGGTTTGTTGACAAGTTTGGTTTGAATAAATTGCCTTTTACTGTGGCTTTTCAAAAGATAATGCTGAAGTGCTTCTTACAATATGCGTTGTTGTTCAAAGAAATTTGCATGTGTCAATAATTTGAGATGCAATTTCGTCCAAGAGAAAAGCCAAGTCACATAATAAAACTGCTGTCTTTTGCTTTACTGTCCCAGCTGCATTCTAATGATAAAAGAAGACTACTGTGACCAAAAATTCTGTATCCCGTCTGTATATCTTTGATATTTCAAAAAGTAAATGTAGAATCTTTTGTCTTTCATAATGTCAGCATCATGGAACAATATGGTGAGATATCGATATTTACAACTTGTAAGACGATGAAAAATATTAAATCAAAAGACGATAATATTGATTTCCTAGACCTTTATAAAACGCTTATTATGAATAATCAAAGAGATTATTCCTGAAAAACATTTTGTTCAACGTGGTGGCTGTAAAAATTTAGTGGCACGACAGCCCTATGTGCGTCAATGTCTATAGTGCTCATATCTACTTTCTTGACCTTGGACTCTGCGGTGTGGTTAGGTGGTTAACCTAACGTGGAATTTCCCAGTGTTTAGTTTCCAAGCATGCTTGGTCCTCAGTTTCTCGATCCACTGAAGGAATAAAAGGCCGAGTCGACCTTGCCCTGTCCGAAGATCGTACCCCGGACCTGTGCGTTGGGACTTAGTCACCAGGTTTCTTTTCAACATACCATACATTTCTTTTCTTTTCCTTCTATTCGTTTTCATCTTTTTTCCACCCAACAAGATGACAGATAATGCTCAGGTGTTGTCATTGATTAATTGTGGGTGGTATCATTTTATCAACCTCTTCCCCTTCTTTTATTATCTCATTTAAATTCAATTCACCCTTTCCTTAGATATAAGCAATCTTAAATTCTAATAAATAAGAATAAAACTTAAATTTTTTCCCGCAAGACATATTCTACTGTTTAATTTCATTCTAAGATTAACCAAACCCTATTTTTAAACACGAAATCACCTTTTCTAAACGGCCGTTGACCACAACAACTCCTAATTAAGTTACCCTATCAGTTAGCTGACGGGTATTTAAGCCAAATTTAAACGTCCCATTATCGTGGTAAGATGCGATTTATCGCCAAATGCAGGCCAGCCGCCGTGTTTTGGCTCATATCCGCATTTCACGTCCAAGCGAGGGGGATGCCAATAAAACTTATTGAATGACCAATTTCGTGCGCTGTTTATTCCGTCTAATTCCGATGTGGCTTAGCGATAAGATTTTGACGAGGCACCGTAAGTGCTCGACTGGGTTTTATAGGCTCCGAGTTATTGTTTATTGCCTTCGGGCATCCCGGGATCTACTTTAATGCTCGGAGCATTAAAACGGCGGAGGATTTTCCGTGCTGAGGACATGTTATTGCTGCGAAGTCTTTATGCGGTCTTTCGCTATCCACTTCGTCGGCTTGAACACTGATTAAATGGATACAACAAAACCTGTCACAAATTATATTTCTTCTGGTTTTTATTTTGCGAGGGGGGAGGTGGTTTATTGCAGTGGGTCGTAATGCTTTGTTGCGGTACTTCTACACGTAGATGGGGATGTAAAAGATGTGGGTTGCAATTTTGGGGGACGTCGGCTTTCTGATTAAAGTCTTCTGGAACTAAATATTAGCTAATAAGCCCTTCTTCGAATAGGGGCACCAAGATGTGGCCAGGAAAGACCAGATGGAGTATTCTGCTTTCAACATTATTCTCATTTGCTCGCTTCATGCTTTGCTCATGTTCACGCATCATTATAAATCGAATATGCTGATAGAGTCCGTTGAAAGATTTCTAGACTTTCTTTTGAAAACAAGTTCGATTGTTGGATGTTAAGAAAATTATGTCACAAGGCAGTAAACCACAGTATAAAAAAACGCTAAGGATTGATACTTTTACAAATAATCATAAATTGACCTCTCCGACTCCTCCTGAGGCATACATATAAAACTAAATGACCGGATCACCGCAACAGCAACACTGACTGGAACTGTGGTTGAATACTGAAGGTCATCGCTGGTCACGGTACAACCCTTCCAGTATGAAATACGCCCCATCAACAATGGAAAGTAGCTAAGCACATTTTTTCTGTACCCACTAGGGTGGCGAGAACTAATCACCATACAGGAAGATTCTCATCCTCATTTGTAAGTTGTCCCCTCGCCCAGAGGGAGATAATTCTGTAGAAATAGGAATAGGTAGGAATGTCACTGCAGTCGAATTTTCAGATTATCAGTAAGATCCCTGTAGGGCCTATTAGAACATCCGATTTCATTAAATTCAAAAAATTTCAAGAAGAGAAATTGTGTTAAAGAATAGTTTGTATGTACTTGCAATTTTACATTTGAATACTAGCAAAGAATATGAATCCTTTTTAACATGAATTTGTTTACAGGGTGGGATACTATTTGAAAATTAAATTTAATGTGATGAAAAAATTCCTTTTCCACGAGACAGATCTTTAGACCAAAAAGTACCAAATTTGACATGTATTTTTTTCTTGCTCAATAGATGAATCCTTTATTTACTGGCGGTGCTTAAAAGTAACATTTAAACCGGGCTTATATCTTCGTAATATGTTTATTCTTTCTGATGATATTCAAAATATCCTATGTAACCAAAATAACAAGTAGTTAATATAGCTAAACGTAGAAATAAAAAAATATTTAATTATTAATTAAATTAATTAAGATATTTCGAGACTTCTCTATACATCTCTCTATATATAAAATAATTTTTTTAAACTTTCATTTTCAATTTTTTTTAGCTGTGAAACAAAGTTTTAGAGCTCGACCGATTTTGCGGAAAAGAAAAAAAAAAAAAATGAAGCGGGGACATTTTTTTCTAAATATCAAGGCATGCGCAATCTGATTGTCTCGTGATTGCTTAAAATCGGTTTAAACTGGTTAATGACTTAAGTCTGGTTGTAACTTTAGTTGGCAATAAATCGCCAAATGTGACAATCTTCTGCACTATTTTCTAATGATCCTAATAGCGAAATATGGATGTTTCAAAAGCGTTAAGTTACTGATTTGTTGCCTACGAATTTTGAGGTTTTAAAAACCTCAAACCCAAACAACATCATGTTTCCACATGATAAAAAATTTAAAGAAAAATTCTCTCCGTCTTTCTAAATGCCCAGTAAATATTGGTTTAGCATGAATACACGGTCTTTGAAAAGTCTTTCAAAACTCGTGCCTTTAAATCAATACAATAGCGGAAAATGTTACCAAGTCACGACACAACGCACTTCTCTTTTTATACAAAATACTTACTCACCCTTTTTCCAGTTCTTTAACACTAATTCATTTAGTCATCCAAAACACACCGAGACGCTAAACACACATTACTTAATAGCTTTATCGAATTACTCGAAAAATCATCAGTCCACGTCGTCAGTCTTTATACCTCTCGACATTGTCTTCTCAATTAACTTTCATCGCTTCCAACAGTTGGAAAAGAATGCCACTTGTAGTCAAAAGAAAGTCATTCTCGCCTCATACTCCCGAACGAAAAATAGAATTACGGAACGAATAACATTCTCCCTTCCCCCTCTTTCATGCCCAACCCCAGGCGTCATAAAATAACGAGTGCTGATCCTTTTAAAATCCCTGTGCGATGCTTAATTAAAAGTTTTCTACTCCTTTCTAAAAGGATTGGGGGAGGGGGAGAGGTTGAAGTGAAGTGAATGAATTGTTGGCAGCAGTCAGACGAAAATATAAAAGACTTGCGGGGGTGGAAATGAGGTGGGTGGCAAGCAAGAGCTAGCGAGTCTCTTTCTGGAATTTAATCGCCCCGTGTTTATTGCTACCCTAGTTCGCGGGTAACAATCTGCTTAATTGCTGCCTAATTGCATTTTCCGATCAAATTGATTAATGGGGAAGTTCACTCCCCTAATATCCTGACGAATCGGTCAGAGGAGAAAGTATTTTAAGGTGGGAGAGGGAGTGGGGAAAAGTTTTAAGTCGGTTTAAAAGGAGGGGAAGCCGACTAAATTGGCAGCGCAGGGATCATATTTAATTGAAGAAGATCTTTCAGTTTCACCCCCCCTTCTCCTCCGTATAGAAAAGGGGGGGGGAATGGAGGTATTTAATGACATATCTGTCGACTTTTCCTGTTTTCCAGTTTTGACGGGATTGTGGCTTGGATTTAGTTCGGGGGTGTCACGGCCATTGGAGCGTAATAATGAAGCAACTTGGGAAGATTATTCGGTGGGATTTTAAAGAGCTCCGATGCGATAGTGTCCGTCCAAAATGAATAAGGAGTTTTGTGGTGAGGATTTTGGGTTGGAGAGCTTGTGTCTTTGTTTAATGACTTTGCCTCTGCTTTTCTTTTCAAGCAAGAAAATATATTTTATGGTGCAATGCCCTATAATATAATTTGAATACATCTCAGTAACAATTAACAGAGACATTGTTAATCTATTCTGCCACTTTGTACTTTATTGCATGCAAAGTATAGATAAAATATAGTAATGGTGGAAAGATTTAAACTCGAGATTTTGGCGAATCTCTGCGTTCTAGACCAACCTGAGTTCTAAAAATACATTTTTGAAAAATGTCCGTCTATCTGTCTGTGGCAAGGATAATTAAAAAAATTTTTGATCTAGAAAAATGAAATTTAGTGGGTAGGCTTAGAACCAAATTTGCAGATTTTGGTCAAAATTTAGGCAGACGTTCTGAGGAAATCTGTCTGTCCGTTGTTCAAATATAAGGTAGTACATTAACTACAAAACTCAGAGAGACAGACGGATGAAATTTGGTATACCGATTTGACTTCTTTAGTACAGTTCCCTATCAAATATTGAGCCAAATCCAGCAACAAGTCGTCAGCCTGTCTATCATTACTTTAAGAAATATGTAACAGTGATATTTCAAAAACGCAATGATTTTAATGCATCAAATGTGGATCTGTGACTTTAAATATAGTTTTATGTCAAATTGCGCTTTATGATAAATTTTTGCTTTAGTTCCTTGAGAAAACACGTCTGGGCATGAAAATCAAAGTATAAGAAAAGCTAGCGCATTTTAAAGTTGCGATTTCAAAAAATGACTAAAGATTAACAAATCTGTCCTTCACTTTAATATTTTTGTCATAATCTGTTCAATAAATTTTTATTTGATCTACGGTTATTTAATTTATTTATTTCCTAGCCCATTCGAATAGTACTGTCTATCCTGGAAAAGTATTTGCTCAAATTTCAAGTAAGGACCAGCGGAAAAATTCACGTATGACCCCCCCTCTCCGTATGACTCTCCGTATAGAAAAAGCCATCGAAGTCAAGAGTTTAAGCTGTTGAAATGATATCAACAATAGCACAGTGACGGGAAAAGAGAATAGTGGTTCTGAAAATAAAGATATTGTCATCTTAGTCTTAAGAGATTTCACCTTGATAAGATAGTTCTATATATTTCATTTGGGGGAGACGAACAGGACAATATGTTTCTAGCTCACCAACTTCCAAAAAAAAAATCACCGCCACACACGTTTTAGACATAAACATCTTTTATTCGGTGATCAAATATCATTCCGCTTGAATTGTAATAATTGTCAAATAATTTTAATGGTTCATCACCTTTTGGTTGAAAGTCTTGATTTTAAACATCATCGCTTCAGATTTTTTCATGTTTCAACAGTGGACATGCAAATGCTTGTAAGCGAACGTCCCCACAAAAATATTTTAAAATTTTTAAAAGCAATTGGGTTTTACCATCTTAATTAATATTCCCTCTTATCACCATTTTTTACATCTTGGTTGTAATGTTAAGAGACATTGCAATGCAATTTTATCAATTAGTTTCTACTTTTACATATTTTTATGTAAGACAAATATTTTATATTTTAACCATATGTCTGGAGCAATCTGTATCAGGCTCTGGCGCCACTAAACTTCACAATCCAATCCAATTCAATCCAAAAAACGTCTAAAATCACTGGACCTCTGAAATTGTGGGAACGTTGGAAGTCTAGTGTGCAAAATAAATATATCATTTGGTTTCTTTCAATTCTTCATAGATTGGTTCCTTCCACCTTCTCTTTTCTGTTTTGGCACCCGCCGTTATATCATTCACTCTCCCCCCACCGCACTTCTTTTTGTCCTTTCAGTTTCCTAATGGCTCTCATCCCTTTCTCTGATGGGACCCCTCCCCCCTGGGACGAATTGAACTATTTCTCAATCCACCTGTCAATTATGCTATTGATTTCAACAGCCCGCTTGATGGACATACACCCTTATGAAAAATCAACTGCAGCGGTCGATGTGAGGGGATAAATTCATCTGCCGGTGCACGTGTAATGACGCTAAAGATGGTACCCACCACTTCTGCATCAACTAGTTGATTAAATCGAGAACGGAAAGGCCTCGCGGTATACTTGCGTTGAGCAAATGTTAATAGAATGATGGTCAAGAACTGTTATAATTAAATATGGTCACCATTGTAGAATAATTTGAGGAAACTCTCAAGAAGAATCTAATAATATCTTCATAAAAATTCGTAGCAGATCTAACAATATACAGGACATAAGCATACAGAATTCCAGCCGATGGCTTTAGGGAACTTTTAGGAGGTACATGCTATGCGTTTATATTATTTCTTTAAAGATAAGTATGATGAGGAGAAGAAAAAATAATATCATGCCTAATACCATTTACATTTACCAAAATAGTGATAATGGCTAGGACCTTAAAAAATCATGTTGACATTTAGGGTACAAATAACCTTATGAAGCCACTTTTTTGTGTAAAGAGCATGCTTTTGTATGCATTCCATGTATAGAGCATACTTGTGTATGGATTTCATGTTAAGAGCATGCTTTTGTACTATGAGTTGTACGTAAGTGCTTCCGAATATAACTCGAATTATCAAAAGGTAAGATAAAAGTAATTGTTGTTTTTAATTGAAAATCTCTTGTGCTCAATCTTTTTTATCCAATTCTCCCTTTTTTATTTAATAGCTTCAAAGACGCGCTTAACAAAATTGCTGATTCCGTTGTTCACAGGGAAGAAAAAGAATTTTTTTTTACATATATATGTTTATTTATATATCGATACAATAGCAACGAGATGTAAAAAAAAAAAAAAAAACATCATTTTATAATCATTTCTGTCCTTTATAAATTACAATTCAACGTTAAATAAATAATAATTTCAAAAAGTTAATTTTATAATTTCAAAAAATTATGCTTTTTGGGCAATAAAATTACGTTTAAATACATATATATGTGTACCTGTGTGAGATATTTTTAAATATAAATTAAATCCTATTAATTTCCAAAGTTTTATCTTAATTTAATTCCTCTTGACTTAATTCTAAAATTCTCTCTTATTTCTTGATCTATTTTCACCTTTTTTAAAAAATTAAATAATGCTATGCGAGATCTGTAAAATTGCTGAAATCGGCCAAGTTCCCAAACGCTCCATGCGTAGGGATTGAAGTTCTTGTATATTGGCCAAATTAAACGACAATAGTTTTTTTTATCATAACCTTCCTTCAACTGGCAATCGTGTATGCAAGGGAAAATTTATATCAATCACTGCGGTTTACCCTGTAGAAAATAACAAAAAATAACAATTTCAAAGTGAAAAAATTATTACAGACTTGCGTGCCAATAATAATAATATGCCTTTACACATTGCCGAAAGTCATAACACTTGTGATAATAAGGTCAAGATAGTGAATACTTCAGAGGAAATTTTCCCACCTCTGATTGTAAAGAAATTATTTGAACCTGTGTTATCTCTTGTGTCAAAATATTCTTACGTGTTTTCATATATATATTTTTATAATATATAAACATAGATTATAATTAAACCCTTTATGCATGAAAATGATCACATGAACATAAACTAATAACCACCATTTCCAGAATTAATTGCCTGAATGACATGCCTTTATCAAACGTTTCCAGCTTATCCACGCATCACTTGAATATTTTTATGGTAATATTATTTCTAATCTTAAAAATCAATCACCTTTTGGATATCCCCATTACCACTCTAAAAAACTGCAAGTATAAATCAGAATTGCAAAAATATCTCCCCCTTATTATTATCAAACCATATCAAACGCTGTTTCATTTAATCTCAAAGCAAAAATATCGCCACTTCCCTTGACCCGTAACATGACTCCAGAATCTGTTACTCGACGCCTTGTCGAATCGAATCTTTTGGATCTACAGAAACCCCAACAAATCCATTACCCCCCTGACTCCAGCCACCAAATGCCCACTGGTGCGCGTGACTCAGAACTTGGTGGCAGGCGCTAATGAGATTGGACAACGTGTTCCTGGGCACCGTGGACTTTACAAGGGTATTACGTCACCTCCATCCACCCCCACAGCTTCGCCTACCGTTTTATTGGTCACGTGCCGCCGCGGACAAGGGGACACGTGATCAGTGGACCGCGCGAAATGACTTGATCCCGGAGAACCTAACCTTTGAGCCCCTCTTCCCCCATTTTCTTCCATATCCTGGAGTACTCCTGTTACCATGGTGGGAAGGATGGAGTAGTCACTCCGAGGGAGTCTCGATTTGCAGTTTGATAAAGGATCTTGGTTAAAATCTGAGAGTGGTGTTTTCCTTTGAAGGTACCTACCTGAGGACTTCATTGATTGATCTTCGAATAAATGTTTATGGAGTGGTTGCGGATCCTTCGCGCTTCTGTTTGTCCTTGCAGGGAATGTAAATGTTTAGATGGTGTCCTTTGAATATTTGTCCTTTAGTTTTGGATTGTCACTCCAAACAAGATTTTGAGTACCAATTTGAGTTCGTGAAAATGTTTAACTACTCTGACTTTTATCATATTTTAGAATATTTATAAGCAAAATTGATCAAGAAAATCGCACTAATTTGAAACCTTTTTATAAATTAAAATTTGATATATTTTTACTTTTTATTAAATTTAATTGATAATTATTTCTATTTCTTATTTTTTCTTTTTGCATGTAAATGTGAGTTATAGTTGTTTTATTATACACAGATTGATTTTTGAGATATTTAAAAAAATTAGCATTTCTGACTTTTATCACATTTTAGAATATTTCCAAGCAAAATTGATCCAAAAAATCTCATTAATTTGATACATTTTATTAATAATTTCAAATTGAAACTATTTCTTTTTTACTTTTATTAGCATTAATTGATCATTCTTTCTATTTTGGTTTTCTTTCTGCATGTAAATGGGAGTTGCAGTTGTTTCATTACAGAGATGGGTTTTTGAAATATTTTAGAAATAAATAAACAATTCCCATTTGTACTTAAATGGCATATAAGCCGTTAGTTTAAAAAATATCGTTGTAAAGATTGGAAAAAACCATTTAAATTTGTTGGTTTTGTATTTTGTATTGGCAGATTAGTACCATTTATGTTTTAAAGCTTTTTCTGTTGTTGTTTATAACGAATATATAAATATTTGAATAGTGTAGTGATTTGTTTGTACATAAGCCTGTTTCTAGTGCTCGGAATTTATTATGCGTCTAAAAAGTTTCATTGTGCATTATTAGTCATATGGTTCATCCTAATCTTTTACATTTGTTTCAATAATTCCATATCCCTACTAATGACAAGGTTAAATATGAGTGTACGAGGATTGTTGCTGTTCAACATTGATCGATTATGAGTAATCAAATTTGGCTCAGATGTATATTTTAAATCGTAGAAGTATTTTTTTTAAAAAAAACCCCTAGTTATAATTTTTTAATTTAATAAATTTAAATGTAGTTTGGTAGTTTTCCGATGTAGCACTTGAAAATATAATAGTACAATGTAATTTTTATGCTGTTTAAAATTTTAAAAATTGCCTTTTTCAGGATGGTAATTTTGCATCTTTTTCTTTTCTTCAATTTTGATAGCATTTTAGAAGCGTTCTTTCTTACAATCAATTTTATAGTTCAAGCTTTTTTTTTTTCTTGCAAAATATTAATTCTTTTGTTTTTTTTTCACTGTTAAAAACTGAAGATGAAAATTTCTGCTTATAAACTTGTCAGTTTACATGTGACATCGGAAAGCGAAATTACATTAGTGCGGAAGAAAATGTGAAAATCAAAGAAACCGATACACTTGAGTTTTCACTGATCACTATAATGTGATAAAATCCACACTATTAGGAATTTTATGTGCACAGTAAACAGAACAAGTGTAAGACGAAATTAGACGACTTTAATGCCTGTCACAATTTTGTATTTAAAAGTACTTTATAGTGGAAATTATGAGCATCAAGTTATATATCGGGGATGTAATTGTTCAATAAACAATCTAAGAGAATCAGTTGGTGGTTATTCACCAATGGCGAATTCATTTTTTTGTTTACTTAAACAATGCAAATTAATAGGCCATTCTTTTAATAAACTAAACGATTTAATTTCCCATTTCAATGCATTTTTAACATATTCATGCTTCAATTTAGGTTAATTTTTTTAACTTCATCAACTTCGGAACAGTTTTTATTTATTTATTATGACTGTAGATTGCCCGATGCCTCCATTTACTTGCAATATTACAATAGAGAATTTTCGATTTTTATAAATATTCCGATAACAAAGTGAATTTATAAAACATATAAAAAAACTCACCAATTATATTTTATAAAACAATAATATTGAATTAATATTTTGTATTTCATAGAATTCAAATTTCTTAGAAGCTTATTCATCGGCAACTAGGTCAATATAAAGTTCTTTTATCGATTTATTGCAGTCTCCTCTCAACTTATATTCAGTGGCCCAAGGCAACTGCCTAGTTTGCTTAATAGAAAATCCACGATCACGGTTAGTTATTAATATAATTAATTTTGATTTCATTGTACTGAAGAGTAAATTCTGATTATATTATTAATAATAAGAGTATATATAATATTTCTACTCTTATAAGAAAAACATTAATAGAAAACATCTTCCGACTCAACTACTTATAGAGAATCTCAAAACTGTTTTATACTTTCCAAAATCCAAGATGCCATCTATCTTACTTTTAATTGACCTATATTATTATTATTTGATTATCTCACCTTTAAAGTTCTTTCTAGTACCCTTTCAAACTATAGTCAAGGCCATAGACAACTACCTACTCGGAAATCCGCTACTGATATTACTTATTAATAAAAGTAATTTTGATTCTATTGTGCTGAAGAGCATTTTCCGATAATATCTAATACTATAATACGAGGAATGGTTGCCAAGTCGAAAATCGCCCCAGAATTAATAAACTCCGGTAAACTTGGGGGTCTGGGGTTTTTGGCCACTAGGAATCGATTGGCGCCGGTTTTGAAGCGCTACGGTCGAGCAGTTCGGAGTTACAGATAGGATATTTTCAAACTTTATTAGTTCGCCATATTGGCTATAGATGGCAGCACGTTACCGCTTGAAAATTTAAGTAGCCATTATGGCGAACTAATAAAGTTTTATGTTTATGCTGTTATAGGTTTATAATATGTTTCTTATGTATGTATATATGTTTGGTTTTTCTAAATAAATTTGTCAAAAATATTGAACTTCAACGCACTTCAATCTTTACCTTTGTATAGAATAGTTCCCTTTCCAAACTCTAACTTTGTTTAGGATAGTTTACACTGGTGCACTTTAACCGGTTATCTTTTCACCAATGGTTTCACAAATTTTCTTATGGCATGTATTGTTTTGATAAATCACAATTGAAAATTTAAATCTTAGAGTTAGCTTCGATACCTGTTTTCTCCGAGCGGAGCTCGGTCACCCGCTGGTTAACAATAATAAGGGCATAGATGATAATTTCATTCATATAAGAAAAAAGTTAATAGAATAACATCTCTAGACTCAACTACTTCTGGAGAATCTCAAAACTTTTTTCATATTTATCAAATTCCGAGACGCCATCCTTCTTACCTTTCTTTCCCCAATTCCATTAAGTTCAAAAGCCTCGCTTTTGCAATAACTCCTCTTCCTGTGCTGCTACACCTTGGCAACTGATTGGAGATGTCATGTTCAGGAGTTGCGATCGGCATATTTAATATTTATGTCCATGTCACCGAATCGGTTTCATTTCATTTTCCACGTGCTGTCCGCCTTTATTTTTTTTCTCCATCGTCTTTGTACTGCTGGAAGGAAGGTAAATTATTCATAGAAAATGTATTTCAAAAGAGATAAGGAATGGTGGATCTAAGATTGTGAGACGTCCGTCCTAAGTAAGTTCTTTCAAGAAATAAATGCCTGCTGCCTTGTATGGTTTCTTATTTGCTGCGCCGGGCCTGATCGGAATGAGCTTTAGTAGACCCCCGCCAGCTGGGGTCTGGCGCAGTAAATGTTTTTGGTGTCTTTGGGATTTGGGATTCTGATTGATGGGCTGATCTGGAAGTTATGCTGTTAAGACTGCAATGGGAGGTAGGATGTTGTGGCAGATCTATAAGTTATGTCTTTTTGTTTTATTCAGTATGCGATTTGTCTGATATATTTTCTGGGTTCTTTCTCTGTTGTGATCGAGGTCGACTCGCATTAAATAACAACCTCTTTATTCGTTTGACTTGTGTAAAATAAATCTTTTCATTATTTATTAAATCTTACCTGGATATTTCATTCTAATCGAGGATAAAATATTGTGACTTTTAGTGTGTTGTTTTTTGTGATATTTACTTTTTATCTTCAACATATTACTTTGTTGTATTTCAGTTGATGTGTTTTAGCAATCATTCCTTTGTTTTTTAAGAGTTTTTTTATATTATTATAATTCTGTTAACCTTGTCTAAGTGCCTCCCTTTATTGTAAAAAAGAAGGGAATAGAAAATATTTTTATAATTGAAGGAGTGAATATCATAATAAATGTTTGTGATAAGATAGTGATAAGATAAATAATCTTATCACTAACCAAACTAATTATAGGTTATTGATAGTGACACATAAGTTAGCAATTAATATAATAACCCTTCATTTATTTTTTAAGTTAGAGGTTGTTTTTTATGACTGTAATAGGTTGACCATAAGAGGGGTTTTTTTACGGCTATAATTCTATTAATATTTTCCAAGTGAGTATTTTCTAAGTCTAAAAAAGAAGGGAATAGAAAATATTTTTATAATTGAAGGAGTAAAAATCATAATAAATGTTAGTGATAAGATAAGATAAATAATCGTATCATTAACCAAACTAGTTATAGGTTAGTGATCATGGTCGGTATCCACACAAGTTGAGCGGCATCCTGGTATTGGGATCGCGCGTTTTCCCCTTAAACTGGAAGTCCTGGATTCGGGTATGGTTGATCTTCTTCTGTGTTCTATCTGTCAGGTGTTTGAACGTATCCCCTTCTAAAAAGGGGTTGTGCAAGCGAATGTGACTCACGAAGTTGTTAAGTCATGTTATTGGCTCTACTGGAAAAATAAACTCCCACTCAACTTAAATCGCAGGCAGATAACTAACTGTCAGCGAGCTTGAAGTGCCATAAGGCACAACAACCACTACCACCCATATAGGTTTGTGATAAGATAAATAATCTTATCACTGAACTTCAATACTCTCAACCGCTTCTTGTTTGAACCTTTAATAAATGTTCTTAGTGTGTAACAGCTTTATTATTCAACTAAAGTAACTACATTTAGTATAAAATCTTGTAATAAGTATATAGATAAAAAAAATTTGAAAATCTTGTTATATGATATAATATTTGAAAATCTTGTTACAGATATATCGATAAATTATGTTTTGTCAGATTATCTTATAACTAAGCAAATTTCCGTGAAAAAGGGCTTTGGCAGAGGGGAGTCGGCTTGTTTTTGTGTTATCTACTTTATTCCATAGCATAGACATGTATTCCCTTAGGAATACGATTGTCATATTGAGAGGGAAGTTATAATCAAGACTGCAAAAGAGCATATTCTTTTTTTTTCTTTCAGAGACTTAATTTAGTTATCTACTCACTAATTATATATATCCTAATTTGAATTATATCTCAATAAAGTCTGAAATCCTATTTCAGTTGCTTTTATATTGAAAAAAATGTTTTTTTATTTATTTATTTTTGGGAAATCTTTGAGTAAAACCATCCGAGATAATAATTAGATACCGAAACATGTTTTGTACGCAGAACTACAATGCTGAAAAAAAAATCCTTTCCTTCTCGTTGATTTATTTTTCATATCTGGTTTTTGTCGCATGCTGTTGAATTTTCCTGATTTCCACTTTTAAATTAAAATTCAAATTTGAGATCAGATCACGTCATGGTAGTTAGGTTAGCGTAGATACGGTGAAGAAGGAAGGTATGAAATTCTTAAAAAAATGTAATTAAATATCTGTAACAATGAAGTTTGCTTCCTTGGGAAATCATCCCGAAAAAGTTATATGTTGGAGGTGTAATAGAGTTGGTGCAATTGTAAGTATGCTATGGACTATATAAGTTCGTTCGTAAATGCAGAAATTTCATAAATAAAGTCTGTTTAAAGAAGATACAATTTTTTGGTATGAATTTTGAATTATAAAACTTACAACTTCGCCGCAAGTATTTTACAGCAATTTTAATCTTACTTGATCTATCGTAGCTTACTCTTTCTTCCCTCTATCCCCTCAGTTTAACGCAATTTCTATTTTTATTATGAGTTCTTATCTCTTGGTAAAAAAGTTTATAATGAGTTCTTTGACTCACGGTAGAAAGGTTAATAACCAGTTCTTGACTCATTCTTGAAATGTTAATAATGAGTCCTTGACTCATAGCAGAAAGGTTAATAATGAATCCTTGATTTATGGTAAAAGGGGAAGTGCAGCATTTTTAATAATCAAAACTACCTTCTCAGCTAAGTAGTACCTGATAAAGTTTGAATTAATTCCATGTTAAGCGATTTATATAACTGATCTATCTCTGCCATGCTATTGCATCCGTAGAAATATAAAGATGAAGTCGGTTCTGTATATAATCAGGTATTGAAATGAACGCAAAATGGCCCCCATTACGATGCTGCCCATTTGTATGACCTAATGTCGATATGTAGGCCTTTCAGCCGTCTTCAATTTCGTATACAACGGGAAGCTAGAGCCTACTTATTTGTACTTATAAGGAAACTTATACTTATTACTTTATTTATAATTCATTACTTGATTTAATTACTTTATTTATAAGGAAACATCTCATCCCCATTTGCAAGGCCTTTCCTCCTAATAGGGTAATGTACCGGAAAAAATTACACCTCTGGAGGACAACCAAAAAAAATTTGGCCAACATTCTGCATTTCGCTTGGAAAAATTCTCTAATATCTTATTCTCCCGCCAGCAATAATTTGTTGTCAAAGCACCCATCAGCTTATCAGTTTTTGAATAATGTTGCTAAAAAGTAATGTTTGGGAATAAGATCGATAATTTTCTTCTTTTACTCATAATGTAATATTTTCCTGTCCCATTCATGATAAGCGGCATTTTCTGCCAGCTGTTTCATCATCTGTTAATGCCCTCCAGTGTTAAATGCCTCCATATTGCCAGACGGGGGGATCTTTTTATGGCCGAGTGTCATCACATCTGGTTATTAGTGTTCAACTGAAGGACCACACGTGGGGTTCATTGTTTAAGAGAAACGTCTCGTACCTTCAAGAACAAGGAGAACCAACCCATATGGATGTCAAATAATTCCCAGTTGTGAAAGGACTATCATTAACACGTGTTCCGGAACAGTTAGTTACAAGGATGCATCATTGACGGACATTTTCCAAGCCAAACTAGATACTTTTTGGATTTTGGACTGCTGTATTTTACTCTCCACCCTGGAATAGCCGGGCTAAAACTCTGTTAGTTTCTTGTTGTGTTATTTGAATTGATGGAGAACTCTTTTCAAGATAAACCTTCAAATTTTGACTGTTGTGTAAATATCATTAATTTCTAAATGGTGTAAATAGCAAATATTTCAACCTAGAATTGAACAAGTTGTTCTTATCTTATATATGGCTGTAAATAAACGGATTGTCTGAAATGCTACTCTTCTAATTGATCGGTCTGGATCAAATCATCACAATATTCTTTAATGTGAAAAAATTTACATTTTACTTTTTGTAATCTTACAATTCTTCAGTCAGTTAATTTAATTAATACAATTTCTTCGATCTTAATTTTGAGTTTTCCAAATCAAAGCAACCAGCTGTTTAGTCAAATGCATTCCTAATCAGAACACATTATGAGTTTTAAAGTATCATTTAGCATTTCTTCTTTATAGTATAATTACACTATTTTAAATGTCCTATTAATTCAGCAAACCTTATTCATGGTTCCCTCTTCTTCCGAGCAAAAAGAAAGAGATCTTAAACCTCTTAAAGTACTTATCCTGCTCACCCCTATTATCCGGGCGGATCACTAGCTCCTTTGTTCCCTTCCTCAATAATTCAGGACCCCGTAGCTTCGTCCTGTCAATTAACTTTTAAGGAAAGCGTCGGGAACAATGGCAGGGACAGTCAGCGTCCGGGGCTCTAATGAAGACCTGAATGGACGTCTGGAGTACAGCTGGAAGGGCCGCTGGAGACGTTGTCCCAGAAGTGTCCAGTTGTCCTGGATCGCTGTTTACAGCCCTTTAGTTGCTGGGCCTGACGTGACAGTCCCGTGGGACGGATCAAGTGATTTATTGTTCTTACTCCGAATATTTTTTTTTCTCGGGTTGTAATGTCTTGAATTGTTTCGTTTTTAGTGATTTGTTCAAGAATTTGGTTATCTAAGTGAATGTTCTTATCGCTTTTGAAAGACATCAGTGGTTCTGTGATCCATATTATCCAAGTTATTGGTTAGCCAACAACCTAATTTTCTGATAATCCAAATAATTTGCTTACAAAAACCTAACGATTGCAAATTATTTGGATTATCAAAAATGACAAAAGGTGAAAATGCTTTTGGAAAATGTTTATTTATAGTAGAAGGCACATACATAATATTGATTCCTAGGATCTGTGCACGCAACTATCCATGATCTGTTGAATCCAGATTGTCCAAAGAATTGGTTGGAGCAATAATCTCGGATAAGCGAATTATTATCAGAAATGGCAGAACGCGAAAATGCTTTTGAAAAATGTTTATTTACATTAGAAGATATGCAACATAAAATTAATTGTCCATGATCTGTAGAATCCAGATTATACAAGAGATTCATTGGTACAACAACCTTGGACAAACGAATTATTTGGATAATTAAAAAATAGCTGAACACAAATATACTTTAAATAACGTTTATTTATAGCAGAATGTATATATACATAAAATTGTGACAATAAGCTGTAAATTTTCATACTTTCAAATCTGCCGATTTAACTATTTGCAAAAAAAAAAAAAAAAAAAAAAATGATAATTATTTCTGTTTTTATGTTGAAACACCTATTTCTATTCTTTCGTATACAAAATATCCAAGGAAGAAGTATTACAATCGCCAAATATTTACTAAGTGACTATTATGCTTCGCCTCCCTCAGAATACAGGGGGAAAGAAATTTGTGTGATCGCGATAACTCAAAAGCAGTTCGAGATAGAGGGATGAAATGTTTGTAAATTACTGACAAACTTTCAACGGGAAGACGGTTTTCCGGAATACACGTGATTACACAATAACCTTATTGAGCTACAGAAATAAAATTTGATATACTGCTTGTTTAAGCATTTTTAAGTATTTTTTACATTCCTATCAAATTTTAAACCTAAGTCCATTACTAGCACGCTTGGAAACGTAACAAAAAAAAAAAAAAAAAAAAAAAAAAAACAAGAACTAAAACAAGAACTAATATAATTCAAATTTGATTTGTGATATTATTACTAAAATTGTAGTTTTATTTCTGTCAAATTCTACTTTCAAAGGGTCGGAAAAATGGCACCGGAATTATATTGTCTGCATTACCTTCAATATTCACCTGAGGCATAAAACATTTATGCGCAAGGAATTGAACATAAACATCTGAGCACTCGTGACGTTCTCGCCCTTTCCTAAGATCTACAATCTTTATGAGAGGGATAATATCTTCATTACAGTAAATGTCAGCGAGACCATTAACGTAGGTTAGTTTTAAAAAAGTAGTGTATAGTATAGTTGAGTGTATTTTAAAACAATTTATTATTTTTATGAATTTGTTTAATTATTTTTTCCCAATTATAACTGAAAATTTACTATATTTATTCAAAAGTTATTCCTTTAATTTTCTCGTTATTCACGAGGCTCATGATTCAATAAAAAGTTTAAAATTAAATGTTCTCAAAAACTTTTTTTTATAATTTTAAAAGATTATTTGATTAATCGTAGAGTGTTGATTATACTGACTTTATGAAAAATCTTCCAAAAATATCACTTAAAAATGTAACTGCTGTCCCTCGGATGAAACTTAAATCATGATATACTTCTATAAAACACTCTAAAGCATATCAATGAAAGTACTCATCCCTCTCATAATCAGAGCAGTAATCGTGCTGACTGAAATTTAAATTGAACTGTCAGTTCGATAAATCTGGAAACAGCTTCTTTCATCTTTTATACTTTGTACCTTTTAATCACATATGCTTCACTTACCGCCCTGATGCTATTAGTTCCCGGAATTTGTCTCCAGGAAATTATATTCAGGAAAACTTCGATATCCCGTCACAAATATTTATTCCACAGACTCACGCACCGGCGATGTCTTCCCATCATGCATTCGTTTCGATTCGTTCTTCGCCAAAATTCGATAATTACCACCCCTGCAGTCGGTATATCCCCTTCCATTCTTTTATTAGCATATTCTTGATACGATCCCAGGCTTCATTATTTGACACATTTTTGTTCCTTTTAATTGGCGGGAAAATCCGTTAGAAGGCCTCGCTTCATTAAATCACGTGGCACGGGACGACGGCAAAATGGCTGACGCCATCGAAGCGTTAATTATATTTAAATCGTTTCATATTCCATTGTCGTAATTAACGCCGCGACTACTCAAATCTCCTTCGCCTGCGAACATCCATTAAATATCACGCCCCATTTAAAGTATTTACCTTTTAGAAGAGGGGGGGAGGACTTAATTGGGCATCAACGGCAGGCCGCAGAAATGCAATTAAGAGGGATATTGGATTGCCTTTTGCCGCCATGCTTTTCAACCAACTGTGAGTTGATGACTTATTAACAATGTTTTCTTCACTTACTGCCTTGGTTCTCCCCTTTATTATTGCTATTATTTTTTTTTAATTTTCTCTACCACAAAGTTTATTATTATTTTTTTCCTTCACCTGCCCCTTTTTTTTCTTTTCTTTGTTTAGTTTTTGCTTTATTCAGCTGGCCCGCCATTTTGTCATTTTTGTTTCGAACCTGGAACTTAATTCTTGGCGCTCTCCTCCACTTCCGCTGCCATATTTTAACGGGTCCTCGTCTGTTTTATTAGTTTCGCCAAAACAATGTTACCGCATTAAGTAAATAAAGGGAAGTATTGTGTTATTTTAAGTAGCCTTTTTGAGGGAGGGAGTTAAAAGAGAATGGTGGGTGGTGGAGGAAAATGATAATAAAGGTAGTGGGAATGTTTAAATTTTCTCTTTTATGTAAGTGTTCGACGAATATTTTTCTATTATGTCTCGGGGAGGAGATGTTTAAATAAAGCACTCCTCGAATTATGATGGTTTGTAGTTGTTCGTTGTTTGGATAATGAGGTGATTGTTTTTAATACTATTTTGTGTTATGAACATTTTAGTGTATTTGTTTTGTGAATTTCAAACTTGTAACAAGATTGACTTGTTGATGAACGATTACATTGTCTTCAGTTTTTAAACCAGACAATGCGTTGTTCAGAATTATTTTTATTTTGAGATTTAGAACATTTCAATCTAATGTATTTCTTCAAGTTTTTAAAGATGTAAAGGTGTTTTTTTAAAGAATGTAATGAACAAAAATTATAGCTGTTTAAAATGGGTAGCATTAGATTAATGTCACTTTTGGGCTTTTTT
Source organism: Argiope trifasciata (assembly GCA_026543055.1). Lineage (NCBI taxonomy): Eukaryota > Metazoa > Arthropoda > Arachnida > Araneae > Araneidae > Argiope > Argiope trifasciata. The sequence goes on along the minus strand of JAPMOQ010020386.1, from coordinate 30,641 downwards.
TTTTTTTTTTTCATGATTACTTATAAAAATGATTTAATGTCTTACCTGCGAGCGATCGTTTCATGATGTATTTCTCAAAATCTTAGTTTTAATTAAACTTAAAATGAATGGCAATTCTGTATAGGGCGATACGCATTGCGTACGGAGCACTTTTCTAGAATCCTTTTTTAGTTAATTTTTGCATAATATTGTTTTGTTTTAAATCGAAACTCTGTTGTTGTTTTGCTGTGACTTGCGACACTTTACAAACCCATTGACAGTTATCTATCATCGATTTAAACCGATGAGAGTCTCTTGTTTTTTCAGTCATGCCAACTTGGGCAAAGAGTATGACTTAGCTGCTTCATGCGTCACAATGACGCTTGCACAATCTATTTTTTCAAGGGGTCTCTTTCACACATCTCACAGATAGAACACAGAAGAAAACAAACCAAGCCCGAAATCGAGATTCGAACCCTAGATACCCAGATCACGGGGAATATTCAAAACTCTGTAATTGTTCTATATAATGTTTTACAAAAATATAAACATCTCTTCCTAGATCTGTTATTTCACCTCCACTTTTGGTGAAATCAGATCTATTTTTGGTGAAATCAAATCCATTTCTGGTAAAACCAAATGGCAAATACTCAAAAGAGTGGTTTAAAAAATTACATTATTGTGACTTGCTTTTCTGGATTACACAATAATTTATTCGATATTGAAGACTGTGTTCTGTATGAAATGACTTGAAAACCATGTTGTCTTTTATATAGTTTATTTGTAACATCAACAACAAAGGAATATAAAATGTGACAAGCCTAAAAAATTATACATAAAATCTCTTGGGAGAGAGATCCAAAATCAACCCCCTCGTAGACAAGTTTGATTCACATGTGTTAGGAAAAAATATACAAATATCAACAATGAAAACACGTGATATTTTCATGATTGGTGGCTAGCTCTGGTCAGGAAGATCACGTGGTTCACTGAATTCTTAACATAGTGTGTTCCCTCACCTAGAAATAGACAATTGACGAATTTCCCCCAAACTTTTATGAAACAATCTTTTTTACATATATTTTTTACACACACACACACACACACACACACACACACACACACACACATATATATATATATATATATATATAATTTTTTTACATATTTTTATCTTTAGAACTCGTTGCTTTTATAATAATAATAATAATCACATTAACAAAAAAATCAATTTCAGATATGATTTGTTTGGATCCAAGAGATTGAAAAATATCTGGTAATTAAACTGTTTAAATTTTTATTATTGCATGCTTTGTATACAAAAATTTTCTTTAAAAAATGAGAAGATTCGACTTCTGTATTTCTTTATAGATAGAATCACATAATGTATCATTTCCTTCCAATTCCACTCTATCCCTTCTCCTCCAACACCAGAAGACCGAAGCAACGCATTTAAATGAACCTATCAATGGATTACCAATCGGCCTTGTCTTGAATGCCTTCTCTTGTAACACCTGTCCAGGGCATTTCACGCTCATTACAGCACATCCTTTACAACTCATTATCTATCACGAACAATCTCCCTCGCGCAAGGCCCTTTCCATCAAACCAAAATTAACCACACAAAACCTACTGTTACCCCATCAAACCAGAAACGTACACCATCCTTCTCTCGGTTGTGAATGGACATAATTCCCGGATAATCACCTTCTGCATCCTTTCATGAAGGGGGGCTCGGAATTATGGCCCACCCCCTCCCTTTCCATTGGACGTTAATGTGGCAAGTTGTAGACACACGGTTAACTGTTTGAATAGAATCTAACGTTTCTGGGCTCGCTTAATAGAAATCGAATTAATGCAATGTGGAAACTCGTGCCAGGAATTGAGTGAGAGATGGGGTAGGGTGTGCGGATAATTTAGAAGGGAGAAGGATCTGCGTGTATTTCCTCTGAACATACGGGGCTAATAATTCTGCAGAAGAGGGGAGGGGGTCAATGATTCCGGGAATTGTGGGATCGGATGGCTAATTGGGATGGATAGGGTGGATACAGAGATTCCATCGATAGGGTTAGGTGTTGGATGAGCGTGTGAGAATTTATGCAGGATAAGTGAGTGGTCTGTTATATGGATATCGACAAGGGTAGAGTGACCACTAACCATTGTACCGTTGCTAGTGGCGGATAAACTTTGGATCTAAATGGCTGAACCTGGTGCCAAATCTTTTGGAAATATTCATTATATTAGTGTTCTCACAATCAGCCATGTCAAAATAGTGGCAATTTTTTTAATTTATGATTGTACCATCTTCTACGTATTCTTGTCATGTATTTTTTAATTAATAATTGTCAAAAAATGCTCCTTAAAACTTATTTTATAGTTGAAATTTGATTTACTTTTACAACAAATATTAATAAATTACAGGAAAAAATGTTTGGATATTGCGATATTTTATAGAAAAAAAAAGTTTTCATGTTAAAGATCCTATTTATGATTTATACAAAAACTGACTTTTTGAAAAACCTTTTTTTAAATTCCGTATTTCCAAAAAATCGATTTTTGAATTTTTATCAAAAAGTAGAGTAGGGAAAAATGTGTTCTCTTATTTATATAAAATAATAAAGAACGAAATATCAAAGCCTATATAATTATTTTGAATAATATTTATATCATTTTCACTAATTTTAATTTCTCTGAAGAAAACCGGATTAAAAAACATGAAATATCGACTAACAGTGGCTAAGTTTTGTTCTTATTTTGGAAAAAATATTTCCTGAAATTGAAAATACATTCCCTAGCTACTAAACTTGGTTTTATAGTTTTTATGGCATCTAATATCAAATCTAAGATTTCAATTCTTTTAATAGTTGCTTCAAATAATGAAAATTCAGCTTTAAGTGTCTTTGGATTTGCAAGCTTTTCTTCAGGGTCTTCAAGAAACTTAGGAATAGTTGGCTTCTATAAAAAAAGCATTGCTCTGATAAGTAGTTTCTTCAATTTGCCCTTCATCAAAATCGGTTTCCATATAAGAATTTGGAAATATTCTAGACAATATCTTTCCAAATAATTTGATAATTTTGGTTTTTTAAGCTAAAAAAAGTACACTAGATTTCTTTGCTGAACTAGAAATGTTTTGTGGATTTTATAAATACAGCAAAAAAAGTTGCTCATTCGGTTTGTGTTCTTTCTTGAATCCGATCTTCTAAAGTATATAATGGCTTCAAACTTGTTTCCGTATTCAAAATTTTAATTCATTTAACAGGAATTCAAATATACCTTCACTTGTTAATAAATTCGCACCTCGTCCCCTTAAGCCCTCAACTGCAAGACGAATCGGTCACAACCAATATGTATATGTGTGTGTATTGAGGGATTGAAATGTCCAGGTTTTCTTACTTAAAAAACCGGTTTTCAAAAACCGTTAAACCCTAATCCTGTGCATGAAAAGATTTTATTCGCACCGCCCAAGTTTATCAACTTATTTAAATGGCGTGATTTTGACTTTAAGTCAGGCCATCAGAGCAAACAGGGCGCTGTGGCCTGTGCTAAAACCTCGGCTTCGGAACCGGAGGTTTAAACTCGAGAACCGCCGTGTAAGAGGCTTTGAAGCTTGTTAAATCCGTCTGGGTCAGCCGCTTTTGGATTGCAGATGTTTGGAGGCGGGGAAGAGTACCATTTAAAGTATCGTTCTTGATATTTGACCATCGTTCAAAAATACGATGTCCGTACTGAAATGCCCTAGTGTGCCTTTAAAACGGGACGTTATTCAACCTAACTAAACGGATAGATCAAACAGCATAACGAAATTTATCATGCAGTAATTTCGATACATTTCATCACAAACATGAATAAACTGAATTCTAGAAGTTCATCACTTCTTTAGTCCATGAGCATCTTCTGGCATCGACGAAATCTCATTGCTGCTATTAAAAAATTTTTTACCTAAAAAAGACGCAATAAAGAATCTGAACAATCGTTTATACCTTATACATAAACTTTACGAAATAAAAACAGTTATTCCAAGTATAATCTTTCCTCTTCCTACATCTTACGGTCTGTATGTAAGGTATGTCAAAATTATTTGTAGAAACGTTAAGAAGTAATGAAACCAACACCAGTCATTCAGTAATGCATCATTTTTTAAGTGGTTAAGCCATGGAATGTTAAATAATTGCTCAAATTTCAGTGAAATGTATCGCGTTTAACCTGTAGAATTATTATAATAGTTCGAATATTAGAAAGTCTATCTGGTATTAAAAGGTAACTTTATGTATGGAAATCACATATCCATTCATTTATGAACACAGACGTGATTGTGTAAAGGTTTTTTCTTTGCAAGCTTTTCATATCTGATGAGAAAGCGGATTCAATAGACTTTGAGTAGAACTTTTCTTATCCGCGATATTTTTTAAAGAAAATCTTCTGGATTTCGATGATAAATAAATTTATATATGAAGTCTTATTGACTTTTAAAGTGCTAATTAATATTAATTAATTAATTGCGGAATTGTAAACTTTTATTACAGTATACTCCCGAGTATCCAGCCTAATGTGGTGGGCTGGTCTTTCGGATAACGAAATAGCCGGATAGGCCAGAGTTCTATGAACTCATTTTTTCACTAATACCATAAGACGAATTTTTTTTATTCAAAAACTCACTATTATAATATGTATTTTCTCACTTCTTATTCAGTAGAAAGCTTACCCTTTATCTCAAGGCATATTGAATGCGAACTCAGCCGCGACTAGTGAATCATTGAATCAGTTACCTGTAACGTATCGAATTAAAATAAAAGGTTTTGCACTGATAGTTTATATATATTTATGTACTTCACTGCCCGTTTCAAGAATTAATACGTTACAAAGTATGTTAAAGGATATTAACTGTTCACATTTCAACATTACTTTTGCAATGCCAGATTTAAGTGCAGGAAACATAAACATAACTTTAACGTAAATCATAGGCCTGATTCTTAAAAAAAATTGACTCAAACTGATTTTATTTTTCACTGATAAATGACTGCATAGATATTAAAAGGCAATCCTAAAATATGAGATAAAATTTAATGCTTTTAGTTTTTGAAAAATCCCTTAAGGTAACCGACTACGTTCGAAGGAAAAATTTTGAAAAATTCGATTTTTTAAAAACTATTTTTGGTTTTTGGATGTATTATCAATTATAAACACTAGAAATACAAAAACATTATTTGAAAATATAATATATTTTGAGAAATACGAAAATTTGTAGTAAATTTTAATGAAATTTAACCAAAACGGTTAACACTCTTCACAAAATTGTAATGCAACAATCCTATTTTTCTTTGTACACAAGTCATAGAATACAATGATGAATGAAATGAACCAAAATCTTAGAAAAAATTTGAGATGCAAAGAAGTTACGGGTAAAAATGTACGTATATATGCATTTTTTCCATAAATTCACAGCTTTATTTTTCTAAAAACACCTATAAATGAAAAAGTATTTCACCCACAATAAAACTTTTGGTTCATTTCATTGCCCATATTATTTAAAACACACGCCGAAATTTTTATGTAAATTATTTTTGGAGATATCATGTTAACGGTGGATAATTTTTATGAAAATTAAAATTGAAGTTAAAGACAAATTTTAGCTGAAAAATAATTATAAAAAAAAAATCCTCTGTATAATACGTTTGACCTTACTTTTCTAAGAAAAAACAAACCATTTTTGATTGAGAAAAGTCTAAATTACAAGAAATAACGCTTTTTAAAAAAAATCACCAATGTGGTCGAATACCGGTTTTTTAACGTAGTCGGATACCTTAATAGATGACTGCTTCTGCATTTTAGTCCTCTTTCAATACCTTGACATTATTGCCAATGCAACGCCTTGTCTTCCTCATTTAATTACGACCAGCGGGGGACTGAGCTCCGCTCGGAGAAAACAGGTATCGAAGCTAACTCGAAGATTTAAATTTTCAATTGTGATTTATCAAAACATTACATGCCATAAGAAAATTTGTGAAACCATTGGTGAAAAGATAACCGGTTAAAGTGCACCATTGTAAACTATTCTAAACAAAGTTAGAGTTTGGAAAGGGAACTATTCTATACAAAGGTAAAGATTGAAAAGTCATAGGAAATAAAATGCATAATGGTTGAAACCTATTAGGCAATAGACAAAGAAAATTTAAGTGCTGCCATCTATAGCCATTATGGCAAACTAATAAAGTTTGAAAATATCCTATCTGTAACTCCAAACTGCTCGACCGTAGCGCTTCAAAACCGGCGCCAATGGATTCCTCGTGGCTAAAAACCCCAGACCCCCAAGTTTACCGGAGTTTATTAATTCTGGGGCGATTTTCGACTTGGCAACCATTCCTCGTATTATAGTATAAGATAAAAGAAAACCAGAAAATTAGTATGGGAGCAGGATTGTTGCGAACAGAATATTCGAGACTGTACTGTATTTTTCTAATTATTTATTATGCTCACCATATGAACCATTTTTTTACTGTGTTCGTGAGACTATTCTTTGCATCTGTCATTTATATTTTAATAATTGTTGGATAAGACCAAAATCTTCGGCATTAAATTTATGGTAAAATTCCAGTACGTAAATAAATTAATAAAAAAATGCGTTATTTTAACATTTCTTATAATTTTGAACATCCCTCCTGTTAATTTTTTTAATTAAAAGAGCTAAACTTCGAATAACTTTTGATTAGTTTCTTAAACTAATTTTGTTTTTTCTTTTGGCAACACTTTGTAGTTGTCGATCAGGGGTTTTTTTTTTTCAGTCAATATCCATTGATGCAGAACTAGTGACTAACAGAGTTTTTTTCCCTACGTTAACAGACAGTTTCTCTTTTTCTGGAACGCTAATAAAAAAAAGAAAGGAAAAAAAAACTTTATTATCATTTTTTATCTCTCTTTTTCCCGAGTGCCTTTCCCGACAGGCCCAGAAGCTAACACCCCAAGCCGAAGAGGGCTAAATAAAACACCAGCATAGCAAGGGAAGAATAAACAAGAAATAAATGAAAAACAAAGAAAGGAACAGAAAAAGAACACAAAAAAGAGCGGGAAACTGCCTCAAACGAAATCAAGAAACAGCATTCGCACGAGTCCCGAAGTGCCGTGATAAAAAGAAAAAAAGAAAAAAAAAAAAAAGAACAGACAGGAGCGAGAAAGAAAAAAAATTACTTCGAACGCAACAAAGGGAAGAAAACACAACCCAGAACAACACCAAATAATAATGAAAAAAAAAAAAAAGAGGGAAAGAGAATCAGAAATCCTTGTTCTTTTCTGTTGAATGCTTGACAAGCTACTAGTGGATCGTAACAAAAAGTATCAGTTAGTATGTGTCCCATTCTGGTTTCATAAAAAAAAACGCAAGAGGGGAAAAATAACTATCCACTTCTGCGACAAAAGAGTGAGACAGAAACATTTAAAAGCGAAATGGCGTAAGTCAACCGCAATGATAATTGCTCTGCAATGACTGAATATAAGAGAAATATTAATTCGTTCTTTTTCGTAAAAGAACTTGTATGAATTGATCCCATCTTGTTTAAATAAGATCTTTTTTTTTATCTTAATTTTCTGTCAGACTTATATGAGAATGACTTAGCAATTCTAAGCTTTTTGTAATCGTTTGAAGTGCTCTGTTTAATCGGCCGCGAACTTGCTGAAATCGTTTGCTAACTTATTAAGTTCTTATTTACATTAATTTATATTATTTGTTTTCTAGAATTTTTATACTTATATCGTTCCTTTATTGAATAAAAATATTTCCACGACTGTTTAAATTTTTTTTAATATTGAAATTTAATATTTTCTAATGATATGTTTTTTTAAAGAGAGGATTTTCTTAATTGTTTTATTGAAAAATTTGATGTTTTACAAGTTTTTGTGACTTTAATATTGTTGAACAAGTATCGAAACGCCCTGACATATTTAAATCAAATTGACAAAAATATCATTAAAAAAATTAATTTTTCTGTTCATTAATATGATAAATATAATCTTTCTAAATATAACTGTCAAAATTTTAGAACTGTATTTCTATTTCTTATTGAATTGTTGAAGACATTTTAATACATTACGTCTACTACGTTCACTTTTCAAATCGTGAACATAACCGAGTAAAAAAAAAAGTACTGTTTTTCTAACACTCCCAAATGTAAAGTTAAGCTTTAAAAAAATGAAATTTTCAAAATTGTATTTGCATCTTTTCATAAAATGATGGAACTTTTAAATTAATTTTTAAATTTTGGTTTTTCTTCATTTACAGTTTTCGAACATACTAAGACTTCTAAAATAATTAAAGAAAAGATATTTATATTTTATGTATACCTTTTTAATTTATATTTATGGCAGAAATATGCATTGAATCAACTCTGATAAATACATTTGCTTTTTTTAAGTTGCTATGATTCATTAGTGAAATGTTGATTTTTCGTCGATTTGTCTTAATACCTTCATTTTACTAACACGATATTTTATTTCAATAAATTTTTGCTTTTTCTGAATTTTAACAATTAAGAGTAAATTAATTAATATTTTGTAAAAGTGCAGACAAATTAGAGGAATTTTATTTTTACATTAATGAATGAAAACTAAAAATTCATTATTCATCATGTTGTGTTTTTGATTACATACTATTTTCCGAAAGCTTAAAGTTTTTTAAAAATTTAAAGCAAGGATATTTAACATTTTATAAAATTAGCCATAAAACGTTTTGTAATTTTTTTTAAATGTTCAAAGCCAAAGTTAGAGTATTTTTCAGTATCTTTTGTGTGTTTAAAAAAAAACTAAATTAAATATTATTAGATGAAACAAATCCATTGCTAGTATTATGAAGAATATTAGTACAACCTGGAAAAAATTTTATTTACAAATCTGCACGTTTTAAAAAATCTTAAGAACTTTTAAAAAAGCTAAAAATTCTTTTAATTCTTTTAAACATTTAAATTGCTCATAAATTTTAGAAATAATCCATTTTTTATGGGAGACAGTTATAAAATATTATTTTAGATAAAATACTATTAAAGTGTGAAATTTAAAAAAATGTTTAGATGTACAGTATCACCTTAAAAAAATTTTTGTGTATAGTCATAATTCAATTCTTTAACATATGTTTCAATCGGTTGAATATCTAAGACATAAGATTTCAACTTATGATGCATTTATCTTTACCATTTGGTGCCTTACAGTATTCTTAATGACTCAATTTTTACAAAAAAATCAATGAATATAAAAAATGAATGGCAGTTATTTAAATGTATTGTTTTAAATTTGTTTTCAAACTTTGTATATTTTACCGTATTTGGTATGTGCCTTTAAATTGGCTCCAATGGTGACTTCCACACTAGACTTATGCT
>JAPMOQ010020383.1:30310-47288 GCA_026543055.1 Argiope trifasciata | reverse complement strand
ATTTGCGCTCACTAAATACAATGATTGATTTTTTAAAAATTTTAAATTTGTTTGAATCCAAAGTAATTTTTCATTTCAATTCCAATTTTTAATTTCGTTTACATAATTATATTAATTTATATTTGCTTCATTAATAGGTTTTATTTCTTTTACTTTTCATTTTTGTGAACTTTTTGTGTTTAATTCCAAATTAAATTTTAATTTCGATTTCGACCTAATTAGTTTCGATTTAATTTTTGTTGACTCAGAAAATAGATTTAAATTATTTTAATGCTTTTATGATTGTTATATATATATATATATATATAAATTTTTAAAAGCATATAAATGACGAAAATAACAACGTATGAAGCCCTTATGAATTATATTTAATAATATTATATTGAACTTAATAGAAATTCGACAAACGTTTAGAAGTTGAAATCGAATTGTTAGAAGAGGCCAATAAATTCATCAATCAGATGAATAATGGTGTATTGCCTTTATTTACAGGATTAATTTAATGAATGTTTTATTCACCTTAAAAGGAAGGTGGAGAAAACTTCATTCATATCTCAGATGACTTCTGGCATACACTAATGTAGCTACTGCATCTTTATTTAAAACTATTAAAGTAGTATTTGGTTTATTATAACTAATTTCATAAATTTGTTACACGTTTCACTTACGGTAAATTAGTATACATACCGCCTTTCAAAGTAGTATTAGTATACATAGCCTTTCAAAGAGCATATGAATTGAAGGAGAAGTGGTTGAATACTAGCATTATCTTTTCAAGTGAATCCCTGTAAATAGCTTCGAATCATAATAGGACATTATCATTGAAAGGGGGTATAGGACGAGAAATATTTCTACTATATTGAAATTCATCGCATTAAGGGCAAATAGAGAGATAGGTTGGACCATCAAATAAGAAATAATCACACGGTCTTCTTTACTATCATAAATAAATATTTGTTGATACAACAACTCAAAATGAGATTCACGCAGCGTAATAAAAATTTATTTCCATATTAAACTAAAATAAAGTTGTCTTAAGCATGTGGGTATTAAGAACGAAAAAAAGCTTTAGATTGCATTCCAACAGAATTAAAAATCAGATTATCCCTTATAATAAATATCCTGATTTTTAAATTAGCACATTTAGAAAATCGATACATTGGAGACTGAAAATATTTGGTCTGAATACATATAAACATTTGGATACATTTAGAAAGTCAAAAGAATAGTAATAATCTTTAATGTTACTTAACATACTATTCTACTTGAAATAGTATTTAAGGTGGTGCTTGGAATTTACTGCTCAACCTCTGCCAAAGTTTCTGAATATGTTGATGCTTTGTATTAAGTGTATAATTAAAAACAGTTAGAGGGGCCTAATACTTGTTATGGTGAACTGGGAAAATCCATCCTTTTTGTGTCAGTCAACTTAATCCTTAAATGCACTGAAAAAAAATTATTAATTCTGTTGTTTACGCGATAATGAATTTGAAAGGGAGAACATATTAGCAAAAAACTACAGTGTTGATTTCTTTAATGATTAATTTATATTTACAAATAACCTATAAATATCTAAAAAATTGTCTACGTCTTTTATGCGTTTCAATACATCAAATTAAGATGCATTGATTGAAGATATCATAAAATGCACTCTGTCGGAGAGGACGCAACATTTTTCTGGAAGCAAATTTAATTGAAAATTAACATAACATGTGCAAATGAAAAATGAATCAGTAGTCAAGTTTGCATTCCAGTCAGCACAAATTGACGCAAAAAAATCGTGAGATATTTATTAATATTTATGTCTAAAACATTTAGTCACATGTTTGCTATAAAAGGAATTCCCTCAATAGATGGCAAACGAAATAAAACAAGCCATTCATAAAGGAAAAAAATGACATATGTTTGAAAGTTAGATTAGGATTAAAACAATGTTAGATGTATTAGATCATTATCACTGCAATACTTGATCCTTTTCTGAACCTACCAAAGGCTGATTACAAAATATATGGGTAAAGGCTTCAATATATACGACTGCATTACGATTTTTCTTATCATGGCATTGCATCTTGTTACACTTGTTTTTGTTTAGACAATACACTTACGCACTATAGTCTGATGTCGCACATTATCGTGAAAATGTCGTAACGGTATATTTGAGTGTTTTGGACAGTTATAATAAAAGAATTAAAAGTATTTATAAATGTATAGAAATTTTAGATATAAACAGCATTCATTCGTTTTTGAAGGAAGCTAATGGGAGTACTTAAAAATGAAATAGGTGGAGGAGTTGGCGTGACTATTAATGACTTTATGTAATGAGTTTTAGAATTTTCTATAATAATGAATAAAGTAAAAATCAATATAAAATCATTAACCGATTAATAACGTAATAACTTTCGTAATAACGTAATAACTTATGATATTCCAGCTCAATATATTGACAAAGTTTACATAAAAATCTTTTAAAATAAACTTTTCAATTAATATCAATAAAATACTATCCAGCTTTCAATGAAAATCTCTGACGAAGAATGAGAACTTTAATGGGCAGTTTTATATCTAATATTTTAATATTATTTAAATATTAATGCTAACGAATTTCATGAACTGGATCTTATCGAATCTAATAAAGGCACTATTTTTTATTTACTTCTACACAAGAAGTAAAAAAAAAACATTCTAAGTGGATAGTTATGCCTATTATATAAAAAACGACACGAATAAAATTATAAAATAATTTCGATATTTTTGAGATTGGTATTCAGAAAAAGATTAAATTTGCGATATCTTCAAACACACCAGACTTGGGGTGATTATTGGTTACTTTATGAAATGAACTTTAAACAGAATAAAAATATGTGAGAAAAAATGTCTGATTATATCAGTTTTTACTTGAACTATTGAGAATATGCAATGGATAATTGTTTTTAGAGATACCAAGTGTGGATACGGGGGGTGAGGCAGTGTACACTTATAAGTAGGTAAATAATTTGAATTTGAAACAAAAACAGGTAAATAGGTGCATTAGTTGTAACAATGGAGATCTTTGATGATTTTCTTCTTGTAATGAATGTACAGCCAAATATTAGTTTGGTTATTACTGTTGATAATGATAGATGGTATAGATGCTGTTGACAATTAATAATAAATATGAATGTCATAGGTTTTCAAAAGAAATAAATATTAATGAAATCAGACTTGTGATTTAAGTTCAGAAATTGGTTTCCTTATTTATTTTTATACAGATTTAAGAATGTCAACGACTCTTCAATGCTGAGGGTAGTAAGACTTCCTCTATAGCATGCTCAGACTCTCTTAGTAGTTTAGGTTTATTAAATTAAGGCCTTTCAAATATTTGTAATCTAGGTACATGCGAAGCAGTGATCATCTTTAAGAAGATTCTAAAATAATAAAGCAATGAATGATACATCTTAAAACTTATTTGAATTTTATAATTTTAAGGAAATGGATACGGGGCATCTTATGCTATGGCTTGGATGAATTTTTATCCAAATGGTGGACAAAGGCAGCCTAAATGCCAAATTGGAAAGAATTACACTACTGGTGATGGAATGGAAAAAGAAAGTAAGAATTTACTTTTATCAAATATGGTTATAGAAACAGGCAAAATGAGATTTTGATTGAATAAAATGATCATGCATACAATGTATGCAAATTTTTCTAAGATTTATGCTTAATCTTAAGTTTTCCATTTATGACAAGTCTAAATCTAACACTGATAAGATAATTATTGTATTATAATACATACAAAATAGGTTTAAAAAATTCTCGCAATATTTCCATAATTTTTCATTAATTGTAATTTATTTAACATTAAAAAATGCAATTTTGATAAGTGAAATAATTTTTTTTCTAAATGGAATATTATCTAAATTTGTCAATATTTCTTAGTTGTCTTGCCCTAATATTTTCCTAATAACATTATGCTTAGAAATATGGGGAAAAATTTGAAAACCTTGACTAATTTTTCTCTTGTTATGATTTATCTCTTGTTACGATTTTCGGTAATAGAATATTGGGTTTCTACGATTAACTTCAAACTTTTCATTTTATGAAGATTCCATTAATTTATCATTGATATTCAATTAATTTTAAGGCACACTGAAAGTTTAACAGCAAGTAATTAAACTGATCAATTGATTTTTGTTTCAGCAGTTTTCAAAAAAAAAATATTCTAATGCTAGTATAAAGTTCTACTAACTATCATCCTAATAGTATTATGAATCAAAAGTGATAAAACAGTAATAAAACAGTTTTAAAAGTAGTAGTAATTTCAAATTGTTTCTACATGTTTGAAGTTTCTCATTAATTAAACATATCGTTTCAATAAATGGAATAATGAAATTCTCGGTTGAATATCTGCCTGATTGTTGCTGACAAATCCTTTGTTCCTAAATTTAAATCAACTATATGTGATATTACGCAGTCCGTTAACAATACCTGTAAACTCAATCCTTATATCATGGTTTCGGTTTATATTCATACGTAGAGATAAACGGATCTGCTACGGTTACAGAACGGAATCAAACTATTTTTGTTTTCAGGAAATTATGTGCCATTAAGGTATTGTGTTATTTGGAAAGGAAAATGATTTAATGTTATTGGAAATGCTTATCGGATTGTTAAACACAGTTGAATTAAATTTACTCATTGGCCACAATTCGGAAATAAATTCTACAAAGAAAATATAACAATGGCCTCGGCAACTTTGGTCATATAATGTTAAATATCTCTTATTAGAAAAAAATATTGTATTATATATATATATATATATATATATATATATATATATATATATATATAAATCAGAATCTTGTAGAAATATCCTCTTATGTATTTCTTTTTTAGCACAGTTTCCTTACACACAATTTTAAAGGTAAATAAGAGGAACATTCTTTTCGAAATATATCTTACTTTGACTTATTAATACAACTCTGTAAAATGTGCCATTCAGTCATGACAGGGAATATGCAGGTCTAGCCTTGGCTGGCGTGAAAATTTTATGAGACCTTTTTCCAGCATTGTCCTACTTGCACAGGATGCAAAAAGGCACAATGCTTAAAATTCGCCTAACGAGAACATTCTAATATGGAAGATTCCATTCCGGGGAAATCTCATTGATCTCTATATCAAGGGTTATAACTGCCATCATACATCTAGGAAAAGGTCATCTATGGAGCAGAACAGTGGAATCTAATTTGGCTATCGAGATGAATAAAGATTGGTTAATTGTTTTCTGAAAGACAACATTGATGTAGATAATTGTCAAAAAGAATAATCCTCCTACAGCTTGAAGTGACTTGACTACAGTCATTGAATGTTTCAAAGTGATAGCAATGATGCAAAGAACATCTAACAACACAATCAATGGAATCAAATAAATTGGATTGCCGAATTTTAAATTACATTATTTTCGACTATCAGAGGTATTTGTGTATGTGTGTTTCCATCTGATTTCTATCATGAAGACTGTAAAGGTCTCTGTCAGAATTATTTCAGTATTTTTGCCAATCATCTCCATCTTTGCTACAGATTATGTTTTTTAAGAACATCCCCATTTTTTGTGCATATTTCGCTTGTGCACATAGATCGCTGTCTTCTGGCATGGTTGGATGTGCACAGTTATGAAACTAAAGTTCATAGATTATTGAGTATATTTAAATTTAAAAAGAACGTGTTGGTTCAGGGCTCCAATTTTTGACAATACCTCTTGAATTAGAGAGCGTTCCTCAAGAGGTACGATTTCAAGTTCTTTTTAACTTTCTGGAAAGATTTTAACTATCTATCCTTCTTCCATGCAAGCTGTAATTTGAGAGAATGTTTGCAGACTTCTCTATAAATAAAAGTGCTGCATTATTATTAAGAATTCCGACTTGTTTTGTCTTATACTGTATCTTTTCTTTTCATTGTACATGATTTTTTTCAATTTTTCTTTAGTGAATGAAAGTAGAAAATATTCATATCATGCTTATGAAATAATTTTCAATATTTTCGGTATGAAAGGGCAATAAAAATGTATATTCATTTGTATCATTTTGTTCCAATTTTAAATTTTTAAACATAATTTATATTTATATTGTCCTTAACTTACTTTGTAGATATTTTACTTATCACTAATTTCGAAGTAATTAAAAATTTTATTGCTTCCCTCAAATAAGATAATAGTTAAAAGCGAATATAAATATTTTATGAATAAATATAAGTTTACAATGTCCCACTACAAAATTTATTTATTTATTTATTACGGCATATAACATGAAAGTTCGTAAAGGAGACTTGAGATAGTTTTATTAATAAATGATCTAGTTAAGATAAAGTATAAGAAGACCTAAATTAAATTGCGAGTTATTAATTTGTACTTTCTTCCAGTTAAAACCTCTGAGGATCAGGCAGCTTGCAATCATGATTCTTCAATCACATATTTCATATCTTCCATACTTGATTGTGAATATCTTAGTACGCAGTGCAAGAACTATAAAATGTACGAACGAGGAATATGCGAATCTGAATCACATCTGCAGAACAGGATGGGACTCCATTGTGTAGAAATTCCAGGGCTCCAAGACCATTCCAAATTCTATCTGAAAACTTCTTCAAGCCCACCATTTTGTTAAAACGAGAATTTCATTAACAAAAAACTTCTGTATTTTGCATTATGAATCATAAGAATGCATTTAATTAATACACTGTCCTAATTCATTAGTAAAAATTGTTTTAAAAGTTTGGAAACCATATAAAAATCCACTTCAAAACTCAAAAACGAATGAATCATGTTTTTTTTTCTTCTTTTCTTTGAAAAATCATTAACTTGAAGTAAACTGAAATAGAAATAGATATAATTAAGCAATGGAAAATAAGCAATACATGTATTCTTCCATTTTATTGAAGAAAAAAAAGCAGAAAAGCAATTAATATTGAAAAAATTGCATTTGTGCTTTAAAGAGAAATGACTACTTTTGCCGAATTACATTTGAGAATTAGAGATTAAATATCAATATACGCTAAAGTCTTTTATTTAAATTCCTAGACTATTCAAATTTACCATTTTTGATCAATTAAAGAAAAAAAATTTTTGGAACAGTATCAAAATAATGGAATTATATAATTTAAAATTTTGTATATGGAGGCAGGTTTTTCTTAGATAGAATTTACTTAATTTTCAATGAACTACCAAGTAAAACTCATTAATTGGTAAAGAAAAGTATTGTGGAATTTTTGATTCATGAAAAAATCCTATTTTTATATCCAATAAGTTTCTGTCAAAATCACAAGAATTACAAGTAGATAATCTGTTATCATTTAATGATTACTGGGAAAAAATGATTGAGTGCATCAAGGAAATTATTTTTCAGTTTAAAAATTTCATAGCTTGTAATAAAATATATTTCTTTATTATCTTCTGAATTTGATGATGGTGCAAATCTGAAATTATTTACATAGTAAAATATATTATCAAAGAAATATTATTCATATTAAAACATGCTTTGTTTCTTCTCTAGGTATTAAAATTCAAATTTTGAACAAAAAAAATAAATAATGATTTCGCATTTAGATACATTATGAACGTTAGATTTTTTTAGTGAAGTGCATATGTGGGTAAGGGTGAAAATTTTAATACTGTATTATAATAAATTGCTATTTAATAATGTATTATAATGAATTGCTATTAATAATGTATTATTATGAATTGCTATTAATAAAATTGAAATAACAAATTGCTATTTTATTGCTAATTAATTTGAATTGCTATGTTGAAATAATGAATTGCCAAATGAAAATAATAATAGTCATTTGGTATCACAAAAAGTAAGCATATTAAACAGAATTAAATATCTTTTTATATCTAGTTTAGAATTCATGCTCGAATGTTGCTTTTCAGCATTATCTTAATATTAATAATTTTAAGATAAAAGAAATGAAATAATATTACAATAATGGATAATTATAATTCATCTTTTGAAGATTACTTTGAAATTCTGTCATTCTTAATACAATGTTTACAATGTAAATTGTTATTACTTCCTTTGAGGTTATTAAATTAATGCTATACAATTTACCTGGAAGAAAAATATTTTGTACAAGACCTGACATGAATACAGTTATTAATTAAAGTATTCTAGAAACATGCACAGTGAAAACCCACTGTATATTTTGCTACCTTTTCCTTTTTCCTTATTTGCACTAGGAAATAGTGTTCCTGGAACATTACATGTATTTACATATTTTTGTACATATTCGTGAACACTTTCCACCGTGTCTAATTCAAGATAATCGCGGCTGATTTAAATGCAACAAAATCATTTGCTAAGCATTGGCATTTAGGGGCATACATCCTGGCATTCGAATTCGAGGCGAGTACGAATCATTAGTCGCACCATGTCTTTCGGGAATAGCAACACTTGGTGAATAATTCATTTTTCTTAATTGTCCTAATAAGGCGCGGTGTCTAAATGCTGCTGGCACAAGACGTCCAACTTTGGAGAAGTTACATGTTTCAAGAACAAAATTGAAGAATTTTGATTTCTGCTAATTATATCTGTAATTCCAAGTGAAACTCGGCTTCTTTGTTAAGCAGACGGAAGAAAGTGTTAATTCTCCTATCATTCTGTAGAGCGTACTTTGAGAGTTAAGGAAACGTTTGGTTCTTATTACTTTAGAAAAGCCTTACTGAAGTTAAAATTCGGTGCAACTAATCAGCAATCCTGTTGAAACCTTGTTTCTGCAATAATTAAAGAGAAATAATCAAAATATGTTAAATTTTCACATAATTCTTAATGCTGTTGCGCAAAAATAGAATAACAAAATAGTTCCATAACATATTATATGATATACAATTTTTTCATTATTTTATTTACTCTAAAGTTTCCGTACCTTCAAAAAAAAACATTAGACAAAATTTGCATTTATCTGATTTTTTTAGCTCTTGAAATAACCATCAAATTTTTCTCAGTAGAGCATCATTTTTCTGAATGGAAAATTCATACTTATTTCATTTATTAAAATTAATAGCTAAATAAATATAAGTATTTTTGAGTGGATTGCCAGATGGCAAGACTTTGAATAGGAGGCATAATATCTACTATGTATGTGACTTACAATGATGTGATCAACTATGTAAGTGATCGACATTGTATGTGATCCATCATGACATAATTGATCATATAAGTGGTCTAACGTGATGTGATCCACCAAGAACATTCCTTTAAGTAGCACACATATATTATTACATTTCTATGATATTAAACAATATTCGCAGCATTGTATTAATATTAATACTTTTAATGCTTGCTATATATTAAATAACATTATATAATACTACGTAAATTTGTACAATATTGGGCAACTGGATATGTTACCAATGCCCCCATTTTATGTTATCGCGCATGTATGGGATTTATCATAATGTGATCGACCATGCATGTTCTCCCTAGTAGCACATATGTATTATACAGTATTGTATACTATTAAGCAATATTCGTACTAGTGTATAATGTTGTTAAATATTAAATAACATAATATAACAGGTTGTGCTACGAGGTCCACCATGTACAGGGTGATCAGCGAATAAGCCCTGATTTCAAAATTAAATATCTCTACAACAAAGATCGATAGAATTATGCTGTAAACTGTACTTTTATTAGCAAAACTGTAAAAATACTGTACAAAATTTTAGATAATTTAGTTACGAAAATCGTTAACAGATGTCGCTCTAATCTCAATGCCCATAGACGCTTTCAGTGTAACTTCAAAAATGAAAAATGACTCCCGATCTGCGGCGAGCATTGAAAGACACTGTCTATAGAAACAATCCCGCCGCTCTAGGTAAGCTTGAAACGTTGATTGGTGTTGCATGTGGTTCCATTTCCGTTGAGACATTGCAAGACGTGATGCCAAATTTCATTATTCGATAACGCCACCTCATTGTTTCGAACGGTGAACATTTTGAAAAAAAATTGTATTTTGATTGCAAAGACCGCATCATTTTATTGTTTTTTTTTAAGACTCCTGTCAGAGAAAAAGTTTTTAGCATAAAGCGTCATCTGTTAACACTTTTTGCAACTAAATTTTCTAACTTTTGTACGCTGTTTTTACAGTTTCCTTAATAAATTTACAGTTTACCGCATATTTCTAACGATCTTTTTTGTAGAGATATTTAATTTTGAAATCAGGGTTTATTCACTGATCACCTTGTATATTACACCATGTCTGTTATGTAGAATTATGTGATCAACTAAGATCTTGAATTCATGTGATCAACCATGATCTATCAGTTATACGAACATCGTATACGTCGAAGTTGTCTTCAAAGAAGAAATTATCATCTATTGTTGTGGGCTTGGGAAATTTTGGGTTAAGAACTTAAAAATGAAGTGAGTTCATTGAAGTGATGTACTTTTTTGGAAACAGTTTTGAAACGACGTAAAATCATAAGGAAATGGCTAACATTCAGTATCATTTTTATATTGTATTATTCTATTTTTATCACTCATAATTCGTGAATAAAATTAGCTTTAGTATTCAAAATGAATGCAGTTACAGCAAAATCTCTGACTTTTAGAAATCCAGTCATATTTTATAGCAGGTAGAAATGTGAGATCGTTTCGCATCAAAAAAAATATTAACAACATACAATATTGAAAGTCATACAACATACAATATACAAAATCATATGAAGGGATTTTTAATTTGAATGTTCTATTTATAGTTAAAGTAGCGAATAAATTTAGCACCTTACAAACAGTAATTAGGAACTTCAAAAATGCGATTCATTTTGAAATTAGCAAATAAAACCGAGCTTGAAAGAGTAAGCACAAGCAACGGCATCATAGCCGGTACAAGATAATCAAATCAACTCAGATAAAGGAAAATTAAATAAATAAAAGCTGTAACCCCATGAGAAATATTTGCACGTCGAGCTTTCAATCGTTTCTCCGAACTTTAAACCAAACACAACAACATGTTTCAGTATTGCTTAATCTCTCTTTGTTTAGATTGATTTATCAGCCATTCCGTGCTCAGACATTAGCATAACACAGTGTACAGAGCTATTCGTAGCCTAAAATATTACAGAGTCGAAAAAAACATCTAATTTGAAATCGGTTGATGAGGTAATTAATTGCTTAAATAATAATTTTAGTTTTTTCTGTCATAAGAGAGCTACTAAATCATTCAGATTGATCAATCTGGTCTTGCTCTTCTGTTGCGTAAGATTATGTAAAAGTTAATTTATTAAAACTCAACCAATATTTGAATAGGAGTGAAAGTATTGTACTTGAACAGAAGGTGTTTTCGAATTCTATAGTAAGTAACTACCCTAAAAAATTGATTTTCGAAAAAAGAAATGAAATTATTTTTATTTATGATTTTTAATGTTTGAACAGTTTTATTCATGAAATTGTTTGATTTTTTCCTAATTTTCGAAAAAGGGGATTTTTGAGGAAAAAAAAAATGAAATTGTTTTTATTGTTTAAACAGGATTCTTTATAAAATCGGTTGATTTTTTTTCTAACTTTCTAAAATCTCGATTTTTGAAAAATTTTGTAATTATTTTTATTTGATATTTTAAAGGTTTGGAACAGTTCTTTTTTTGCAATCATTTTTTCATTTTTTTAAAGTCGATTTTTGAAAATTGAAATTATTTTTATTTAAGGTTCTTATTGTTTAAACAGTTTTTTTTAAACCGCTTGAATTCTTTTCGAATTCGCATTTTTTGGAGAACTTATCTTAATTTTTATATTTGCAATTATTTATGCTTTAATGCTAGTTTACAACTTTAAATGCTATTTTCTCACGTTAGAATAGAATTTTTTTGTACAAAATTTATAAATTAAACTGTGATATGATAATTTGACGTAAATGTAGTTTTTGCTTTTTAATACATTCCTAAGTTGACTGTAAAGAATGTTATCGAAATGCTAAAAAAAGTTTAACAATGCAATTAAAGTTTAATTATTCAAAATATATAACAACATTTTCAGATATCTTCCCTTAAAAATGCATGTGAAAGGATTTAATTAATGAAAAAGCGTTTTTCAACTTCTAGCAAAAATGAAAGACTACTAACCATTAATTTGACATCTAGAGTTCACAAGTTTTCATTCAAACTAAAATTTAATTGGATCAACTGTTTTCGTTATTATCTCAAATACAGAAACAGTGGTTTGAAACAAAATTTTCAAATTTTTCATTCTCTCTTTATTAAATTATTTGCACTTTATGTTATTTTAATTTTTATGGTTTATTATATAAGAATCATTCCATTATTTACATATAATCGTTTATTGCTTTCATACGATGATCACGACAAGAAAACATGTTAAATTTCAGTACTTTACAATACTTTGGCTATTTTTTATTTGTTTTCATTTGTCTAACCATCTAAATACCGAAAATGCCAGAGGGTTTTGTTAGTTATTGATGTTGTTGAAAAATATAGTAAGAAATAAATATCCATAAAAAATAATTTTATTTTAGGCTTCAAATTTAAGTTAATATCGCTTTTTTTTTTCAAAATAGAAAATGACAAATTAGCTCCATTTTATTATACTTTCAAGCACAGTCCTGTAACCTAATATCGTTTTAGAACTTATCTTTGTGTATTTCTTCGACTTCAAGAATCATTGTTGAATAGTATTAAGGATTCATTTTTCGAAATAGTAGTAATTTATTTTCATGACTAAATAACTAAGTTCATCGTCGAACTCATGATGATGGATTAAATCTGCGGTAAAATACTAGACTCTACTTCATATAATTAAAAAAACATATGAGTAACCAATCATCCTTAAAAATAAGCAAAACTGAAAAATTCTTTGTTCTAACAGGAAAAGCTCATCCAACTTTTCCCATCTATTTCGCATGAATCAATGCATTTATAAAACTGTTTGACAAAAACTGTAGAACAAATTCGTGTCTGTAATGTGTAATAATTCACTGTTAAAATGCAACGTAACTATAGATTCCAGAGAAAATTTATGATGAGTAATGTAATCGTCTATGTCATGATTCTGCATTTTTTTATTTTTTTAAATCCTTTATTTTTGATTTGGTGAGGAATTCAGACAATAAAAGAACAAAAAAATCACTCTTTTGATTGGCAATATTTTGCCCAAAATTCTCTTCGGAAATAAGTATCATTTAAAAGCAGAAATAAAGGTATTAAAAAATTAATGCAGCTAAAAATCTATGAATGAAAATATATGTAATGGTTGTTCTTACTATTTCATTTAAAAATGCGATTCGAATGTTTGCAGATGAAGAAGTCGTATTTTTTAGGAATCGTCACTTATTAACAAAACAATTATTTCAAAAATCTATGATAAGCGATGCAGCATAAAGCAATTGCACTATATTTCAAAGGCAACAAAATTTCATTCACCAAATGCATAAATGGGATTGATTTTACTGAAATTATTTATTAATTTAAATGATCTATACTATACTAATTTGCTTTAATGTATGATAGATGATCATTATATGATTAATTGTAATGGAGTTGTTCCAGTAAGAGAGTATTGTTCCAAGTATTTTATCAAAGATATGAATCATTACGACAATCAATGGCAGCAATGTGCCCATTGCAGTTTTTTTTTACTGCTTGAGCGTTTTTGTGTACTCTTATCTAACTGTAAATACAAGAGAAATGCTTAAAGATCTTATAAATGTATTTTCTAAATCAAAAGATGGAAATGTGCTAATATGAATTAATATAATTCCCACCATGATAACGAAGAAATATCAATAGCTGAGGCTAAATTGTTTAACTTTTAGCTGTAAAAATATCTAACCTATAAATACGCCAGTTGAAGAACCAAATTGTTACCGTTATATCGGAAAACAATAACAAATTTGAGAAGTAAGGGAAACTGAATACCTCAGTAATCATAATTATAAATCAAATCAAAAGATTATATGCTTTCTTTTCTTTTGATTTAATCTAATGCTTGACACAATTACAAAAAGTTCAATGTTCCCTCCTAAGACATATAATTCAAGATTAAACAACAACTATTTCACTGCCATTATAGAGAAATTGCTGTTTACTTTTGGATTGAATTATATAATTATGAAATATAAAGATAATTTCAACATCAAATATCGGATGACTTATAGCTTTAAAAAGGCTGAGTGCAATGAGACTGAAAGTGGCAAATACGCAAGTTTTATTTATTTTTTAAATTATTCATAAAAGAGAACATATGCAAAACATACATGTTTTAAAAATAAGAAAAGCATTTAGATAAAAAAAAAAACTGCCTGAATGTCATATACATTATGGAGGTCTAACTTTATCAAAAAGAGAGGCGCATGCCACATCAATAATTTTAAATTTAATACAATAGAAATATCTTTTACCTGAAAGACTTAATGTTTTCAAAGAATATTCCTGCAGAAGGTTTATCCCATAGCAAGAAAAGGACAACCTGCATATTTAGATGAAAAATTGATCTGAGCTGCACACATTGGGGAATTGACACGTTGCATGTCAAGATCCATTTCTATAATGGAGATTCAACTGAATTCCGTAATTAAATACCAAAAAAAGGGTGATCTTATGTGGTGCAAGTACATAAACCTTCATGTGGAAAGAAGCCTTTACACCAAAAATGAATAAAATAAATCTTTATATAGAGACTTTTTATATACCATTGCCTATTATTGAACACAGTACAGTAAAAGCTTCTTATTCGCGCTTCCTTCATTCGCGGTTTCACTATTCGTGGATTTAAAAAATGCGAGCTAATTCCTACATTCGTGGCTAAACATTTCTTTATTCGCGGATCTAATAAGTACATACATAATTATAAAGAATTTCAATAGATGCCCAACCCAATATTCTTTGTAAATACCGCAAATGGACTAATAAAAAAAAGTAAAATACATCTTTTTACAACTTTGTTTAAAGTATGTTGTTAAATGATATCGCCGAGGACTTTGACATAGGCC
The DNA here is from genome assembly GCA_026543055.1 of Argiope trifasciata. Taxonomy (NCBI): domain Eukaryota; kingdom Metazoa; phylum Arthropoda; class Arachnida; order Araneae; family Araneidae; genus Argiope; species Argiope trifasciata. The sequence continues at coordinate 32,318 of JAPMOQ010020383.1, read as the reverse complement.
GCCTTCTCCTCGATCGGTGTTTTTGAAAATGTAAACAAACAGAATGAAAGCAACCTTATTACTCAATGAATAAAGTATATTTGTAGAATTATCGACTAAGAAATAAGGTAGAACTAACGATTAAGAAATGATAATGTATTCACCTCATTCCGAAGATTAATTTGGATCTGAAGCTAAGAAGACAGACCTCAAAGTCTATTTTATCCATTTTAATGTAACGATTAAAGACTGGAGCAAATTATACGAATACAGTATGGACGACTCAACTGAATACAATAATCCACCGGAAACATGAATAATAAAAATGAATAGACAGGAAATAATATTTTATTATACATTTGTTACATATATATTTTTATTTTGTCACCTAGGAACATATCCCCTATAATCCCGTATAAATTACCATTCCGTATTCACGGCTTCTGTATTCGCAGTATATTTATGGAGCATATACCCCGCGAGTAAAGAGCTTTTACTGTATTTTAGGCATCTCAAATACCCTTAAAAGAACCAACAAGTTATCATATACATCAATGTCGAAGTAACCTGGAGGATAAAATGTATCAACTTTCACTATTCAACTTTGATTGGCAGGGAAATACTAATTTAGGCAATAGAGTTCTAATAATTAGTACAATAAACACACAGAAACAAAGCATATTTCCATGCATTTGAAGTTGACATTGACTTGCTGGAAAAGAGTTCATATAATATCTCAGGACGAATCTTTAGGATTGAAAGAAATAAAATTCTGAACATATGAACTAAATTAACTTGTCAGAAATTTAAAAATGAACTAAAAATCCTTTCGCTTCCATTAAAGTGCAGGGCCTCTAAACAATTTTTCAGATTTCCAAGAATTCAGTTCTTTTTCTCTAAAATTTACATGTCTTTTAAAATTTCATTAAATCACATATAATTTATAAACACATTGAAGAATATGAAAACCTCGATGAAAAAGTCATCAAGAAAAATGCTCCAATGGAATTTCTAAAACTTTAATCCGAACTTAAACAACCTTACAAAAAAATGAGATAGAGGCGAATTTATTGGTTTACTTAATCATTAGGTTTTCGAGATTAGTAAACTAAAACCAATGAACAATGATTCATGATGAATCATTTTTGTCACAGGACATCATCATTTGCATTTGGTCCTTCACTTTTTTTATTTATAATTTGTGAAATATATATTTGTTGTTTTTTATCAATTGTGCAGCACATTGCCCACTTATTTTGCCTCATAGAAACTTTCAATCTTTTGAGAAGATAAAATATCAAATTTTTGAATACATTAAAAAATCTCTATGATTCATATGATTTTTGGTATGTGAAGATATGATTTTTTAGTACGCATTAGTCATTTTAAGAACGCATAATTTATTTACCTAAAATATTTAAGACATATTAATTTGTGAAATCTTTCGTCATATTCTAGAGAAAATTTCTCCTAGTTACTAAATGTAGGTAAATTATACATTTCTTTTAAATTATTAAAAAACCTCTTGAGCAATCAAAAACTTAATGAAACCACAAAACATGACATCTCAGCTGTTGCGTAAAATATGGTAACTGAATGTAAATGTATCATGATATGAGCATAACTAAAGTCAAAGAAATGATCCTGGATTACATTTTCTCTGTTAAATATAATAATTCGTATCAATTACCAAACTTGATTTAAAAGATGTCATCCACCACTGATTTAAAGGATGGCACTAACAGATGCCATCATCCAAAATGTGTCTGCCATTACTCAAGAAATGCTACTAAATGCTGAGAACGGTGTGGTGACACGTGTTACAGTTTACTTCTGAATAATTGACAACACATTGAGCATTTAACTAATTTACTGTAATTAAGCTGAATTGAAAGTTGTCATTTCTTCATTTATAAATCATCTTTTGGTGAAACAAAAATTATAGCGCCATCTGTTGCTCACCAACACAACTATTTTTGTTCCGCTACCAACTAAAACCCAGCTTCTTTTCCATCCGCTTAGTGCAAAC
>JAPMOQ010020383.1:14610-25310 GCA_026543055.1 Argiope trifasciata | reverse complement strand
GAAACCCCATCGTATTCTGTATTTACCAACGGTAACAAGTGCACCGACAGCATGCCTGAACTTTCTGAAGATCCGGATGTATTCAGTCTCGTCTATTAAATGACCAAGAAATTTTTGTTTATAATACAACAATACAACAATTTTCAAGGTTCGAAATCAATCCTGTACATTGTATGAAGGTCTTACAATATGCGATACTTTCTTAAATCAGCAAATTTAAATTTTAAAAAAATATTAATTGCAGAAAACAAAAAATATGACTATAAAATGCTAAAATTAATAAACATTTTAATTATAAATATATATTTATTTTAATTAAAGAATATTTTTCCTTTTCTTCAAATTTTGATGCAGTAGCCTATTACATTCTAAATATACGTAACTGAATAACAAGTACAGGTGTGCAGGTGAATGTTCATAACATGCCTTCAAAAATATTTTGTGTTTCAGTTATTTATCTATAATATAAATAAAAATATATGACTTTTATATTTAAAGATTATATCCTTTGAAATTTATTCGAGAGTTTAACATTAAAGTGCAACATCAACACTTAAAAATTTATCAAAACTGTAGTGAAATTAAATAAATATCACTTAAAACTGGTGAATCAGTGAAAACCATTATTTTTTATGAATTTTCTAAAAACAACTTCTATTCTTATGAAAAGTCGATAACATTTGCCCTTGAAAAATAAAATCTAAATTGAAAATTTTTTTTTAGATTTTAAAAGATATAAAAGCATTGCTTGCTTTTTTGACGTTATTATATTGCTTTGTATTCTCTAATATTTAATAAAAATGTTTTTTTAACTTTGTAGACCATGGAACTGAAAATATTGAAATCCCTGATTTTATTCCTCAACTTAGTGGCAATATATAGAACCAATTCAGGTACGAAATTAAATCTGATTGATATCTAGAACTATTTATTTCCTCGAATATGAAGCTTTGAGAAATTATAAAAATGTTTAAAGAATAAACATTAAATTATTCACTATTGAATTAAATATGTTTTTAATATAGAGTAAAATAAATTTTTAAAACAGGCTGTTTTAGGCCTACTGAATTTGATTTTACTTTATTCTATTTCAATATGCAATTTTTACTTACACACTTTATGGGAACCACATTTTACTTTATTTTATTTTAATATGCAATTTTTACTTACACACTTTATGGGAACCACATTTTACTTTATTCTATTTTAATATGCAATTTTTACTTATACACTTTATGGAAGCCACATTTTCAAACGTCAACACTTGAAAATTTTGGAAAAAAATGAAAATGTTTGTTTACGCAACAATGAAGGGCAATTCATGTGAGTAAACTGCCATTTCTCGTTTGCTGCATATGGATTCAATAGTTTTTTTCCCATTCTATATATTGAATGAAGGGGATATTTTTTTCTTCAGATTGCAATTATTTTCTAGTCAGTTAATGTTTGTATCTTTGCAATTCCAATTATCTTAATATTTCTGAAAAAAAAAAGTAATTATCTGTTACAAATGATGCAAATAGTAAGCTTTGAATTTCTATATCAAATTGTTGGAGTACGAAGTCATTCTTTGATTTTGCTATTCTCTAAAGAAGAATTTCAATTTTTTATTCCATGAAAAATTTAAAAAGCAAGATCATTACATAGTTAAAAGTTTTTTATGGTTTAAAAAATGTAATTAAAGCTTAAAACAACTAGTTTGCTTTTTTTAAATAGATATTTAAACATTTTATTCCTTTCCTCTTACAGAAATTGTATAGATATTAAGATTCTAAATATCACATACCAAGATGTGATCGTTTTAAAAGCTCATTTTATTTTTCAAATATATGACTTGATACAAACTTGAAAGCAAATTGAATTTTTTCAAACGTTTCTTGAATTAAAATTTTAGTTCTGAATTTCTCAGAATATATCCTTTATTATTTTATATACTGGTTTTTCCAGATAGAACATACATTATAATCTGATATAATAAATCTTAATAATATTTTTTTATTATTTTCTATTAGCTCTGGGATACTTTGAAATAATTATAGAGCGGAATTCAAGTTCTAATGTTGAGAACATCACAAATACTTCTTTTTGCATTTCAAATAATAACAATTCTATTCAGTATCTACTTTACACTCCAGAGCAGCCAGAAAAAGTTTGTTATTTCGAACCCAACGATGCAAATGAATGTGTGTTTAATGTGACTTATCAAACCAAAATTTTGGTACATGGCTACACTGTACAGCTGTTACCAGGTAACTATTTCGAGGTGAGTAATAGTAATCTAAAAATGAATTTGAATTTGTCCGTATTTTAAAGGCTGCCGTATCACTCATCAGAGCGATAAAACTTTCCAACTTTGCCAGTACTTGCGCAAAGGCTATAGGCATCACAAAATTAATAGCATTTATAACGTCTCATACGTTTCATTCAACATTATTTTAAAATTATCAGTCAATTAGACACAAAAAATAAACGGCGAAGGGCACGTGCAATTTGAAATTAATAACACGTGCATCAAACGAAATGAAATTTCTGCCATCGATACCAATCAATGTGATTAAAATCAATTGAAAACATATAATGCAAGTACCATTTTTTTTATGTTTTCACTTCTTAATAGTCATCTAAACAAGATATTGTCATTTAGCGTGCACTATGTTCTGACAACACTTATTATTCACAGTTTATCATACAAATATGAAATAGAATGTATTAGTATCAATGCCGATCAAGTTCAGCTATACATAATGAGAATTTTCCAGTGCAAAAAGTACTTTTTATATTTTTTTAGTGATCGACAAACGATATTTCGGTTATACGAAATCCTACTGTTATGAAATCTACCAACGCAGATTGTAGCAATAAGTAAATTATAGCTTTTTAAATAAAGTAGGAACTATAAGAAAGAAATAAAGCGGATCGTTAACATATCACAAATTCATGTGCTTCATAATCACAATATCAGCGTTCAGGTGCAAAATTCGAAAAAATGCATGCTGTAATAATATAAACAACTAGTTTTAAACAGGAGTCAATGGAGAAGATATGCTTATTCCAGGCATTTCCATTATTCCCACCGACATGTTTTATGATTTCACTCGTCTGCATTTCCACATTTCATTTGCATTCTCGATGACCATCAGCAAAGCCCAAATTCACTAATTTCAAGTTAGCGGACTGAACCTAAAAGTTTCGCATGTTTTGCATGCCATTAGTTAAAAAAAAATCATATTCTGAAATTAACTGAATATTATCTTTACATGTGTCAGTTAGTAATCCATAACCTATATAAGAAGGGGAATTTTTTAAGATATCAGGAAACGTTAAGTTCACTTAATTCACTGTTTTCTTTACTTTAGAATTTACTTCTGATCATTATTTATAGCATTGAAGATATTTAGTATTTGGAAGGCAATGTAAATATTTGAATTATAATTTCGAGAAGCATAAAACATTTGTTCTATTGATAATAGCAAAATAATATCGAGAAAAGAAATGCGAAAAATGTTTACTCAAAAATAATGATACTAAAAGCAAGTTATACTACAATTAGAATTTTTTTATAAGATGGTTTAGTCAATAATACATTACTCAAGTTTTACAATATAAGTTAGTATGAAACTTCATTTTGACATTTTCTTTAGCAAATCAAAGACAAGCTATTAAAATATAGCAATTATAATGTCATAATTGTAAATTGGACCAAATATAATGGATATCCATATCCTTGGGCAAAAATAAATGGCTATCGAGTTGGCATCAATATTGGAGCAATGATAAACTACCTTGTGGTGAGTTTTTTTGTCACATATTATATTAATCACGTAATGTATGATATAAAATTAATAATAAAATATAATTTTTGAAGTTTTTAATAAATAAATTATTTAAAATATTTTTAATGAATAAATTTTTTATAATGTAACTAAGGAATAAATTTTTAACAGGAATTAGTATGAAATAATATGACTTATTTTATTTATCTGGTTTCAAATTTTATACTATCTGGTTTCAAAGTTTTCAAAGCAAAATATTAAATAAATTATAGTAGAAATGGATTTAATTTCATGCAAAATGTTATGCATTTTTGTACTGAAAATTGCTTATTGTACTAGAATTTTTTTTTCTATTTCATATATAATCTGTGATCTAAAGTACAGTATTTAAACCATGAAGATATTTTGAAAATCGGTAATGGGCTTTTAAAAACTGAAATAAGGCCAAATTGCTTTTCAAATGGAAATAAAATTGAAGCTCTAAATAATCATAAATTCATAAAATAAGCCTTATAGAATAATAAAGATTATCAAAGTATGCATTGAAGATTGAAAATGCAATAGAAGTATTGACATTCTAAAAGAAACCCAAAATTCTATTACATTACCTACATCCCATACCTTTAATAGTTTTGCTTGATAATTCTTAATTAGGGTTATTGCGATTACATTCATTGCATCTTGTATATTGGGAAAATAAGTGAAGCTTTAGCAAATGAAGAGTCAAAATGAAAACAACATAATTCTCACTAGACATACATAAGCGAATTTTCAAAACTAAATTTAATAATATCTAAATGTATTATAAAAGATATATATTTGGTTGAAGAACATTTGATTTACTTATGAACATGCTTCTGAAAACCACTAGAAAGTATGCATGATTAGTTATTTGCAATTGAGTAATTCTTGCAATATAAAAACTTTAATTTTTATTACTATAAATTAGAAGGAATATATTGCTACGGATTTCCTATCTTTCTGAATCCGTCGTGTTCGTTTACGTGTATAGTGGGTGTGTATAAGTGAGAAGATGATGATGCAAACATAATGATCAGTCCTTTAGTAGAGGGAAAAACACAAACAACCTTTATTTACAGGACAAAGACAGACTACAAATATTTACAAACTGAAACTATATACAACCGAGACGAACACACAGAACAGCACATAGCAGTACTCTACTGCAGGCAGTAGCCCACAATAATAACAGTAGTCCACAGACAGAAATTCCGTAGTGACAACATCCACAGCTCACAAAGCGGTCAGACAGGATTCAGCAGGAGAGGGAATCTTTAAGGGATTCGGTCTATTCTCAAGTAGGTCTCCCCCGAACAGACTGAAACCACTCTTCTGTCTCTTCTTGCCTCCCGATTCACATTTTCTCACAACGGGACTACTCCTCAGTTCAGGACAGCTCCATTCCCTACGACGATACACGACACAGGTTTCGTCAGAATACGCCACACAACTATCTAGCAGTCCTCAGTTCTGGACTTCAGCTTCCAAGACCTCTCATTTCAGGTAATCTCGATTGAACTCTGTGGCGCTTCTTCACGATTCCACCACCGCTGAGCTTCAGGCGGCTATTTATATAGCAGTTGGAAGCGGGGCTAAAATCTCCTGGGCGAATCAGGAGCATTCTGAATGTATCTTGGCTATTAATGGACAGATCGGGAAAATTCTCGTTGTTTCAGGTATTATCCAAATTGTCTCCAAGTCGCCAAATTTGTCGCCAAGCCCTGGGATCTCTGATGTCACATCTAGGCACTATTCAATACTGATTACTGTAAATTTTTCTTTCTATAAAAACAGTATTAGCGCGGGAAAGCAAAACCACAGCTTTGCAACAATATATTATTATATAAGAAATATATAGTAATATGTAATCTTTAGAGTATTTTATTACTATATATTAGACATATATAGTAATAAATAGTATGTAGAATATTTTTTACTACATATTATAAAATGCTGCTTATAAATTAGATATCAACAAATAAAAATACTTATGTTTATACAAAATAAATTATGCCTTGTGGCACACCATGTATCCTGCTGTTTTCAGTCTAAAAACTAATGAATCCATCAAAAGTTCATATGTTCATGTAATAGGCCTGACTATATATATATATATATATATATATATATATATATAAAGGAAATACATATAGTAATGAAAGATATATATAAAAAAATCTTACTTTTTCATTACAAATAAGCAGAGAATATTAGTACTATTCTTAATAAATAAACTATGCTTCATCGTATACCATATATTCTGCTGTTTTCAGTGTAACAAAGAGATAATTCTATCAGATAAGCCATACTTTTTTTAAAGTATATTTATTTTTCACTAGATATCGGCTGACATCAATGATATTATTCTTAATAAATAAATTATGCTTTATGGCAAATCATTTTCCCCGTTTTCAGTCTAATAGAGGAATGATTCCATCAAATGTACATATAATACAACAGACATTTGTTTTTTTTATCACTATATAGATAAAGAAAATGAAACTTATTCATTAGATATAGGCTGAGATTAATGGTACTATTCTTACTAAATAAATTTCGCTTTATATCGTAACATATTCCTGCTTTTTTTAGTCTAATAAAGGAATGAATCCATCAAATGCTCATATAATTGGCCACAGTTTAGGAGCACATGTGGCTGGAGTGGCTGGAAAGCAAGTGCCTAATTTAGGAAGGGTTACAGGTAAATATTTTATCAAACGTATAATATTTTTGAATATATTGATTTTACTGTTCGCAGAATTAAAAATATTAAAAAGGGAAAGGACATCTTCAATTAGAAGAGATATTTCATACTACTATTTAAATAGAATATTATTTTCGAAAATAATACGGATTTAGCTGCTTAATTAAAGATAATGAAATTATTTATTAACTAATCAGATTATTTAATTATCAGACTTATTTGATTATTAATGGTTATAAAATTTAAGAATAAAGGCACAAGAAGACAAATAAATTAAATATAGTTGAAAATGTCATAGAATCAAATTTTTTAAATACATATTTTGTTTGTTTTAGAATGAACTAAACCGCATTTGAGAAATGAAAGTGATAGAAATATATAGCAGAATGGGCCGAAGTGCAACGAATTTGATTTTATAATCTTTGTAAAAAGATGTAAACAATTATACAGTAGTATTAGGTTGAAAAAACTCCAAATGTAAGAAAAATTACAAATTTGTATTTATTTTTTATCTGAATTTTAAATATTACCCTTATTTAATATTTCAAACAGTTAAATAATATGTATTTTATGTTCAAAAAAACTAAAACATGCATTAAAATATAGTGTAACCACATGTTTACATCATGAAACTATTTTCAATAAAAAGAGTTATTTTCATTTCAGGATTGGATCCAGCTGGACCATTATTTACTAAATTAATAGAGTTTAATAGATTAAGCTCTACATCAGCAAAATTAGTAGATGTAATGCATACCAGTAATTATCTAACAGGTAAATTAATTTTCCCATTTTAGAGATCACATTAATAATTTGATGCATAACTATTTATGACTTTTCCTATAGCTTCCTCCAGAGAATATAGAGAAAAAATTTGTTTTTTATATTGAGTTTTACCATTCATTTTTACCATTTACTCTTATTCTAGAAGTTACTTATTATCTCCTATTAATTTCAAAATTTTACTTTTTTCCGTTTGTCAGCAATTTTATTATTCTGATTCAGTTATTTAGTAGAAAAATAGAGGAGGAAATGACCTATTTAAGGTCTACAATTATCGTTCTTGTATATTTTATTTAATTTATTATTTTTCCCATTTAATAGTCAGTTTTATGATTAATTGATTTTTATTAGCATTGAAAAGCATAGATGCACCACCTCTTACTGAAAGAAGTGAAATTTCTAGTTGAATTATTGCTATAAAATGTTTATATTGCTATGTAATTGAAATATCTGTCAACTTACAGCCATACGGTGCCATATTATTTGTCGAAAACTCTCATGAGAGATCTGAAGCATATGCATTCTGTAAAGTGTCTTGTCTTTAGAACCCCTTCTAAATAGTGCTTCTAAATATTCTGGATTTCAATATGAATGAATATAAGTACTTATTGGAAATTTTCTGTCAATTGGATACTTTAATTCCTGATTAAAGTGCATCCTTCATCAAATAACACTTAAACCTAATTACTGCCTAAAAAGACCAGTACCATAATTAGTTGGAGAACTTTATATAGAAATTTAAGTTTGAGAAAAGCGATAACTTTTCTTCTGGTCCGCTTTTCTTTCAATGAATCATGTGGGTTTAGCTGTAAAAGGTTTCTTTGATGTCTCTTGTGGTCAAAATATCAAATATCCTTCATGATATAACATGATAAATATTTTTTTTGTTATTTTAACTGGTTTATGATTTTATGTGGTTCTTGAGTTCAGTGAAAAAAAATATTCGTCTTATAATTCATTAATTTGGTGTTATGTACCTTTAAATATGTACCCTAATTTTGCTTTTAAAACTCTAATAGTTTCAAATTGGATCAAATTTGGGATCTTTTATAACATATTTATACATATCATTTGTAAAATAAATCTCAAAATAATTTGTTTAAGTAATAAATTCTTAGATAACATTCACAATTTGGGTGCAATGCTCCCATTTTTATTGTTGCTATGGGAATATAAAATCGAAAATTGAAGTTTTTGCTTTAAGTGTTGACTTTTCGACACTTTTAGGGGAAGAAACCTATATAAATCCGTTCCGAGGATATATACAGTCAGAAGCATTTACACTTCTTTCCCCTTATTGCAGTTTTCGTGGTTCTTCAATATCTGCTCATTTTACCAAATAGTTTGCAAGAAGTTCCCGTCTAACATCAACAGGTGGGAGGGATCTGCTATCTTCTCATGAATCAAACGGTAGATTCTCACTTTTAACATATTCGTAAAGGAACGGACTTTCCAAACAGAGTTTCGGCTTATTATTTCTTAACAGACTTATTATTTGTTGTAAAAAATATTCTTGGAATATAGTCATGAGTTTTAAAATTCTACTTATAAATTTGAATTTCAAGGTTTATTATTAGAAGAATTTGAGCCTTAAGCGACATGAAAATTGGGACAATTGTATGACGTTGTTACGAAGTTTGGCAAATTATTACATGATAATTGCTGTAAAATTCTAAAACCAGTTAAATTTACATTATATTTGATAGTGTAAAATTTTACGAAACACCTTTTGTTTGAGCTTGAGTCAAATTTTGGTAAAAAGTTAAGAAAAAAAATTAAGATTTTTATATCTTTTAGAAATATGCGAAATGTTCAGTTCTCTTTTATTAGGTGTAGGTCTAGGCATGGGCTCAGCAATTGGTTCTATCGACTTTTATCCAAACGGTGGAAATGAACAACCTGCTTGTCAGATTGGAAAGGAATGCCAAAATGCTGATGCTCAAGTTAAAATAGGTGAGGAAATTAATTTCATAATGCAGATATTTAAGATAACAAGAAGGTTTTTTGATATTCAGTGAAATACTCCTTTACTTTAATAATTTGAAATAATCTGTGAGCTGTTTTAAAAAGCAATGCATTAAGACAAGAAAGACATACATATATTAATTGTTTTCTACTTGTAGTTGAATAATTGCACATGAGCTTTCATAATAGAATTAAACCGTTTAAAAAAAGTAATATTTTAAGATGAAAATGCAGAATTTTTTTCCACATTCAATTGAATAAATGTGCGTTACTTTTCAAAATGATATAAAATTGTTTAAAAAATTATTATTTTATGACGAGAATAACATCGGCATTTTTTGTTTGCCATATTTATTTGCACAAATGTGCACTATTTTAACATGATATTTTTTCTTACCACACCATACACTTCTTTAATTCTCTTCATACTCATTTTATAGCTACTTTAACAGAGATAAATATTACTGCTATGAATAATAAAAAAAATCTATTGATAATTTTCTTTTTTGATAATTATTGACTATATATTCAGAAACATTTATGTGCCGACAAGACACTATTAGGTATTTTTTTCTAACTTATTAATTGTATCGATTTCAACGAAGTTTATAGAAGGAAAAGATTCTTCAAATAAGCAAAATTGATACAATATATGCTGCTAATGCAATATACAAGGGATGCTTAAATGAAAAAGTATTAAACTAAACTGTGGGTATAAATGAAGACATTATTCAAATTATAAACCATAGGTATGAGAACAACGATCTCATTGATTAACGAGTCGAAGGATTGCTTGTTCTGACCATTCATGAGACCGTGACTAGACCTAGTCATCCAAAGCTTACCTGAGTTCGCCTTGCAAGTTGAAGCGCTTCCCGTTCTGAGGGTTTTGTTTCCCCAAAACCATGAATTCCGATGGGAGCTATGAGTCACTCCGAAAACTACTCAGGTCTATCAAGAACAAAAGACCAGAGATACTCACGGAATTTGTTGATCTGCTCAATGAAAACACACGAAGGGTCATGTTTCCAGGGTAACACACTCGGAACTGGCCAAATTCAAGGGGGAGCAGCTCGTCCAACCACCCTACAGCCCGGACATGCTGACCTGCGATTTGGGCCCCTGAAAACACATCTGAAAGGGAAGCGCTTCACCTTGGATGGCGAGCTCAGCGATGCTGTGAAGGACTGAGTCTCGTCACTGCCAATTGTCCGAGATGTAGACATGGAAATCCTTCGAGTAGTCATTGTACTCAGAACTTTGGTGTATACTTTAAATAAAGTCTTCATCCATACCCGCAGTGTCATGTCGCACCTTTCATTTGAAGACTCCATGAAACAGATGACCTATTATAAAAAAATTAAATCCTATAATTCGTATTTCCCCTTCCATATATGTAAATAATTCCCACGATATCATAAAATCAATGCAACTTTCTGTTATTTTTCAGCTCA
>JAPMOQ010020381.1:0-17347 GCA_026543055.1 Argiope trifasciata | reverse complement strand
TTTAATTTGCGATGATCGTTTTTTTTTTTTAATTTGAACTTCCTTCAAAATGATGGCAACACGGTGATAAAAAGTAAGGTTAAAATATTTCTTTAAAAATTCGTTAAAAATAGAAGTTTTCATTATAAATTAAAAAAATGATACCGTTAGAAAGCTAATTTTTTTTATCTTTAAATTGATATAAAAATCATGTTTGTGCAATAATATTTTCGGAAGTTAAAGAGGAAAAACGTCGAAATTTCGCTTAAATTTTACTTAATTCAAATTCTAATTAAAAATTTGAAAAAATGGCTCCGAGGTGCACATTCCCGACCTCCAAGGGATACATGTACCAAATTTGGTAGCTGTAGGTCCAACGGTCTGGCCTGTAGAGCGCCAACACACACACACACATACACGCGCACACACACACATACACACACACATTGAGCTTTATTATAAGTATAGATAACGTTTTGTATACTTAAGAGTTGCAATTTTAGACTTTAATCGCTCTCTTTCAAAGTTCCCCCCCCCTAAAAAACTGTAAATATTACAATGCAATTTTAAAATAAAACTGCCTTATATGCGTTGATTTTACTACACATACAAATAGTCTCCAGTTTATTCCAATAACAATGAGATTGTGAACAAATTACTGCTACTATTTATTAGTTGCTTTCAACTACTGCATCATAAGGAAACATTATTGTATAAGCCAGCGGGAATAATCTCTCTAAAAATTTCTTTATCTAATAAATGTGTTATTGCAGAAACCTCTGCTGCAATAGTTACAAATTATTAACCGTTGGAGGAAACTTAGTACTTTCACTGAATTTATCGTGTGATCCTTGGAGAGTTTTCTTAGCGCTTAAACCTTGCACGCAGTTTAAAGTATACAAAAATCTAATTTGTCTTTTAGAAACATTCTTTTCAAATGATTGACACAAAGCTAAAATCATTTTTAAAAAAATTCTAAAACCAAGCTGCAAAACCCCATATCTTATTTGATATATTTAAGACATTGCATTTTTGAGTGGTCGCATTTACATGTTTCTGAAAGGGCAGACCAACAGACGATCAACTCTTATTGGATTTGGCTGGCACGCCAATAAATGTCTACTGTACAGATATTAAATGTGTGTTCTAAATTTTATAGATATAGTACTCTTCATTTTAGAGCTATCGTTTACTCGTATTCGAATAAACGGACAGACATACTACCTCTGAATGGATTTTTCTCAAAATTTGATTTAAAAGTATTAAATAAAATTTTATTAGTCTATTTCAAAACGTTTTTTTTAATTTTATCTTTGTATCAGACAGAAATAAAACCAAAACAATTTGTTTTCGAACTCAGGAAGATATAAAACCTTGAGATTCGTCAAAATTTGCAGTTCGAATTTTTTAAAAATCTCTAAACTTCGTATATACTTTAGTATACTTCGTATATTGTTTTGTATACGAAGTATACCAAACGTATACTTCGCATATTTCTAACAATACTAAACTTGGTATCTTCGTAAACAAAAAAGTAAAAATAATCCCTTTAGAAAAACAATAATTAGATACGTATGGCCATTCTAAAACTCACCCGCCAATGTAATTTGAATTGGGCGGAATGGATAAATCTGATGGTTTTAAATAAGACAACACGCTCCAAGAATTCCATTGTATATACAGGGGAGGTGCTTGTTGGATGCTCAGTTGCTTGAACATTGGCCGAAGAAACTTCAGGTTGCAATTCTGGGCTACGAAGGGCCTGCCCTTATTGAGAGTGCTGAGACCATAGAGTGTGGCATAGGTGCACATTTGGTTCCCCAACCTTCCTCCATTGCATTGGATAGACACTGGGAGAGGCTTGGCTCCTGAAGTTGAAAGAAGAATCTGAATAATCTATATAAATAAAAATGATGGTTTGTCTGTAAATCTCATTAGCATTTCTAAACCATTCATTCGATGGCGATGAAACTTGGTCAACTTATTGTTTACACCTACAGGATGGTTATAGGGATATTACAATTATCTAAATAAAAAATTTCGAATCTCAACCGCATCTATTTACCAAGGATTAATCTCCAAATAACTCACCGAGAAAGCAATAGATTCTGTAGAAATGCAAAATAAAAGTTAAAGGTTAATATTTTGTAGTTATATTAGCAAATGTCATGTAAGTCATTCTCAGAAGTAACAATTTTATTATAGACTAGCCACCTTTGGCGATCAGCTGGTTCGCCATGAGTAATGGGTTCTAAAATTTTCAATTAAATCACATATTCATTAGCCTTGAAGTAACTCCGAACATTGATTGGCCTGAAATTAATATTTTCTTTAAGATGATGGACTGAAAGCTCTAAAAGAATGCGTTTTCCTAATAATATTCTTTAATTTTATAAATCAGTCAGTTTTATTGATTGATTTAGAAGACTGATTGATGTAACAACTTTTATTCAAAATATGAATAAAAATATTTTGTAAAATATGGCTCCCAGAGCAAAATATGAAGAAATCTAAAACTCATTATTCATAAATGCATTGTTTGACTCAAATTACATAAAGTGTAATTATTTACTTCATTTAGATCAAATTAATTGTATTGAACAATATATATGCCTATTAATAATATTTTACAAATTGGCCATTGGAAAGGAATTTGAATGCAGATCCTGCATAAATTCAATCCTGTATAAATAAAGATAATTTATTCAATTAATGATTTAAATATTGCAAACGATCATAGAATCCTTTGCCTTGCATTTTTTAAAGAAAATATCACATTTTATATTTATATTGTTTTATCCAGTCACGTGCTAAAAGTTGCGTTTCTTCAGATTTAATTTACGATATAGTTTTTGTTTTCATTTTTTTAAAAATTTGAACTTCCGTCAAAATGATGGCAACACGGTGCAAAAACCTAATTTTTTCCCTCTGGCGTGCTCTTGCAGATTTTATAGAAACCTTAGTTTTGCATTTATTTTTTTAGAAACTATCACATTTTATAGTGAAAAAAATATATATATTGAATTAATGATACAGATATTGCAAACGATAATAGAAATATGCCCTTAAGTCAGATTCCAATGCATATCCTGTCTAAATTCGATCAGGTTTACCGTAAAGAAATTTATTGAATTAATTATTTAGATATTGCAAACGATCATACAATCTTTTGCTTTACATTTATTTTTTTAGAAAATATGACATTTTATATTTCTTTTATTTTATCCAGTCACGTGTTAAAAGTTGCATTTCTTTAGACTTGATTTACGATGACAGTTTTTTTTTTATTTGAACTTCAGGCATTCTTTTATTTTATCCAGCCACGTGATAAAAACATGGTTAAAATATTTCTTTAAAAATTCGTTAAAAATAGAAGTTTACATTATAAATTTAAAAAGCTGATACTGTTTGAAAGCTAATTTTTTTATCTTTAAATTGATATAAAAATCCTGTTTGTGCGATAATATTTTCGGAAGTTATAGCAGAAAAACGTCGAAATTTCACTTAAATTTTAATTGATTCAAATTCTAATTAAAAATTCGAAAAAAGGGCTCCGATGTGCTCATTCCCGACCACCAAGGTATACATGTACCAAATTTGGTAGCTGTAGGTCCAAAGGTCTGGCCTGTAAAGCGCCAACACACACACACATTGAGCTTTATTATTAGCCTAGATTACGCGAGAAAGTTTGTTGGAGACCAACCATGAGAGTTTTAAATTTTAACGTTTTTCGCAATAACCCCCAAAAATATTGTAGTACAAATAATTTTGCACCATCTTAATTTCCAGAAATTATCCTTTCAACTGTATTGACAATTTTATGGTATAAATGTATTTTCTATGTTTAATCAATTTTAAAAGAAAATAATTTAATAACATTCTCTAAATTTAAATTTGAGAATTCTGAACGAAAATTAAACGAATCACGAGATACAATAAATAGTTTCTTTCATTACCATTCTGAGAGAACATCAAATTTTACAATTCTAAAAGAATCCACAGATCTAATACATAAAAATGAATATTTGTTTGTTCGTATTTTATATACTGTCATACCCTTCATCTTATTTCTATAAAATAGTGCCAACTGATTGACTGACTGTACTTAATATTTAGTGTCGGCATTAGCAATGCGCCGGGTAATAGCTAGTTTGATATAACACCAATTAAAACAATTAAAGTAAGAAACCTTTCTGACTTTGAAATAAAAACTACATTCATAAAATTCAGTTTTCTGTGCCTAAGATAATATATTATTGTGCAATAAAATAGACAGTCACCTTTCAAAGTTTGAACCAAATCCAACTACGTGTTGTCTATTCTGTACATCAGCGTTTCTCAACCTTTTAGTATTCACGACCCAATTTTCAATCATAATTTTCATCGCGCGCCCCCTTCCCCTCCGCATACAATAAAAAGAGTACAATAATAATGTATTTTGAATATTTTGGCGCTAAATTTACACTACATCCTTAATTTCAAACTTTACAAATTACCAAGAATACGGAAGTTTGTTGACATTTTGCAACACCGATCCTCAGCATTGAAAAAACAAGAATCCTATGCCTTTTTAGTGCTCTTTTATTGCGCCATGTCGGGCATTCTCACGGTTTCGCGAGATTTCGGTTTGTCTGGAATTTGTCTATTCATCTTAAAAGTTAAGTTAGAAGCGAGCGCAGATGAGAACAAATGTTTTCTCATAAGGAGGAGAAAGTTCTACGACGCCAATTTCAATTCCAGACAATCTCATTCGAGTCGATCCTTCTATCGCTATTGAATCTATTCTGAATGTGCATGTTATATATATTTTCGTGTAATTGCAATTCACCGTATTAAATATTCACGGCAGCAGACTTATGCAGAATCATGGATAAATTTTTAAGCGGGCGTAAGCGAACATTAGACGATAGACCAGCATCAACAAGTACACAGACGAGCGTGATTCCGAAAATAAAATCAAGAAAATATTTTCAAGAATACTTAAATTTTGAGTTCACAAGTACTGAAGTAAATGAAGAAGAAAGGCCCCTGTGTATCATTTGCTCAAAAATGTTGGCGGCAGACAACATGAAACCTAATAAACTTAAACGACATTTGGAAACGCTTCATAGTGAGTACGTAAATAAACCCAGAGAATTCTTCGAATTAAAATTAAAATCATATGAAAAGCAAAAAGCATTGTTGAAAAAAACTTTGTCTGTGAATGAAAAAGCTTTAATTGCCTGTTACAAATTTTCATATTAAATAGCCAGATGTAAAACGTCTCACACCATTGGTGAAGAGCTTATTTTGCCAGCCGCAATTGAGATTGTAGAAATTATGTTTGCAGATAATTTTGCAAAACAATTGCAGTCAATACCTCTTTCAAATGATACTGTTGCCTATCGAATTGCTGATATAGCTGAAGGTGTAGAGTGTCAGCTTTAGTCGAAGTTACGTGTCAATTTTTTTTCAATACAACTCGATGAGGCAACAGATAGTAATAAAGATCCTCATTTCATTGCTTATGTTAGATTTTGTGATGATTTGCGAGTAGTAGAAGAATTACTTTTCAGCGAACCAATAGAATTCAAAGCAACAGCATTCACATTATTTGCTATCTTAAATGATTTTATGAACGAGGCAAACATAAAATGGAAAAATTGCGTCGGAATATGCACCGATGGTGCTCGTTCTATGTCCGGAAGATTCCAAAGTATTCAAGCACTTGTGAAACAAAAATCACCAGAGTGCGTCTGTTCACATTGCATGATCCACAGAGAAGCTTTGGCTTCCAAAGAAATGAGTCCTGGTTTGAATATTGTGTTAACTACGGTTGTAAAGGTAGTAAATTATATAAAAATGAGACCTCTGAAATCAAGAATCTTTTCCGAACTTTGTAAAGACATATGTGCAGTACATTCAGCGTTTCTATTTTATTGCGATTCAAGATGGTTATCACGGGGGAAATTTTTGTAATGTGTTAATGAATTAAGAGAAGAAATCGCCATTTTCCTAGAAGAGGAAAACAGACCGAAAGCTGAGAATTTCTGCGATAGTTTATTTGTAATGAAATTGAGCTACATGGTCGACATATTCGAGAAATTAAATAACTTGAATTTTCAACTGCAAGGAGCAAATACACATATATTGGATACGAGTGATGAAGTTAATGCTTTTTGTAGGAAATTGGAATTGTGGATCAGAAATTTAAAGCAATAAAACTTAACAATGTTTGTAAATTTGAAGGATTGCATTAAAACTTACAAGGCTGAAGAACAAAATGTGAAAGTTGTTTTTGTAAACATTGAAAATCATTTAGCAATGCTAGCAAAGAATTTTAAAAAGAACTTTCTTGCTGACGACAAACTGATAACAAGTTGCAAGCGGATGAGGGATCCATTTCAAAATGCTCCCGAAGGACTCTCAATTGATGAGGAAGAAACCTTCATAGACTTCACGGCAAACGGTGAAACCAAAAGACAATTTAGAGATAAATCTCTCTTTGAATTTTAGGCAGGAGTGGATGATGAGTTTTCTGCACTAAAAACAAAGGCATTTCGCATTCTACTACCATTTTCAACATCTTACCTTTGTGAAACTGGATTTTATGTGGTTGCTTCTTTGAAGACAAAACATAGATCTCAACTAAATATAGAAAAAGAACTGAGAGTGTATTTCTAATATTAAAACCTCCTTCGAAAAACTTTGCTCTGCAAGACAGGCCCAAGGAAGTCACTAATAATTATTAAATTTGTTTTTAATTTAGTGAGTTGTTTTAATTTAATAAGTTAATTATTAAATATGTCGAAATGTATTTTGTTTTTTGTATGTGTGTTCTTTCCTTTCAGTCAATCAATTTTTTTAAATAACATTTTCTCTTGGATATGTTCACGCCCCCCCACTAGAGTTCTCGCGCCCCCCTAGGGGGGCGCGCCCCACAGGTTGAGAATCACTGCTGTACATGTAAATGAGATAATTTAAAACCATGATGACTGAAATATATTAAATTTGGTATGAGATTTTGTGATGACGAATATAATTTTGTATCAAATTTTTGTTCTCTTGTTCCTCTATGTATTTCGAACTGAAAATCTTTTTTGCCAGTTGGAAAAATTGAAAATTAACTTTCGATATCTTGGTCGTTATATCGTAGTTTCGTGTTGATTCCCCATTTTCTTCTTTGAGCTTCTTTAAATGATTTTTCTAACCAATTCTATTTATTTTCTGCGCGTATTTTGAAGCTTCGAAATATCCTAACCAAAATATCATCATTGTACACATCAATTAATTATCAGTTCTCACATCGTAATTACTTCAGTTAACTATATAATCATAATCATAACTATCACATCTGACATGGTAATTATGCTGCAGTTTAAATAGTATACAAATGGTTAAAGGAACAGTAACTGAAGTACTTTACCCTATGAATTAGATAATTGTTTATAGCACTTAGGAAAGTCTCAAAATTAAAAAGGAAATTTCAAAAAATTATAACAAAATATATACATACAGCTTAAAAAGTATCAAAAGCAAGTGTAAAAGTTATTTTTGACTCAAAGTAAAATATATTTTTTGTTGTAACCATTCCACACTTTACTGATTACCAACTGGCTTACTTTGGATAATTTCTTTCTGCATAAGTTTGGTACAATTCCGGGCTTTTGTATATAACATCCTCTTACATTAAAAAAAGAAATCACTGGATTTCGATATTTCTGACACAGGAAGTATAGAATGTTTTTTTTTTATTCATAATGTCAGAGATATTGTAAACTCTATCACAATTCTATCAACAAATGAATTTCCTACTGCTGAAATATGAAAAGCAGTCTTCTAATATCCAACAGAAGCTAATGGGTGCCAAAATCTAATTTTAATTAATCCAAGATGCACATCCTTTAAAACGTTTACTGTAGAATTTCGTAATTTTGACAAAAACTGGTAAACACGCTCACTCCCTTATTACTGGTAAATATTTCGATCCCTCCTTAACACCTGAAAGATAAATATATAAATAAATACAAACAGTTTTATAGTACCAGTTTTTCCCACTTTTCCCCAATAAGAAAAATAAATAGAAACTGTATAAACAAAACACTACCATTAATGTGAAGTTGAAAGATTGTCTTTTCTGTGAAAGAACCACGCCCTCTCTCTGTAAAACCATATCATGGAAAGAGTAGATAACAGAGTAAGTGGGGGGGGGGCTAATTCTTATTTAGTCTGTGTTTATTTTTGCAGCTGCCGCATAAACTGAAGTCTCATATTTATTCCATGTTGTTTTGGTTCCGGTTGCGATCAATACATAAAGCAATCACTGGGCGTGACAGTTTCGGGTTCGGAAAATGACTGTCATTAATTTTTGCACATCTCTCTAGAAAACTTTATGTTTATCGAAAGCCCTTCAACTCTGCAATACAGCCAAATGTGTGTTTTTATTGGGTATTTAAATTTGTCCTTTATTTCTAATGGATGCCCTTTTTTCTCATATGCAATGATAAGAGGGTTTCTGGAAAAACCATTTCAAAATACAAGAACAACAGCGTTTTATAAAAGTTGGACTGCTTTCCATCAGGTAGAATCTAATCGTGGAAGTCCCAAGTAATGAGAGTTTCGGATGAAATTTGCCTTTGAATGCCATTTACGAGTTATTTATTTTACATATTCTGGAAAAGTATATATTTATAACCATTTTTTTTGTTCATTTTTTAAGGCTTAATGGCTCCTCATTTATCGATTCTAGTAAAATCCACTATATAACTTTGTGATGAAGATAATAACATCAGGTGGACATAGGAGTTGCTGATGGCGATATAGAGTAATTTAATGGTTGATTGGTTGGGTTTTCTGGCGTAAAAGCCATATCTGGCCATGGTGCGCCAATCAAATGGTAAAACGCATTTCAGTGATATTAAAAAGTTATTCCGATTTAAAATCATGTAGGGTTAAGGTATCCGACTACGTTGAAAACACTAGTTATCGACCAAATTGGCACCATTTTTTAAATTGTTATTTCTAGTAGTTTAGACTTTTCTCTTCCCAAAACAGTTTAGCTTTTCTAGGAAAAGGAAGGCCTGACCTATAATCCAGGATCACATATTTTTTCAGCTAAAACTTGTCTTTAACTTCTATTTTCTCAAAACTTTAATGTTCATAAAAATTCTCCGCCGTTAACCTGATATCGCAAAACCGAATATGGGTATTTACATAAAAAATTCAGCGTGTGTTTTAAACAATATGGCCAATGAAATAAACCAAAACTTTTAGTGTTAGCGAAATACTATTTCATTTATAGAAGTTTTCAAAAAAAATTAAGTTGCGAATCTATGGAAATAAATGCATCTATACGTATATTTTTACCCTTAAATTCTTCGTATTTCAAATGTTTTCGTAGATTTTGGCTCATTTCGTTCATCATTATATTCTATAACTTGTGTATAAAGAAAAATAATACCATTTTACGTAGTGTTAACCGTTTTGGTTAAATTTCATTAAAATTTACTGTAAATTTCCTTATTTCTTAAAATATATTATATTTTTCGAACAATTTTTTTTGTATTTATAGAAGTTATAATAAAAAATACAACTAAAAATCGTTAATAGTTTTTAAAAAATCCAATTTTTTTAAAAAAATGTCATTTGAACATAGTCGGGTACCTTAAAAAACACCGGTTTATTTAATAACTAGCCGCCTTTGGCGACCAGCTGGTTCGCCATAAGTAATGGGTTCTAAAATTTTCAATTAAATCACATATTCATTAGCCTTGAAGTAACTCCGGGCATCGATTGGCCTGAAATTAATATTTTCTTTAACATGATGGACTAAAAGTTCTAAAAGAACTCGTTTTCCTAATAATATTCTTTAATTTTATAAATCAGTCAGTTTTAATGATTGATTTATAAGACTGATTGATGCAGCAACTTTTATTTAAAATATAATTAAAAATATTTTGTTAAATATGGCTCACAGAGCAAAGTATGAAGAAATCGAAAACTCATTATTCATAGATGCATTGTTTGACTCAAACTACATAAAATGTAATTATTTACTTCATTTAGATCAAATTCATAGTATTAAACAATATATATGCCCATTAATAATATTTTACAAATTGGTCATTGGAAAGGAATTTGAATGCATATCCTATATAAATTCAATCCTGTATAAATCAAGATAATTTATTCAATTAATGATTTAAATATTGTAAACGATCATAGAATCCTTTGTCTTGCATTTTTAAAGAAAATATCACATTTTATATTTACTTTATTTTATCCAGTCACGTGCTAAAAGTTGTATTTCTTCAGATTTAATTTGCGATGATAGTTTTTTTTAAATTTGAACTTCCGTCAAAATGATGGCAACACTGTGGTAAAACCTAATTTTTTTCCCTTTGACGTGCTCTTGCAGATTTTATAGAAACCTTATCTTTGCATTTATTTTTTTAGAAACTATTACATTTTATAATGAAAAAAAAATATTGAATTAATGATACAGATATTACAAACGATAATAGAAATATGCCATTAAGTCGGGATTCCTGTCTAAATTTGATCAGGTTTACCGTAAAGAAGATTTATTGAATTAATTATTTAGATATTGCAAACGATTATAGAATCTTTTGCTTTGCATTTATTTTTTTTAGAAAATATTACATTTTATATTTCTTTTATTTAATCCAGTCGCGTGCTAAAAGTTGCATTTCTTTAGATTCATTTTGCGATGATAGTTTTTTTTATTTGAACTTCCGGCATTCTTTTATTTTATCCAGTCACGTGCTAAAAACATGGTTAAAATACTTCTTTAAAAATTCGTTAAAAATAGAAGCTTACGTTAAAAATTTTAAATCTAATTTTTTTATCTTTAAATTGATATAAAAATCATGTTTATGCAATAATGTTTTCAGAAGTTATAACGGAAAAACGTCGAAATTTCGCTTAAATTTTAAATAATTCAAATTCTAATTAAAAATTCGAAAAAAGGGCTCCGAGGTGCACATTCCCGACCTCAAAGGTATACATGTACCAAATTTGGTAGCTGTGGGTCCAACGGTCTGCCCTGTAGAGCTCCAACACACACACACACACATTGAGTTTTATTATTAGTATATAGATATAGAAGACATTTGAATAAGTCATAGCATGGTTCCGGAAAATGGCTTAAAGTTCTTTAATGTAGACAAAAAATAAAAGATTTTTGTAAAATGATATAAAGATGACCATTGAAGACATTTGATTCAGATAGAATAAAGGAAAATGACATAAAATTGTCCTATGAAGATATTTATTAAAATTATAGGAGAGTTGTAGAAAATGGCATAAATTGTCAGATGAAGACATTTTATTAATATAGAATTGTTAAAAATGGTGGAAAGTTTTTCAATGAAAATATTTGATAAAGGTATAGAGGAGTCATTGAAAATGACATAAAGTTGTGATGAAGACATTTGATTAGGAAATAAAGGAGTTCTGAAAATTATATAAAGATTCCAGTTTAATAAAAAATACAAAAGAGTTATTGGTAATGGTACTGAAAGTAAATTTTTGGAATTGTCCTAGGAAGGCATTTGATTAAGATAATGTTGAAAATGACACAAAATTGATTAATGGAAACATTTCATAAACATTTAGAGAAGTTGGAAATGGCATACAGTTGTCCGATGAAGATATTATTTCAAAATATAGAGGAGTAGCTGGAAAAGTTACAAAGTTGTCCAATAAAGATGTTTTGATACAGATACAGAGGAATGGGTGAAAACTATATAAAGCAATTTGTTGAAGACAGCTATATATCATATGAAATTTTATTTGGATTACTTCATATATATTATAGGGTATATGACACAATATAAAGTATTGCAAAATGTAACGAATACATTATAGTGAGTTATGAAAATGACTAAAAAGTTTATTAAAAAATATCCATAAGAAGAAATGATAAAAGCATTTAATATAATAGGAATGAGATTATAGTTCGATAATAATGTTCATATGATTTGTTTTGATTGGTAAGATAATTCTTCTTTAAATAGACACTCGACAGTAGTTCAACGTATCAATGGAATATGAATACATTCATAAATATTATCAAATAATGTTAATTATTTATTATTAATTATTCCCGGTGTTATAATCTTAATATCTAACGTTTCGTTTACTCACTGGCAGATGGCAACGCTGATATAGTATTAAATTTAGTTCGTTTGATCTGCTCACAGATATTTAAGAATTGCAAAGATCAATATAGTGAATTATCACACAGAATACACAAAGGAACAAAATATATTTCCTAACTACTGTCCTGCCGTGCGAAAACAAGTCATTCTCTGTTTTACCAAAAGCTCATATTTTTTTGCTGGGGGGATACCATCTTTATTAAAGAGTGTCTGGCAGGAGGACCTCTCTCTTTCTGATTATCGTTAACAATATTCAAAGTTATTTGAAAGATTAATTATGTCTGCTATTCTCTTCTCTTTCTCCCTTTCTTTGGCTCTTCTCATTTAGTAGAAATATTTTAGATGACGGTGCTGCCAATAATTAATTAAATTTTTGCAAATTTTGTAATTCTCGTGATCTGTGATCAAGGTTGCAAGACACATTCGTTTCCGCTTTGAGATAGCTACATAAGCTAACGAAATCTCCTTAATCTTTCTTGCATTCTCTTTAATAAAAGTGTTAACCCTTTTCTCACCCCTTTTTTTACAAAATTGGGTAAGGCCGCGAATATCTTGCCTTGACTAACAATAATTAATAAATATCGTTCTTGGGGTGTATTTTGCCTTTTTACTGGAACTAAAACCTAATATTTAGCGATTAATCTCTGGAAAGTGGTTAATAAACAAGTTGCCTGAATTTGTATTCTGGATGCTTTTGTTTGACCAATTGAAACCAAAATTCAATACAGAAATATAACTGTAGTCAGACGGTCACATACGAAATTCGTTTCTTTAAGACATTGCGCTTATGTCCGTGTGAAATGATCCAACCCACAGATTGACAGATTTCGTTCAAAATTTGAGATAAATTTAGATGATAAACTTATGTACCAAATTTTATTTCATCTACTTTTTATCCCTTTTTATTTATCGTCCTCAAATTGAAAACCCGATAGATAAACTTTTCAGAATTTCTTTCTCTCAAACTTTAACAAAATTAACAAATCCTGTGTAATTTACAGATCAAATTCCAACATAAAGCAACTACTGTTTGAAATATTGTATCTATGAATTATGTTGAAATTAATTTATAAAAAGAGGGTTTTTTTTTTAATTCTTCAATGTCTGAACAGTGGATATTCGTAAAAATATCTTTGGATTTTTTTCGATGATCATAATATTTTTCTTTTGCATAATATGCTTACAAGAGAATAATAAAATAGACAGACAGAACGTTTCCACGTCATTACAGAAAAAGAAATCTGAAAAATTATGATTTCAATTCTTTAAAATAAGATTAATATTTACTTTTAACTGATTGCAAGTTCCATTTTCCAAAATTTTAATTTATATTGCGTACTGTTTTAGAATTTTTAAACGTTTTAAACGAAGTTTAAACTTGAAATACTTCTTCTATATTTTAAAATTCAAAAAATAAAATTTTATTTAAAATTAAAGTTAATACATAGCTGATAGACTTAAAGGTTTAACCCTTAAATGAATTGTTGTTGAAATATATTGTTGTCATTTGTCTACATTCAGTACAACTTAATTTTATTCAATAACCTGAGTGTGTCTGTTTCCGAACGCATTTTAATAACCATAGACAATAAGTCATGTCTTAAAGCAAAAAATTGATATTCTTTTGGAAATTAAGCTGTATTGTTTTCTAATACATATTTGGATGGGGTGAATGATGATATTATTGTTGACTGAAGAGATATTTTCTATTGTTGAGTTCCCTATAAAGGAGTTATCTCTCTAATTGTTAAAAAATTACTTCTCATATGCTGCCAGCTAAGCTATCAGTGTTAGATGTTATATTTGAAAATTATATTAGATACAAGTTAGAATTTTGGGAAATACTGTAAGTTTCAGAAGCCTACATACAGCGTTTTTCAAAATAAATGTATGGTAAAAATATATTGATGGTGCTTTGGAGAAATAGGCGATTTTTGTTTGGCGCCATGTCTGCTCGCGCGGAATACCGTGCAAACAGGAATGGAGGTCATACCATAAAGAAATTTCGGCCCAATCAAAGTCGTGCAATTGGCTTTCACAATTTGGCGAGAACTACTGAATTTATTTATTTTACGTAACTTATGACTATTTTCCTATAATAAACGAATTTTTTTCATTCAAAACAAATAATTGTGCATTTAAGAATTAAAATTTCCCACTGCTCCACGACATAATCTTTTATGATTCGCATTCATTTGATGTTTAAAATTTTGAATATTTTTTGATTTGGTTATGTTAATTTAATTTTATCAGTTTTAAGGCCATATTGATATCGCTTACATAGGAACGAAGTGGTGCAATAGTATTTCAGCACTTCACAAATTATGTTTAAAATGTATTTCATTTTTGGCGATAATATCAAGTAATCAAGTACCCATATAAAATGCATCGTGATATCTCTCAATATATTGAAATGTGTTTATGAAAATGAAAACGTCCGCCCCACAAGTAAGTGCGACGGTTCCCTGGGAAATGGCATTGCTGAAGGGCATGGCGTGCTACTTCTCGTTTACACGCAATGCGCTAATTCCACGCAACTTTTTGGCAACATTTTATCAACTTTTGTTTCCATTGGAAATTGCATGTATCTTATTAATTTTCCAACAAGATCAATTAAATTAGCCCAAACAAAACGTATAATAAAGAATAAAATTGACAAGCAAGTATGGTCACAAAACATTCTTGCATACTCTCTACCTTGCCTGAAAACGCCTTACATGGTATTGGCATACAATAGTTAAAAAATGTCAACTTTTGGCATGACTTCAACATTTTTACTGAATCAATCGTGCCATATTTGGCTGGGTTTTTTTTTGTTTTTGCAATTAAGCCTGGCAGGCAGTTAAAACCATCCATAAACAGAATTTGTATTTTAAAAGGTGTCAACCATTTGCAAAATTTATATAACACAAAACTGCCCCTGTAATCACAAAATCCCTTTTCTAAATTTAATGTATTTCAGTCGCTGCGTTTTTGAGGTATCACATTTACATGTTTCTAAAAGTATAGAAAGACAGACAGTCAACTCGTAATTGCAATTGTTTGAAAATTTTATAGATGGCAACATTACAGATACTATACCTACATACCGAATTTTATCTGCCTAGCTCTCTTCTTTCTGTAATTATCGAATTAAATTAGATTGGAACAGCTGGGTTGACAGACTTCGTCAGAGCGAGGTGTGATCAAAATTTAATAGAAATCCTCGAATTTATTACAATGACTGTAAACCAAGTTTCAATTCTCCCAAATTAAAGCATTTTTGAATTATCATTGTAGCAGCAGTCAGACGGACATTTTCTAAGAATGTGTTTTCTGAGTTGAGAACTGGTATAGTGTGATGGGGAGAGAGGGATTCCAGTTCAGGTGTCATCCTCGTCATCTGAGCGTGGTTCAAAATGACAAGGTCCGTTCCAAAATAGCCCTAGTATTGCTTTACAACGGGAAGTTAGTCTAGACCAGGGATGGGGAAACTACGGCCCGCGGGCCAGCTCCGGCCCGCCGGAAGGTTCTATCCGGCCCGCGGATAGAATTTTAATTTGCCGGTCAGAGGCAAATTAAAAGAAATATTCATATATTATATATCCATCTCCTTTTCTACTTTATTTAAATATTATATTTTTTCTTCCTTTTTTTCAAAGAGCTGGTAATAGCTGGTTCGAATGCAGATTTCAAGATTTCAGTGCCATTCAAGCAGAGTTGGATATTTTTACCATGCCATTCAAAGTAAATTGTGAAGCAGTGAGGTCAGATTTGCAGCTTGAATTAATTGAGTTGCAATCTAACAATCATCTCAAGCAATTGTTTCTAAATATGCCAAAGTTAGAGTTTTACAAATCATTATCGAAAGTAAGTTTCCCAAATTTAATATCTCATTATCAGAAAATCAGTGCTATGTTTGCTTCATCTTATATATGTTGAAAAAGTGTTTTCAACTATGAACCTTAGAAAGAATTATTTCAGAAGTAGACTGACAGATGAGCATTTAGCCTCGTTCATTAGAATCAGTACATCTCACTTCGAACCTCAATATAAGGAACTTTGAAAAATGAAATCGCAATTTCATTCATCTCATTAATATATTAAATTGTAATACTTGTATATTGTTTTTAAAATTTTAGAAAAATTCATCTTGCCCCGCCAAACTTTATTTTTTCCATTTTTGGCCCGCGATCGAAAAAGTTTGCCCATCCCTGGTCTAGACTATAACTGAAACTTCTGAGTTGAAGAAGATCTAAATTCTAAAAATTCGCCAAAATCTCAAATTCGATTTTTTTTTTCATTGCTATACTTCCTCTATGCTATGTATACGAGAAAAAAAAAACATTCTTAAATAATTTTTAACACATATAACCGTTTTACTTCTTACGCATATCAATTTTTACACATTTTACATCACCTGTGTTAGTATATTTGGTGATTCAATTATATCAAAGTGATTAATTAAAAGACTAATTTAATTTTATTTAATTAATTGAAATACTAAAAAAATTCTTTAAAAAATATTTTTTAAACGACTGATTATCTTAAAAATGTGTTGCTTCTTAACTCAATTTTATAATTTTAAAGGCATGAAAAACACTGATGAAATAATGAAAACTCTAAATATTAATCTTTCTAGGCATACCAATTTTTTCCTAGGTGAAATAATATCTCGAAAATGGTTTGTTCGTGACTTATTCAAACACATTTGGGAAAAAAGCTGGCAAAGCTGTTTTGGGCATTGCCATTTAGCTGATGAATCGTCACTAGAAAGCGTGCGATAAATAAGAACTTTTTGTGATGGAAATACTGGTTAGATTGCCACTATTAGGGAAAGACAGGATATAATTTTCGCACAACAATAGCGGTCCTATTAATTCTAATAAAAGCCAAATTTTAATATATTTTTACTACTGGGAAAGTTTGCACAAAATATAAACAAAGTGTGAGATGTTAATGACTAGAAAATCCGTGGCCATTATCTGATTGGAGCATATACACCAAATTTGGTAGCTACAAGCAAAATAGTCTGAATTCTAGAGCGCCAACACACATGCACTTATTGCAAGGTATATCTTACATACACTTATTTCAAGGTATATTTTACATACACTTATTGCAAGGTATATGTTGAAATTTAAATCGATATTACTGAAGAAAAAATATTTTAAATTATACTTTTCAAATATCAGAATTATTAGGTTGTTCGGAAAGTAATTTCGTTT
>JAPMOQ010020379.1:50291-60879 GCA_026543055.1 Argiope trifasciata | reverse complement strand
TGTGTGTGTGTATGTGTAAAATAAAAAGGAATGCAATATAATTTATTATATTCATTTATTTATTAGTTTTATTTTAGGTTTTATATCATTTAGCTTTTATTTCTTTTTACTTTTTGCAGTTTAATTCAAAATTAAATTTAAATTTTGATTCCGACATAACTTGTTTTGTTTCCAAAATATTTTTTAGTTTCGGGTTTCCAAGATAATTAAATTTTTGATGAATTCTGGGAATTGGTTTTAATTATTTGATGTATGTATGGTTGATTACTATATATATATATATATATATATATATATATATATATATATCCGTTAGACTTTCACATTCATGTTTCGAATCAAACGGTCATTTCATCATTGGCAATCAATATTTTAAATCATCGCACTTTCATGTAACTTTAAGTATTTGTAAAGAAGTAATTGCGAAATAGATTTCTGCTGGAGATTTTAACTATGTACAACTAATAAAATGTACACTTCAGGCATAAAAGCGAAGCAGACATTATATACACAAAGCATGCTAGTGCAGACATTACATAGTTTAAATAGCTTTAGAATTTAATTTTCAGTAAATCCACTAATTAAATTCAATTTCTATTCCGTAATAGCTGCCCCATTTGGTAGGGAATTTAAAAAAATTAAAGCATTAAATCTACGGTCGCAAATTTCACGTTATCATGTGAAATTAATTTTTCAATCATATATATATATACATACATAAACTAATTATTACTAATTACTCAAAACTTAAAACAATTTCATAATGGATTAATCTTGGAACAGGAGTGAAATACTTCAATGTTTCTCACTTAAAAATAAATGAAGTGATGTTTCCCCACCGGGGAAAAACTGAAAATGTTTTATCATTATTATTACACTGTATGTTTTATCATTATTATTACACTGTAAATGTTTTATCATTATTAAATGCGAGTTTTTATCATTATTTATCACTATTAAATGCGAGTAAGTTTTTTGGACTTATAATAAAACTTAAATTATTTCATTTCCTCCTAAACAGAATAACATTCCTTGAAAATAATACTATGATGTAATAGTTCTACGTCGACCTTTTACAAACACATCTGCTGTGAAAGAAGCATACATAATAATAACGTAATACTGGGAAAAACAGGTAAAAAATTTATGCGATTAAAAATTGTTGATTAATGTTATGCTTTATCATTGCCTATACGATTTCGTTTTTCAATTATTCACAAACACCTAATCAAAACAATATGTTCTCACATGATTGAAAAATCCATAATGCTTATAATAATGTTTTACATGCAGACTTAAAAGTGAAAAAAGATTTAAAAATGAAGCAGTTTTTACAATGATAAAAGTGTATTTTCATAAATGTTTCTTTAAATTACAATGAGCTACGTGAAAAAGGGTTTAAATAAAGTCATGCTTGTAAAAATAAACAGATAAGGTATTAAAATGTGCATGAAAGTATTAATCGTGTAACCGTATACTTTGAAAGCACCCTGATTTCACAGTTTCCGTTAAAGATTTTATATTGGTGGGAGGGGGAAAGTCACAATAGCAAAAAAAAAACCCGATTCAATTATGTGATAATATTGCAAATTACCTTCTTTTCCATTTAATTTTAATATGATAGGGAAAATTTAAATTCAAAATGCAATATTTATAAAAAATATCAAGAAGTGCTTTTTCTCTGTTCACGACTGTGTAATTTGATCTTTCAAATTCGATAAAAATTATTTTAAGTAGGTATATTTATAAAATGTCCCTTAAAATTCAGTACCAAAATTTTCATTTCAATTTTGTACACGAAAAGCAATATTTCCACGAATAAGACCCATGGCAAGCTGGATTATCTAAGTTTTTCTCACGTGAGTATTGACAATTTAATAATCTTATTTACATTTTTAATTTAGTTACAGAGCGTTTGACTTCCTTGCAAAACATTTTAGCACAGTTAAATATTTGGACTTACATTAGGGGTGGCTGTAATTAAAGTGTAAGTGTTTGAAAGGCTGTAAAAGAAAAACTACTTTGAGTTTGTTGAAGAAATTTGGCATTATATTACATTTACAACGTGAGGAAATGAATTACACAATATAAAATTTTTGTTCATTTTTCCCCAATAAATGGCGCTGTAAATTATTAAAACGTTGTTTTAGCTCTGTACTATATCAGAATAAATACCACCAATTTTATAAATGGTTATGAAGATAAGATTCGTGTATCTTTAAGCTATGGACATGCCTTTGACAAAGGGAGAACGCGCTTTGCAACAATATTCAAGCAAAATGGAGCACTGCCTCATATTACTCAAGTAACACAACTGTTCCACTGAATTTATAGTGAGAATCGTATAATTAGCAGATGTTCCCAAAATGCGTGGCCATCCCGTTCACCTGGTTTGAATCCATGTGATTTGTGGCGGTGGGATATTCAAGATCTCATCCATAAGGACAAATCTAACTCTGCTGTTGCTTTAAAAAGCGTCATTACTAGACATGTCCATGGAATTCAAAAGGAAACGTTAGGTGCTACTGTGGATTACGCTGTTTACCCTCTACAGCATTTGATAGGACTTGAAGGATCCCACATCAAACAAATATTGTAATGTATTATCCGTTTCATATTTTAACAAAGAAAAATTTTATAATTACAATGTATAAAATATTGCCATTTAAAAGCTCGATTTCTAACAAAAAATTTAACTAATTTTTTATTGTGTAGTTCATTTAACAGCATGTATCAAATTTCTTCAACATTCTCCAAGTAATTTTTCCTTTACAGTCCTTCCCTTTCCCTTTCATGAACAAATCCGTTTGCAGAAGAAGATGGACATTGATTTGAAATGCATCTTCGGCTGAAAACTGAATATCCACTCCTAAATATTCAAAGATCCGGGGTTTTCAATTCTATTTGTATTAATATTTATTCTAGTTGGTTCCCGGCAATTTACGAGTCAAAGAGCAGCTAAAACTAATTTAATTTCATGAAAATAGATATGAATAGTATCATACGGGATTTTTTCTGACAAGGATCAGAAAAAGACGAAAGAGTTAATTTTCCTGATCTTGGATTCCAAACTCCTTCGAACAACAAAAACTTTGTTTTTTAATCAAAAGTAAAACACTTTTTTTACTTCTTTCAGAAACCAGAATGAGAGCTTTCATTTTTAAATGAAGAATTTTCTTCATAAACAAGGGTTATTAAAGGCATATGTAGAAAGGAATTTTTTATTCTTCAGGGTCAGCCAATAATGAACAAAGTAGGTGCCACAGGTATTCAATGAATCACAACAGAAAAAAGGAGAGAGGAGTGGTGGAATTTTTTCCCACTTTAGATAACCATCGATATTTCTTAAACAGACTTTTGATTACTGCAGTCTTTTAAATAGTTGAATTTGTTATTTTTTTAAAAAAAATGCTTGTGGGCGTAAATAAATCTCAAATAAAATAAAATAAGACGATATTATCAAAGGGGGTTGGAAACATAACAATATGTAAATTTAGACATTTATCAAATGGCCTGGTGATAAAGTCTCGGTGGGTTTCAGGTTCGAGACTCGATTCCACCGAAGAACCGTCGTGAGAGGGGGTCTCTGACACGTTAAATCTGTCAGGCCGAACGTCCTCCCTCTGGTGTTGAGAGGGGGGAAGACAGTTCAGGTGTCATCTGACAGTGATTCAAAATGGCGAAGTCTGTCTCAAAATAGCTTGAATTTTGCTTTACAACAGGACGTTAATATAACTAAACTAAAACTTGGAATGTTGAAATAAACTTACCTGCATGTTCCCCCGTTCTGGCACACTTCTGACGTAGAATTGG
Organism: Argiope trifasciata; assembly: GCA_026543055.1. Classification (NCBI taxonomy): domain Eukaryota; kingdom Metazoa; phylum Arthropoda; class Arachnida; order Araneae; family Araneidae; genus Argiope; species Argiope trifasciata. Next base: position 57,066 of record JAPMOQ010020379.1, on the reverse strand, counting down.
GACCACATGTTTCGTCATACTGGCATTCCTCCCCAAAGTATCCATTGAAGCATTTGCACGCGTACTTGCTGAAATCGGCCGAGGCGTAGCAATAGCCGGTGAAGGAGCAGTGGTGGTAGATGCAGGGGTCGTTTCTCACCGTCTCGTTCTTCAGGATCATCTCGTACGTAATGTTGAACCCGGACACGTCCAGAATGTGCTCCCTGACCCGCAGGTGGATGTTGTCCAGCGACCGAACGCTCATGGTGAGGACCAGGATCTGCTGGTTGCTGACCAGGTAGGTGGGCTCGTCGTCCGAGCTGATGATGCCGAATTCGGACTTCCCCACCCCCGCCTGCAGGTGCTGCGAGTAGTAGGTGTAGTCGGCAGCGGTCAACCCCCGCTTCATGTAGAACTGGGTGAAGTAGACGGCCACCTTGTAGCCGGCTGGAGCGTCAAACACCCACTGGCACTGTATCGGCACTTTGTACGGCCGGGGGAAGTTCGGGGTGTATATGTAACCTTTCAGACTGGTGAGGTAACCGCCGCATGGTGCGGCAGAGAACGCAGTCCTCGCCGTCAGCAGGAAAATGGTGGGCGTCAGGAAAGTGATGAGCGCTCGAGGTTCTGCCATTTCTTAGGATCTCCTGCAAGAAAACACAAATTTTAATTTCATGCCGCCAATCTCTTCTGTGTATTCAAAGTGGACATGAAACCCTCTCACATATGTATTTGTTTAGCTTTGCACAATTATTTCATTTTTACCATCACTGATAGATTTGCAAATTTTTTATAGTTTTTATTAAAGGTAGAATTTGATTTGTAAATAAATTATGAGCAGTTAAAATTGTGGATACTCAATATTGAGGTGAATGCTAATTTAAAAAAAAATATATTCGTTAGTCAATTGACACGATCAATGATGTATTCGACAGTAAAATAAATGAATAAGAACATTTCTTTCCGGACATTTGTTGCTATATGTTTATAAATTAAATAAGTAATATAAAAAAATAATTCAATTCCTACTTAGGAAGAAAAATATTTTAATTTTTGTAAAAATAATTATCAAAAACATTAGTAAGTATCAAAAATTATTAATTTTCTCGATTAGTACGTATCAAATATTATTTATTTAACTCGCATTCTTCACCTTCACTTGAAAAATAATGAAACCCTCGAATTTTACAGATCGAGCTATTGCCTGTTGATTTCAATTTTAATTATTTTATGTTTTACTATATAGTTTTTTTTACAAATTTCATTATGTTTGATTATTGATAAAACATAATTACAAATTGATAGAACACTATTTAAAATATTAGAAATTGCTTAAACTTAATTAATGAATTAACATTTGAAAAGACTGTATTAGGATCAAGTGTCAGCTACAAGTTTTATAAATTACTTTTATATCATTTATTAAAATTTTTATCTTGGCGACTCTAATTAAATAATTAAATATTAATTATACTTAATTAATTAATAAATATTTGAAATATAAAACTGTATTAACATCAAGTGTCATCTAGTACAAGTTCAAAAATAAAATGCATTTAGACAGAAAGAGAAAGTTCGTAACTTTTGTCAGATCAATTTGCCCGCTTCTAAAGTGAAATTAAAGAATTACTTGAGCAGCAGTTTAAGACAGTTAAAATTACAGTCTGAGATTTTGAACGGAGTGTAAAAACAAACACGTAACCAAGAAATTATAGAAGTAAAAAAGTTTAAAAGCATCAATTTATTTCTATACAGTAGCTAGAAAAAGAATTAGTCCTAAAAGCTTAAATAAGTTTAATTTGTTACAGAGGCAAAAAAAAAAAAAAAATAATAATAATAATTTTCCATTAAAAGTCTGTTAAGTTTTTAATTTAAGTGAAAGAAATAAAATAAATGAAAGAGACAAAGTATTCTTTCAAAATTTTTTAAAAAAAACCGTGATTTTAATAGAAAAGGAAAAAATTAAGCTTAAAACAACAATGTTTCAATTCTAATGTCGTCGAAAAACTATTATAGCGTAAAAAATAATTTATATTGATCAAAAACGAATTCGTCAATGCATATTTTTATATCACCTATGTATTCCATTAAAATTTATTTTAAATATATTTCCGAAGATAATTTAATCTACTAAGAATATTTCTAAATGTACTTCTTGAAAATAAAATTAATAAGCAGAATTTTTTTATTTATATTTATTTTATACTTTAAAGGTTTTAATTCCTAAGGGATTTTGATCACTATTTTAGGATTTTGAAATCAATATTTCCCAGATTATTTATGAATTTTTGCCAATTTCATAGAAGCAGACTTTAAATTAATAGATGACCTGATAATTAAATTTAAAAAATATTAAAACCATTTATTATTTTTTAGAGACACAAATGTGAAAATTTTCACAGCCTTAATTGTTTAAAAATTAGCTAAAAAAAATCAAGAGTAAAATTCTGCTAAAATAAAAAGAATTCAAGTCAAAGTAAATAATAAGCATTGAAAAAACTTTTTAAAAGATAATTTTAAAGAGTAATGTATAAATGTATTAAAACGAAATATAATTTCTTAAAAATTCTAAAGATCAAAACAAAAATCACAAAATCCTAAGTACTACATTGGAGCACTGTCATTAAAATAAAGTTATAATTACACTTATATTGCATGCTATTTGTTAAATAATGAATTAATATTTATTTGATTTCATTTTTTATGACATTTCAACTTTCAATGAATATCCAAGAATTTCTTCCTAAAGGTTACTATCAATTTCGAGTTTAAAATTTTTTTGAGATTTTGAGATTTTTTTTAAATTTAAGTTAAAAAGTTTCTTACTTCTTGATTTCTGAATTTTTTTATCATAATTTACAGGTTTTAAAAATGTTCAAAATTATTTTATTCTTAATATTTTCAACTTTTTAATCATTAGTTTCCAATTACAAATACTTTACAATATAAAAATTAATATTCCTAAAGTTAAATTCCAGATGATAAACACCTTCATGAAATACATTTTTAATGTAAGTAATCTATTAACTAAAAAATGAGAGAACTAAAGTGATTACGATACATAATTCAAATAACATTTGAAATCTCCAATTCACGAAAAACTTAGCGAAAATTCGATACAAAATTATGCCTCATCTTGAAAGTAAATTTATCGTACTAGTAAAAGCGTTCAAAAATACTATTGTTTATTGAATAAATATTCATTACTCTTTTATGTGAATAATTTCAAACAACAATAAAAATATTATATCACAACAATGCACTTAAACAGTTTTTTAAAAAGATAGATATATGTATGACAAACAAATACTTTCTAGATATTTCCTTTCTTAAAAATATGCATTAAGTAAATTATATTTTATTTTCTGATTCTTAGTTTCTGCTCTTTTATCAATTTAGAAATTTGTATATCAAAGCAGAAAAATTTCGAAACAGCTATTACAAATTTAACTTAAATATTATCTCATGAAATGAAATAGTGTTAAATTTCAGTCATTGAGTTCTATAAGAGTCCCTCTTACCTTACGTCTTGCCGAAGTGAAACATTCTGTCCACATGTTTTCTCAAAAACAAATCTCTTGGGACCGATCTACCTTTATTGCCTGAAACACTTCAGTTTCCTATCGTCACAGAGCTGCTCTTATCTCTCGGGTCAATGATCAACACAATAACTCTCACCTGAACACCTCTCGCGCTTTCTTATCGCGCACGGGTGCAGGCGAAAGGATTGGCTTCATTGTAATTGCTGTCTTTATTAAAAATTGTTTTGTATAGTTTAGTTTTATCTGCTACTGAAAGGATTGACTTATGCAGGCGAAAGGATTGTTCTAATTGTAATTGTTAGCTTTTTAAAAAAAAACTCGTTTTGGATGGTTTCTCTGCTGTTGAAAGGATTATCTTAGTTACAATTGTTATCTTTTAAAAAAAATATTCGTTTTGGATGGCTTATCTGCTGTTGAAAAGATTGACATACGGATTAGAAAAGGATTGACTTCATTGTAATTGCTGTTTTTTTTTTTATGTTTTGAATGGTTTCCCTCCTGTTGAAAAGATTGACTTATGCATTAGAAAGGATTGACTTCATTGTAATTGCTGTCATTTTAAAAAATCATTTTGGATGAGTTTTTCTGCTGTCGAAAAGAATCTTATAGGCAAGCAAAAGGCATTGGCTTCATTGTAATTACTGTCTTTTTTAAAAATTGTTTTGGATGATTTCTCTTGTGTTCAGTGGATTGACTTATGCTGTTGTAAGGATTTTCTTATGGTGTTCAAAGGATTGGATTGATAGTAATTGCTGTTTGTTTGTTTGTTTTTAAATCGTTTTGGATGGTTTCTTTGCTCATGAAAGGATTGGCTTATGCAAGTGAAAGTATTGGCTTAATTTTCATTGTTACCTTTTTTAAAAAAAATCAATTTGGACAGTTTCTCCGCTGTCGAAAGGATTGGCTTAGTTGTAATTGCTGTCTTTTTAAAAAATCCTTTAGGATTTATTTTTCTGCTGTTGAAAAGATTGACTTTTGCAGGTGAAAAGATTGTCTTAATTGTAGTTATTGTCTTTTTTTTTTCAAAAAGTTTTGTATGTTTTTCTGCTATTATAAGGATTGATTTATGCAGGAGAAAGGACTGGTTTCGTTGTAATTGCAACCTTTTTTGAAAATCGTTTTGGATGGTTTATCTGCTGTTGAAAGGATTGGCTTATGTAGGTGAAAATATTGGCTTAATTGTCATTGCTGTCTTTAAAAAAAATCATTTTGGGTGGTTTATCTGCTGGGGAATGGATTCACTTAACTGACACAAGTTAAAGTGTTGACTTAATTGTAATTAGTGTCTTTTTTTAAAATTCGTGTCGTATGTTGATCGCTGCGGAGAATAGTCAATTATCATAATTCATAGGTCTAATGTGCATGAATTATTTCACAATTTTTTTTTCCTTTTGTCATTTTATAAGCATTTGAGAAGTAAATTCAATAATCAGTTAAAAGTATTTCTAATAAAAAAAAGAGAAATAATCATTGTAAAATTTTTAAAAAGAATCCTAAAGCCAAATTAGTTAATTTTATTAATAAAGAGTTCGTAGTTCGTCGTATTAGCACAATTATCATAAAAAAATTATAGATCAAACAAAAGTTACTATTTCCGATGCAAGAAGGAAAAAAAGCAGTTTTTTCTTGCATCTAAACACTGAATTATATTTGGCATTGAAAACGATAATTTAATCATTGTAACGGGACAACTTTTTTAGCTTGCCACCTAGCCGTAGCTAGATAAATCTCGAGTTTGTGTTCGAGAATCATTGAATAAACTTGATGTTTACCCCATTGAATTGTACTTTTCCCTAAATGTTTGGATTAATTGTTTTTCCAACCATTGTTTTTCGTGTGTTAATGTCTTTTAATGTTTCATTAAAAATATTTAAATCATTTGAGTTTTGTTTTTCCCTAGAAGTAATAGTTTTGACTCCCAACGGTAACTGGTTTTGTTGACGGGTGCAAAAATGGCTTCCCAATGTGTGGCAGAATAATTTTCCTCCCTAATTAATATAAAAGATAAAAATCTGACTGATTCACTTGGAGATGTCTTGGGTGTTCAGAAATATTTATATGAGAAACGAAATATTTTTTAATGAATCAAAACAGTCTTTGAAACAATACCAATTTACGTATAAAAGATTTTTACCTTTTAATGTATTTATAACTTTATTTTATCTATATAAATAAAAATGAATGTTCGTCTGTATGTCTCTTATGCCTTCCTAAACCGTTCGCCCGATTGCGAAGAAACTGGGTCAGCTTATTGCTTACTCTACGGGATAGTTATAGGGCTAGCACAATTTTCTAAATTTTAAAAAAATCGAATCTCAACCGCATCTATTTACCAAGGATTTATCTCCGAATAATTCGCCTAGGAGGCAATAGATTCTGTAGGAATGCTAAATCCAAGTTGAAGGTTAATATTTTATAGCTATTGAAAAAAAATGCCATGCAAGTCATTCTCGGAGGTAATAACTGTATTAGATATGACGCGAGCAAGTTTTGGGGAGACCAATCATGGATTTTTAAAATTTTTTAATTAAATGCGATTTTCGTCGTAACCTCTAGAAACATTGTAGTACAAATACTTTTACACACCATCTTAATTTTCAAAAATTATCTTTTCAACTATATTAAGATTTTATTGTATAAATATATTTGCCATGCTTAATTAATTTTAAAAGAAAACATTTTAATAATTCCAAACGAATATTAAACTAATCACAAGATACAATGAATAGTTTATTTCATCACCATTCGGAAAGGATGTGAAGTTTTTACATTTCTAAAAGAATACACAAATCAAATGCATAAAAATGAATATTTATTTGTTCGCATTTTATATATTGTCGTACCATTCATCCTATTTCGATAAAACATTGCCAAATTATTGATTGATTGCACTTGATAATATTTTTTTCGGCCGTAGCAATGTTACCAGCTTGTTATATATATAAAATTTTATTTATCTAATCTCTTAAAAGTTTTAAATGGACTTCGTCTCTCAATTTATTTACTTCTCTTAGTTATTAAAAACATACGACCAGGACACACGTTTCCCATTGACTGATTGCAAAATGAGATTAAAAGGTTCCCTTGTGCACATCTTGTGAAAATTCTTCTTGCTTAATATCGTGCTTCTGACGCCCTGAGTTTCCTTGCATGTTTGCTTACTTACCGATACCAGAGACGTGGAAATCCATTCAGTTATAGAAACTGTTCTTTCCCTATTTGTGTTTTCCGTATGAGAAGAACTAAACATGAAT
>JAPMOQ010020379.1:28215-40291 GCA_026543055.1 Argiope trifasciata | reverse complement strand
ATTTAATTATATATGCAATATATTTTTGCTTTAAATGAAGGTCAAGGAATTCTTAAGATATCCATTGCTATTTATTTATATTTTTGTGAATTTTAGATTAAAACCTTTATTTCCAATTTTGAACCAAATTAATAATTTATTTAAATTTTTAATTTTCTTCAATAATTCATCATGCATCAAAATTACAAATATTACAGAATTTGATTATTAATACTTTTGAAATTGATTACATAATGGCATCACCTGTACTAATCCAATAACTAATTAAATTCATATATTAATTGATTATTAAAAGTTTAACCGGTTTGAAACAATTACGAGACTTCTGTTTCTCTCACGGTGTATATATATATATATATATATATATATATATATATTCTAACTGGCAATTAAAATTCCCACTACTTTTCTAAATATCAACGCGTGCTTAATCTGATAGTCTCGTGCTAGTCAATGACTTAAATTCATGAAGACAATCAGTAACATTTCAGAGAATGCATTATTTGGAAATTAAGTAGTCACTTCAGTTGGCGATAAATCGCCAAATGTGACGATCTTCTACATTATTTCCTAATAACCTTTTTTTAGTTAGTTGAAATGAACCAACAATCTATGCCGATTAAACAAACACTATTTTAACTTGTTTGATTTTATTTAAAAAAAGAGTTGCCTGAAATAGGCAATAACACTGCAATTTCCAAGGGAAAACTGCAACAGCAGACAATGAATAATTCGAATGCTATACAGTGAATGCCGACTCCAAAATAAAAAAAAGAACTTAATCGCTCATTTGTTACCTGTGCATTTGGTAACCTCAACAATTTGTTCTCTTCAAATTGTTTCATTAACTTTTAACATAAAGCATTTCAAAATAAATAAAAGCGTTTATAAATAATTGCATCAAATTTTCCTAAATGAATTACTACGAAAAATGTTTATTGAAAATATTTTTACAAGTATGTTTTCTTTTCAAAATACAATTTCAGCTGATAATTTTAATTCGTTTTAAATAAATATTTCTTAATTTTTGCAGAAATAGCACGAAGTTATTCATACCTATAAGCAAAATTACACAACTATTAAATTAATAGTTACGAATACGATATTAAATCTCATACATCAATTGTTTTGTAACAAGATTTGGTTACATGAGTTCAAAACAGCTAACCACCAAATCATTTAATAATTCAAATTGAGTTCACAAACGCAAAATTCGTATTCAAAAATCTTAATTTAAAGATTAAGCTAATGAAATTTACATACATACTTGATTAAATAATTCAAAATCAGCATCAGCTTTCAAAAATTAATTATTGTTTCAGAATTCTTCTCAGGTTTTCTATTTTCCGAAAATTTAGGCTTAAGTTATTATACTGAAGGAATATTATACTTTTCGATATAATAAAGCCCATTATTTTTAGGATCGGTTTATCATAAACTCGCATCTGCGCCAAATGACTCTTCTCCGAAATCTACAGTTTTAATAACTCACCGAGCCCTTGACTTAAAAACATTTTGCTAAACATCGAAGAGTATCGAATTCCACCCCTCTGAGTCATCAAATTCGAACTCATTGGGGGCGTCGTGAGTTCATTAAATCGAATTGCTTCCGCGGTGATTCGAGTCTCGAGTTAGTTTTTGTGCACGGATCCTGATCACCCACACAAACAAATCAAACGTAATCTTCAGAGGGGGGTGAATCCTGACAGCTGAATAGCGTCTAAATTTTGCACATGCGAGGTGCCTTTGAGGCAATCTTGGTCCTCGGTGGCCTGGCGGTAAGGCCTTGGCTCTTGACCGCAGGGCTTTAGGTTCGAGCCCCAATTCCCCCGAAGAACTGCCATGTTAGAAGGTCTAAATATGTCAGTCCAAATGCCCTTTCTCTGGTATTGTGTGGAACGGGAGGTGCCAGCTTATATGTAGTTTACGTCATCAAATCAAGGCTCAAAATGACGAAGGTGATCCCTAAAAAACCCTATTGTTGCTTTACAATGGGACGTTGATCTATACTTATAATAAAGCGCAATGCATGTGTGTGTGTGTGTTGGCGCTCCACAGGCCAGACCGTTGAACCTACAGCAACCAAATTTGGTACATGCATACCTTGGAGGTCGGGAATGTGCACCTCGGAGCCCATTTTTCGAATTTTTAATTAGAATTTGAATTAATTAAAATTTAAGCGAAATTTCGACGTTTTTCCGCTATAACTTACGAAAATATTATTGCACAAACATGATTTTCACATCAATTTAAAGATTAAAAAATTAGCTTTCTAATGGTATTAGTGTTTCAATTTATAACTTAAGCCTATATTTTTAACGAATTTTTAAAGAAATATTTTAATTTTGTTTTTTTATCACGTGACTAGATAAAATAAAAGAATGCCGGAAGTTCGAATAAAAAAAACTATCATCGCAAAATAAATCTAACGAAATGCAACTTCTAGCACGTGACTGGATAAAATAAAATAAATATATAATATTTTCTAAAAAAATAAATGCAAAGCAAAGGATTCTATGATCGTTTGCAATATCAAAACAATTAATTCAATAAATCTTCTTTATTTACAGTAAACCTGATTGAATTTAGACAGGATATGCATTGAAATCCCGACTTAATGGCATATTTCTATAATCGTTTGCAATATTTGTATCATTAATTCGCTAATTTTTTAAAAATCTTTTTCGCTTTTTTAAAAAAAAACATATTTAATATTTTGGTAACATTTCCGGAAAAAGCATTTTTAATATTTTGGAAGCATAACCGATAATTAAAACTGACTAATTTATAAAATTAAAAGAATATTATTAGGAAAAAGTTTTCTTTTTGAACTTTCCGTCCATCATCTTAAAGAAAATATTAATTTCAGGCGCATCAATGCCCGGAATTACTTCAAGGCTAATGAATATGTGATTTAATTGAAAATTTTAGAACGCATTACTCATGGCGAACCAGCTGGTCGCCAAAAGCGGCTAGTATTAACTAAACTAACGTCAGGGAACCTCCCAGGTAGCACAATATTTTGCACTATATTGTACAATATTTTGCAATATTATATGATATTAAACAATATTGATCAATATCATAAAATATTGAACAATATTTGTTTACACCTAGGGCTTCTTGTGTTTCTTTATTTCGAAAATTTAAAAAAAAAATACCATAAGAGCTGCAAAAGAGAATTTATTGCTTGTTTTGAAAAAAAAACACTTTATTATATTATTTAGATCTCCAAACATTACAATAAGCTATTCTAATTAATAAATAAGTCCACCTTTAATTTTTCTTTCAAACGCAAATGATCAATCGTAAACTTTTCAATAATATTATTCTTGCTGGAGTGGAGTTAGGATTTCATTTTTCTTTGTTCATGATAATCAGGTAATTTATCTTAATATGAATATAAATTATCGCAATTGTACCTGCTTTACGGCCAGTCAATAAGCACCTCTCAATCAGAATACAGTTTCAGGTGCGGGCGCTTCAAGAAATTTTTCTATTAAATAATGATGATCGTTAATAAAATGCTTGTTATTTGTCCACTCAAGTTAAAAACCTTTTTTTATGCTTGTAGGTATAACACTGATGTTAATATAGTTTTTTATTCATATCTTAATTCATTAATTAAAATTTTCTAGTAATTTCTGTTTGATCGCCAAAGTCGTCAGATGTTTGCAGAATTTGTGGCCAAGCTGTGAGATTACTGACGCGACCACCGATCATAAATGATATAAAAGGATATACGATATATATAAATAATATAAGAACATAACTAAGAATTGAATTAATTTTTTTCATATATTACTTTTTTATTATTAATTAAATGATTAAGAGAATTTAATTTGCTGGTATATGTATCATGATAACTTCAAACGCACTTTAAAAATAAAGGAAATGAAAAAATTTCCTTTTTTATTATTAACTAATTTAAAATGTTTTCCATTCTTTTACAAGTCTTTGGTAACTTAAGATATAATTTAAAATTGCTTAAATGAAATTAAATTCCAACAGCATAAATTACCGATGAAATTAAATATAGAAAAGCAAGAAATTCATTAAAGTTTCAAATTTACTTTTAATTATTTGTGATTTCTTCTAATTCCTATCACCATATTTCACTAAATAATTAAATAACATTAAAAGACCTTTATATAGGAGAAACAATTAATAACCTTATTCCAAATTTATCATCAGCCCATATTTACAGAGCAGCCTGTCATGAGAGTCAGCGTTCATTTCAAGCCAATTTAGCTCTTGAGAAATGGTAGCAACACTGATTACAAGGATGGGAAGATCAAAGATTTCAAATTAGTGAATGCTCCACAATAAACAAATGTCAATAACAACTCTTAAGAACACGCTGGGAATTAAAGCGATGGATTCTGGGATACAAATAGGCTTCGCAATGATTATAAAGCCGATGGAGCGAACAAATGAATTATTAGTCGAAAACTTTAGATTTATTGATGACGCTCGTTTTAAGTCAAAAGCCGCAAAGAATTAATACTGATGAAGATTATTATTTATCCCAATTAGCGAATTACAGTACATCATAATCTTCATTACTACTAATGATGTGCGGGAAAATGCGCTCAAAACAAAATAACAAGTAATGGAAGCATTCAGAACTTCTAAGAGGCATAAGCATACGCAGAGTGTATCTGATATTTCACCTCGTTCAACAAGTGCCTTGCTGAAACGGTATCTTTTGTTTTTCAAAATTCTATCCGAGTCAGCAGAGTGAATTAATTACATCTTTTTCGATATAATGAAGCAATTAATTCTCAAGTTCAGTTCATGTTATTTTTAGAAACTTATATGTGGGGAGGGGGATGTTTAGTTGTTTCAATTAAACTGTATCCAAGAAAAAGGGTTCGAATAGCAACGGACCATCTTTGTACCACACTGTAAGATATAGTTACGGATCACCGGGTTCGTTTGTGTAGTGTGTGTATGTAAAAAAAAACACACACACAATTAGCAAGCCTCAGTAGAAAACAACGACAACGGTTGTTTTAAACATTTTAACATCGTATTTGTCTTAAAACTTTTTTTATGTAAACTTTGTACATATACTACTAAATTATAGTTTTCGATTTTATTTCTGTCGGGCTCATTAAATAGTGGGTGTAAAGTGTGAAAAACACAATTTAGTCATTTAGTACAAATACAACGACGATGTTACATGAAGACAATTCATTACAAAGACGACAAATATTTACAACCAAGACGAATCCACAGCAGCACACAATAACAACAATAGTCCACAAGTTGTGACAACGTTCACAGCACACAAAGTGGCGAGACAGGATTCAGCAGGAGAGAGTATCCTCGGATCTTCTCTCACTGTCCCTCTCTTAGCTGTATCACTACCGAAAGATTGGCTACAGATCTCGACTCTGCTTCCTTAATAGACAACAAGGCACACATGTTATTTCTGCACTCCACCGTTGCTTCGTTATCCTCTCGAAGACACTTTATTTACTGTCTGTTCCGACTACTATTACCGGCCACTTGAGACTGTCGTCCTTTTATAATTCCCAGGAGGCGGGGCTTTTAGAACAATCAGGTGTATCTTGATTCCTAATGGATGGATTTATAAATTCTCGAAGCTTCGAGCATTGATTATTTTGTTGCCAAAGTTACCGAGTTCGTCGCCAAGTTCTGGTGTTACCAAGTTCGTCACCAAGTTCTGGTGTTACCAAGTTCGTCGCCAAGTTCTGGAGTTACCGAGTTCCGGGATCACTGACTAAGAGCAATTCAATACAAAGTACTGTAAATCATTCTTTCCGGTGATAGAACCAACTATGATGAAAAGCAGCAGCACAGATTTGTAACACTGTTTTCAATGCCTCATGCGATGAATTCCAAATTCAAATAATGAAAACGAGCACACTTTGTTTACATCATTATTGCTGTAAAAGAAGGCCCTGAAAATCGATAAAATATTGAACCAAATATCCGAAACCTGCGCACTCTTTGTTATAAGTAAAGAATGAGAGAAATTGAAATGATAGATTAAATCAAACTTCTACGATCAGAACATTTCCGTTAAATCTTTTCAAAAAAACAAAAAAAAAATGTATATATAATCGTCTTCACGAAAAACAAACCGCCAAGTTTGTCGATACTACAATATATTATTTTATTTTGTCTACTACTGGTGTAAATCATCACGGTGGTTTTTGTAATTCACAAAGCATCACCTCTTAACAAACCGTTGCTATCGGGTATAAACTCACAGGAATTAACTAAACCTGAATTAAAATCTGCAAATAAAAATGGATGGAAATAATAGGCATAGCCGAATAAAAAGTTTTCTTCTTAAATTTACATGGTAGAAATAAATAAATGAGCGAGGAAAATAAAAAATAATCAACGACAAAACATGATATCGTTTTAACATGATGCGCTAAATATAGCGATGAAAGTGCTTCACTTTTATTTGAAATACAAAACGAAACAAATTATTAGTGACACTCGCGCTGTTTTTTACTCATATCACTGTGCGTGTTTTCCCTTTCATTTTGCGTTTTATAGGTGATCTAGAGCGAAGCGGATATTCACCTGTTAGTGGCACTCCCGCAATGGAAACAAAGGAAGCATGGACTCAATAAAAACAAGATTCTGGTGGAAAATGTCAAGCTGAAAATTTGAAAATTTTCAAAAGAACGATTGCATATTCTTTGTCTCTAGGAAGGGTCGTGGTGGCTTGGGGGTAAGGTCTCGGCTTCGGAACCGGAGGGTTGCTGATTCGACACCCAATTTTACCGAAAACCGCCATGTAAGCGGCTCTGGTGCACATTAAATGCGTATGGCCAAACGTCCTCCCCCTGGTGTGGCGTGGTATAGAGAGAGAGGAGCCAGCTTAGGTGTCATCCTCAACATCTGACAGTGAATCAAAAAGACAAGGTCCGTCCCCAAATAGCCCTTGTGCTGCTTCAAAACGGACGTTAATAAAACTAAAGTAAACTTTTCTCTAGAAAAGAAAAACGTAAGGGATTTCATTAATAACAGTCCTTATTTTATGTTTATTAGGCTTTTCAGCAGTCTTAGGAGAGACAAAAAAGAAATTCAATGCATGCAAGTGACTCATGATCCATTTCAACTGTTGTTCCTTTTCAGGCTCAATATAGAACAGGATGGTGAGCTGCTGACACGCAATACAATATTTTGGGCACACTACCGCTTAAAACGGCTTCAGTGTGACTTCATTTGATAAACTTAATATATGCTATTTCGATGGGTTTTAAATGAAAGTATTTGAAAAGCCACGGATTGATTTCCTGTCTAGTTCAATATGGATTGAAATTTTTTTTTGAAAAAACAAATAAAAAGTTGAAATGGATTGAAGCAAAAAAGTTAACAAGCAACTTAAGTAAAAAGTTCAGTTACAAATTTTTGGAAACAAGGAATTAGATTCAAACATTTAACTGTTTGAAGCTGGCTCATGCTAATTTAACCATATATTCATGTATTCCTGCAAATCATTATCTTTAGAGATGAATAACATTAAAGACTCTCTTAGATACCCTTTGGCAGTCGATTCCAAAGTAGTTTTCATTCTGCTAAAGAAACTTCTTATTATCCTAACCAGCGGGTGACCGAGCTCCGCTCGGAGAAAACAGGTATCGAAGCTAACTCGAAGATTTAAATTTTCAATTGTGATTTATCAAAACAATGCATGCCATAAGAAAATTTGTGAAACCATTGGTGAAAAGATAACCGGTTAAAGTGCACCATTGTAAACTATTCTAAACAAAGTTAGAGTTTGGAAAGGGAACTATTCTATACAAAGGTAAAGTAAAGGTAAAGATTGAAGTGTGTTGAAGTTCAATATTTTGGACAAATTTATTTAGAAAAACCAAACATATATATATATATATACGTAAGAAACATATTATAAACCTATAACAGCATAAACATAAAACTTTATTAGTTCTCCATATCGGCTATAGATGGCAGCACGTTACCGCTTGAAAATTTAAGTAGCCATTATGGCGAACTAATAAAGTTTGAAAATATCCTATCTGTAACTCCGAACTGCTCGACCGTAGCGCTTCAGAACCGGCGCCAATCGATTCCTCGTGGCCAAAAACCCCAGACCCTCAAGTTTACCGGAGTTTATTAATTCTGGGGTGATTTTCGACTCGGCAACCATTCCTTGTATTATAGTATTAGATACAAATTATTTGTCGTCTAATCTGCAATAACAGAATTCACGCTAATGCTACTTTCATTTGAATGACAACTAAAACATCTACTACCATGCAGTGAGAAATGTTTTTTGTAGTCAATAAAGAATTTTGAGTTGTTAATACTTAGTGTTATTATCATCCCTATAATCACAGCACAAAATCCTTTGACGACGCGCCTATTCTTCATCAGACATTTCTTTAGAAACAAAATTTCTCGGGGATCCATATACGTTCGCCACCCCTGATATATAATATTCTCCCTCTCTCATATCTAATCAATAAACTTTTAAGGTTAACACAGTACTTCCAGCTCCCCGTCCAATCTGGAAAGCGATATAAAAAGCAAGTGTTTTAACTGAGCAAGTTTTTCATGCTTCCTTTTTGCTACTGCCAAATGGATCCCATTGATTTCATGATTTTTCTGAATCTAAGGGGATAGAAGGGAAAAAATTGCGAAGTGCAACTTCGTCGGATAAATTATTTATTCATGAGCTGCATTACAACTAGTATTTCAAGAATGTTTAGACCCAGTTTTTTATTTAAATTGATCACATTCGTAAACTGGTGTTTAAAGAAAGAAAACCGGTTCTTCGGAGCGTCTAAGCATTCGAATTTTTTTAAATGTATTTTACAAGTTGAGACCGATTTGTATAGCATCGAAAGACTTGAAGTGACGAGATGCAAATTTATTAACAAGTGAAGATATATTTGACATTATATTAAAGGAATAAAAGAATTTAAACACTTAAATAAAATTTAAATCATTATATGCTTTAGAAGAACGATTTTCAAACAGAAGGCAAATACAAATAACAACTCTTTTCTATAGTTGCAAAATCGAAAATGTGTTTCTAGTTCAGTAAAGAAATCTAGTGTACATTCTTCAGCTTCAAAAACCAAAATTATTACATTTGGAAAGATACTGTCTAGAATATTTCCAAATTCTTATTCAGAAACCGATTCGGATGAAGAGCAAATCCCAGAAACTACACATCAGAGCAATGCTTTTTTAGAAGAAGATATGGGAAAATCAATTCGTAAGTGTTTTGAAGATCCAGAAGAAAAACTTACCAATCAAAAGACACCGAAACCTGCATTTTCAGCATTTAAGGCAAAGAATAACTTAGAATATCAAGAACAAAAACCTTAGAAAGTTAAGCACAAAAAACTTAGATTTGATATAAGGTACTATGAAAACTATAAAACCAAACTTATTAGTTAATGAAAGATTATTTTCAATTTCAGGCAATATTTTGGCCAAAATAAGAGCAAGACTTAGCCACCGTTCAGTGGATATTTTATGTTTTTTGTAATCCTGTTTCTTAGGGAAAATTAAAACTTATAAATTTTATACAAAATTATTTATAAAATTATAAATATTATAAAAAACTTTTGTGTAGATAACATGTACCGGGTGGCCAGAAATAAAACACCCCTACTCTGACCTCCCTGGATATCGAACTACTCAGTGTAAAGGCTTGAAAATTTGTGGACATACTATTCAAAAAATGGGGAAACGGATTTCACGAAAAAAAAATTTAGTTCCAGAAATCACCGATAGGTGGCGCTGTACCACTGGACGTATGCTGAAAAGACACAAAAACACGTTTTAAACACATTTTATTTGAAAGTACCAAGCATACATGAAACAAGGACGTTATCGATGCAGGGAATGCTGCTCAATATGGTTCCCTTCCTGAAGATGTAAAATGTGAAGTCTGTGGACAGCTTGTTCAACTGCGGATCGTAACTGGTCATCTGAGATGCTTCTCACATGCAGACTGATACTCTCTTTCAAATCTGCCAAGGTTATCAGACGTTCTCGATAAACAAGGTTTTTTAAGTGTCCCCAAAGCCAAAAATCACACGGATTAAGATCCGGTGAACGAGATGGCCAAGTTGTCGGAAACGCGCGACTGATTATTCTGTCAGTGGTGAAATGTTGGCGAAGAAACTGTTGCACAGGGAGTCCAATGTGTGGAGGTGCTCCATCTTGCATAAAAGTAATGGTGTCAAGGCATTGGCGCTGCTGCAAATGGGGTACAACAAATGTTTCGAGCATCCTTTTGTACCTGTTGGCCGTCACGGTACATGTCTCAGGGCCATTGGAAGTAACCTCTTCGAAAAAGAACGGTCCAAGGATGAATGTGGCTGTGAATCCACACCAGACTGTAACTTTCGGTGAGTGGAGTGGAATCTCTTGGAAGGTACGGGGGTTTGTCATGTCCCATATGCGACAGTTATGGGTGTTCACTGTTCCACTGAGGTGGAAATGGGCCTCATCGCTCCACAGAATCTGCCACGGCCACGATGCATCCACTTCAACTCTAGCAAGAAATGTCAATGCAAAGGTCAGTCGCATCTCCCTGTCTGTGGCCAGCAATTGTTGATTAGGGCGGATTTTGTACGGGAAACAATGCACCATTTTTCTGAGTACGTTCCACACTGTGCTATAGGGAACACCCAAGTGTCGTGACACTGCACGTGCACTACTGCAGCCTAAAACGTTATCCATTGACTGTTCAACAATACCGGTGGCAACATCTTCAACGACATCTGAACGAACCGGTTTGCGTCCTCGACCAGGCTGAACTCCAAGATGTCCAGTTTCCTCGAATCGAGCGATCATTCTCCTGAGAGCTTGTGGAAGCAATGGTCCCTTACGCAAATCCTTAAGTCGGCGAAACTCTCGAAGTGCTGCTGGAGCATTTCCTTTATTCTCGTAAAACAACTTCACAAGCAAAGCGCGTTCTGGCAGCGTGACAGCCATCACTAATAAGAATGACATTCCCCACCTTTTAACTTCTTTTATACCCAGAACATGGCTTCTAACCATGCTTTATGCAAATTTTTCTGGTTACAGTATGAAATTGCAGTTACAACGGGAGTTCTAGCTTCTTTACTATTTTTATTTTCCATAAGGGGCAGAAAAATTAAAAAGGAAGCATGGAAGCATTCCATTCCGCATAAACATTTTAATTTTTATTATTATTTGTGTCTTTTGATCATAGTTCCAGTTGTGCAGCGCCACCTATCGGTGATTTCAGGAACTAATTTTTTTTTTTCGTGAAATCCGTTTCCCCATATTTTGAATAGTATGTGTACAAAATTTTGAGCCTTTACACTGAGTAGTTCGATATCCATGGAGGTCAGAGTAGGGGTGTTTTATTTCTGGCCACCTTGTATATATATATATATATATGTGTGTGTGTGTGTGTAGAGAGACAGAGAGAGAATATCCCGCTATTTTTTTAAATAGATTTAAACTGGTTAATGCCTTAAATAATAGCTTAAAAATTAACAATGTTTTAACATGATAACTTGAAATTTGCAATTATAGATTTCAGTTTTTTACATACTGTCAAAATGAATGTGGATAACTGAAGATTCAAATAATTTGATTTTGTATTTTAGATTTTCTTCTGTACAAGCACCGTTTCACTAATTCTCGAAAGCCCTAAAAAGCATACCCAAAAAAATTTGTAAGAATTGTAAAAATTTAAGACATAAGAGTAAATTTTACTAATAAATGTGATTGATTAAGTTATTTAATCTTGTACTCTATGTTAATTGATTCTGAAATATGAAGGTGAGCATACACACTTAAATCTTCGAAAATCACTTAAAACGAATGTTTTTATATCTTTTGATGTTTTAGCTTTCAAATGATGCTAAGATGTTATCCATACTCGGGGTTTTTCTAGAGTTTTATGGATTTTTTTATTCAGAAACTTTCACTTAAAATTCTAGTTTTGGTTTATCCAAAACTCATTTTATGAAGAATCATATTTTCCCTCTATGTTGCTTCATTCAGACAATTAGAACTCAACCAAAAATGAACCAAATACAATTATTTATGTATCAAAATAATCTGTATG
>JAPMOQ010020379.1:0-21255 GCA_026543055.1 Argiope trifasciata | reverse complement strand
GCTTCGATACCTGTTTTCTCCGAGCGGAGCTCGGTCACCCGCTGGTAATCAGTAAACTGGAAATGGATATTTAAATAACAGGATAATAACCGATTTAATTGGCCAAAAACATACCAAAAATTTCTAAAATAACAAACAGTTTTAAATATGGAAAATATTTTTGCATAGAAAAGCACAAAATATTAATGAGAGTTTTAAAAGTGTTTTGTGGAAATTGATACATAAAGATAAGTTTGTTGAGGTCTGAATCCTCAGATTAGGGGTATTTATGTCTGTAATAGATTTTAACGAAGGTTTTATAGGATTACTATTTGAGGGTATCCTAGTGCACATTCAGTTAGGAGCATTTGCTGAGCTCGACAAGCACATAATAAATGAATCTTAGCAGCATACACTGCCAAATGCAAAAACTGTTAGAAAAAAAATTAAGTGATTAAAAATGAAAATTATTAACAGATGAGGTGGAAGAAGGTATAACCTATAAATGTAGTAAATTTTAAGTATGTACGCCCATAATATATTATTAAAATAAGTTAATGCATACTTTAAATGCGTTTTTGTCAAAACTGATTTTTATTCATTTGTTGCTCACTTCAAATCAAATAACTCAAAATACAATATTCATATCTCAATGAATTTATCTTCATACAATTTTCTAGGGAAATGAACTAAAAGAATTTAGATCTAGCAAATAGTTATTGATTTACAGCCCATTGTTTGAGAAACAATGTAATACATTTACTAAAAATTTCATGATAAATCTCCGACTGGTTGTAAGATTTTTATTTATTATTAGAACCATAAACGAAATCTGCAATATGATTTGGTTATTGAAACTGTAATTTTAGGTCAACACTCGGTTCCATGGAGGAGAATAAAAGACGTCCATAATGCATTCTAGCTTTCCCTATTGCAATGCGAGACGCAAAATACTTATGCCCAAGACACTGAAAATAAAAATCTGAGGGTTCCGATATTCATGAATTTGTGTAGAATTAAATATTTTATGCATTTCAGAGGGGAAATAGATTATATAAGAAAATGTGTATGAAAACTTTGGAGATATTATACCCCCTGGCTCTATAAAGTTGTTAATAACATGTCTAATTGCTCTAAATTAGAAAATGTCAATGCCAGATTTTATGTCTTCATGAAATAAATAAATTAAAGATTTAAAAAAAAATCTGCATATATTTTGACGATAAATTTTATAACAGTTATCGTTATAAATTTTAAAAGATATATTTTAAGAAATAAATTTCTTAGACTGACGAAGTTCTGAAATGAACTGAAACGGAAATGTTTTAACCGAATATTTTAACAGTTACAATATCTTTTATCTGTGTACTTCACATACAAGTAAAAAGGAATGAAATAGAAGACTTAAAGGTTCCGTTTGAAAATACGTTAAAAAATAAAGCAAAATTTTAAAAAGCATTTTTCCGAAACCTAGATTTCTTAAAAATGAACTTTAAAAGTTCTGAATTTTTTAAGATATAGAAAAAAAATTACGGGCTCCAAAAAAATTCTTTTTTTTTGCTATATATTTTCTTTTGCAAAATCAGTTGTATTTTAACGATACCTCTTTATGGCAAATTTATTCTTAAAAATTTTAACGCTTTTTTCCATATTTGAGTATTATTTAAAAAATTCACAATTCAAACTTTTCAAATTACTAAGAATTTTTTAAATAAAATTGATCAAATAATTCCTTTGGACGTTTCTTAAGTGAATTATCATTTAATGTAACGCACGAAAACGTTTTTTTTTTAATAGAATATATTTTTAAGGATTTATTTTAAAACAAAAGTGAGTGTTTTCATTAGACTTCACTGTAAAATTTTGAATTCTGTAGATTATTTTTAGATTATTTTTCAGATTATTTTTATGTAGTCAGACACATTGGGCTATAGAGGTTCAGATTGCAGTTTTTATGCATACCTTCATGTTCATTATTCCATTATTCTTAACAAGCAATATATATATATATATATATATATACTTTTTTTAACCGTTTTCTTAAATAACAATGCATGTGTATTCTGATAGTCTCGTGATTGTTTCAAACCGGTTTAAACCGATTAACGACTTAAAGTAATAAACACAATTCTTGAGAATTCATATAATGTATAATTTAGAATCAAGTTCTATCTTTAGTTGGTGATAAATTTCCAATTATGAAAACCTTATGCATTATTTTCTAATAATAATAAATTAATTAGTTAAAATGATCAATGAACCAACAATCTTTATCGATTAAGCAAACAATATTTTTTGTTTGGTTTATTTAAAAAAAACATTGCTCAAGTTGGGCATGAACAATGTTACTTTCAAGGGAAATACTGCAACAGCAGATAATAGATAATTCAAAAGATATATAGTGAAAGTCGACTCCAAAATAAAACTACATTAGCAGACAATAGATATTTCAAAAGTTATATTATGAAAGCCAAAATATAACTCCAATAGCAGACGATAGATGATTCAAATTTTACACAGTGAAAGCCGACTACAAAACAAAACTACATTAGCGGACGATAGATATTTCAAAAGCTATACTGTGAAATTATACTTAAAAATAAATTAATGCTTTACTGGTAAAAGCAGATAAAAAATAGATACCATTAAAATATGTTGATGAATATTGCGTTCGCTATTCCGATCTTCTGGTTATTTGTTGCCTTCAATTATTCAAATACTCCTAAAAAACCAGGATCATGTTTTCGCACAGTAACAAAAACGTTTTTTTAGCAGAAAAGTTAGGTAATATCAACATGAAACTGATGAGATGATATATGATTTTATATTCAAATATTAAAAAAACGTATGAACTAGATTTGTTGTTGGGGAGCTAAACGTAAATTTCTCTATGTTAAATGCTATTGAACGCGTTAAAGAAAATGAATTCCAAGTGCAAATGACAAATTTGTTGAAATACATTCGGTAGGTGGATGAATAATTTACTACTAAATGCCTTGCATAATGTTGCTTATGGGAAAGGCTTTAGGAAAGCGAATAGATGAATTGTTATCTGAGACAGTAACTGAATCTGTCACTGTATTGACTTTTTAAATGAATATTAATGGTTTTGTGGAAGCTGCATTGGGTATGTGGTTCGGAGTCGAATAACTGGACCACTAGACAAAAGTAATTATTCGTGTCCGAAAGTTGTTAGCTGGCTTATAAGATTTCATCACAGTTTTAAAGGATTCCTAAAGATAACCATGAACTAAATATTATCTAATTATTATTATACATTATTGTAAATATTTTTCGTACCTCACCAGTATTCCATAATTCATTCTTTAAAGAAAATGTTGTTATTGTTTTTTAATTCATTTACATGCTTAAGACATCTTCATAATGCATTCATTATTTTAAAAGTAAATCCGTCTCAAACTCAATAATTGACATTCTGTGTTAATAAAATTGAATCAAACGAAAGTCCTCAAAACTTTCGGCTTTTTTGTAGTGATTTGTTTGTAGAATTTTTATATAAATATATTATAAAAATTCCTATTTAGCGTTATTTTTCTTAATTTCCTAGTTTCATTTAATAAATTTGTTTTTTAATTGCTTATAAAATGGAAGGGAAGAGAAAAACATTTCTCAAAGTCAGCAAAAACCCTTAGTTTAGATTAAACGATCGAAATTAAATCGATAAAATTATTTTTTTCCTGCGTAAATATCCTATGACTTACAGTGTTTTTAATACAATTAGAGACTCTTTTGCAACAAATGAGGGAACTCATTTAACTTCCCGCCTTTAAAGCAACACTAAGCTATTTAGGTCAGGTCCTGTAATTTTTAATCACGATAAAATGGCGAGGACACCACCAGAACTACCACCCCCCTCTGCAAACTTCCACATCAAGCTAGGGGGAGGATATTTGGCCCCGACTGATTTGACGTGCAGCAGATCCACTTGCATGACTACTCTTCTGTGAAATCAGGTCTCAAACCCGAAACCCTCCCGATACACAGCCGAGAACTTACCACTATAAATGAGCGATGAAATCTGCATTTTCACAGAAAATATAAACGATTTAGGTATGGTGTACGTGCAAGTAAGATTTCTTTTTTAAATTTTATCTTTAAAAATCCAGTTTCTTCATAGTAACTCATTAATATATGTTTAACCATATCGCATACAATGACGTGTCTGAGACGCGCATCGAATTGTTGATTTTTTAAATTTTTAATCCGAAATATAAGTAAAAAGTATTCAATAATTTTAAATGAAAAAAGTCGCTTGAAAAGCATTTTTATTGAATGAATCAAAATAATAATAACTATTCCAATTAGAAAGCTATTCAAGTCGTCATTTCATTAGGAAGTTAAGTAAATTCGTATGTCAAGTGGTTAAACTCATTTCAGTGAGTTTCCACATGATATTTTTCAAATATCATGTGGAAAAAATTATTAATTAATTGGTGAGATATGATATCAAAGAGTTGATATCAAACGAGACTATATCCAATATTCTTTGCATTAAATATTACTAATTATTAATTATTGAGGAATATTTAATGAGCTAATTAGAATACTACACTGATGGGGAAAAAAATCCCAACACCAAGAAAAAATTATTGTACAGTAATGAAATTTTAGGAATACATTTGTATAGATAATATATTTAATTGATTAAAGTTTCAAGATCACAGGTAGAGCCATTTCAAATGTGAAATGTTGGTACATTAGTAACCGGTGTAACCGCCAGAATTTTGAATGCAAGCATGCAAACGTGCATGCATTGTGTCGTACAGGTGTCGGATACCAGTTTGTGGGAAGGAGTTCCATGCCTGTTGCACTTGGGCGGTCAATGCAGGGACGGTTAATGCTGGTTGTGGATGACGCTGGAGTTGTCATCCAATGATGTCCCATACGTGCTCGATTGGAGAAAGATCTGGTGATCTAGCAGGCCAAGACAACATGTCGAAACTCTGTAGAGCATGTTGGGTTACAACAGCGGTATGAGGGCGAGCGTTATCCTGTTGGAAAACACCCCCTTCAATGCTGTTCATGAATGGCAGCACAACAGGTTGTATCACTAGACTGACATACAAATTTGCAGTCAGGGTACGTGGGAGAACCACGAGAGTGTTCCTGCTGTCATACGAAATTGCTCCCCAAACCATAACTCCAGGAGTAGGCCCTGTGTGTCTAGGCCGCAGACAGGTCACTAGCAGGCGTTCACCTGGCCTCCTTCTAACCAACAAACGGCTATCACTGCGACCAAGGCAGAACCAGCTTTCATCAGAATACACAACAGATCTCCACTCCGTTCTCCAATGAGCTCTAACTTGACATCCCTCACGTCGCAAACTGCAGTGGTTTGGAGTCAGTGGAATGCACTGTACACGGCGTCTGGCTCAGAGCTGTCCTTGAAGGAACCGATTTGTAACAGTTCGTTGTGTCACTGTGGTGCCAACTGCAGCTCAAATTTCTGCTGCAGATGCAGTACGATTAGCCACAGCCATACGCCGAATACGATGGTCTTCCCTCTCAGTAGTACCACGTGGCCGCCCGGAACCTGCTCTTATTGAGGCTTCCCTTGACCACTGCCGCCAATATTCATGCACCGTGGATACATTTCTGCCAAGTCTTTCAGCAATATCGCTGAAAGAAAACCCACCTTCTCGTAGCCCTACAACACGACCTCGTTCAAAGTCAGTGAGCTGTTGATAATGGCTTCTTCGTCTTCTCAAAGGCATCCTTGACTAACATTAATTCACTACGTAAAATCTCAATTGTAAATAACGATCACGAACCTTACAGCGCTTATTTAAACAAACCTCATTTGCATGTTCATAGTATCGCTACTAGCGCCACACTTGCGCGCGTAGCTCAAAATTTGAATCGACGTCATCTTTCAGATGTATAAACACGCCTACCAAATTTCGTTTATCTAGCACAGCGTCTTCCTAGTGTTTGGATTTTTTTTCCATCAGTGTATTTAAAAATGATATCTTAAATTCTGGTTTGTACAAACGCACCATTCTAGTTAGAAATTTTGCTTAATATGAGCTTTCACGTTGCCTGCTTCAGTCAAGTTATAAAAATTTATAGTTGTAATAAACATTTTTTTCATCAATGATGAATAGAAAAAAACGAGATTTTTTCGGTCATTTTAACTTTTAAATAGCTATTAACAATTTATTTCTATGAATATGAATTTGACTGGAACACAGATTACGAACTGATTCACAAACACTATTTTGATGTATAAATAATTGTATTAGATCAATTTTTTTAGTTATGATAGTTTGGAAGAAGTAACATAGTGAAAAAAGAAAATTCTTTATAAAAAGGAGTTTTTAAAAATACCGAAACTAGTTTTTAGTGAAAGTACCTCAATAAAAACCCTTATAGCTCGAGAGATATTCCGAGTATTTACAACATCTTTGTATCGTTTGAAAATTAAAGAAGTAGAGAACATTTTGAAGCTATAATTTTTTTTCGATATTTTGAATGACCTTCGGAGTTTCAAATGTGTACGGACACCTTGTCACAGTTAAACATTTCTGACATACCCTTATGCTCATTATACAGGGTGGCCCAGAAGTCACTTTACATTTTGAAAATTAAAAAACTTTTTTTCTATTAATATATTTCTTTTTCTCTTTTCAGAATTAAAAATTTAATCCCTGGAAATTTTTGGCATGGATAAGTTTACAACAGAACAACGAGTGAAGATAATTGAATTTTACTTTGAAAATGGACGGTCAATTGTTGCAACGCAAGGATCGTATATGCGCCATTTTAATGTTTGACATCTCCCTAGTCGGCCTGCAATAAGGAACTTAGTGACGCGTTTTCAACAGCATGGCTCTGTAAGTTTTGAAAATTTTGAACATTTTGAAAATTAAATAACTTTTTCTTAAATGACTGTATTGACTCTTTTGACTCTGTTGCAACAATTGACCGTCCATTTTCAAAGTAAAATTCAATTATCTTCACTCGTTGTTCTGTTGTAAACTTATCCATGCACAAAATTTCCAGGGATTATATTTTTTAATTCTGAAAAGAGAAAAAGAAATATATTAATAGAAAAAAAGTTATTTAATTTTCAAAATGTAAAGTGACTTCTGGGCCACCCTGCATAAGGTATCCGACTACGTTAAAAACACTAGTTTATCGATCACATTGGCGTATTTTTTTTCTTT
Source organism: Argiope trifasciata (assembly GCA_026543055.1). Classification (NCBI taxonomy): domain Eukaryota; kingdom Metazoa; phylum Arthropoda; class Arachnida; order Araneae; family Araneidae; genus Argiope; species Argiope trifasciata. The sequence continues at coordinate 14,089 of JAPMOQ010020379.1, read as the reverse complement.
GTTATTTCTTGTAGTTCATACTTTTCTCTTTCCAAAACAGTTTAATTTTTCTAAGAAAAGGACGTCCTGACCTATCAACCTGTGTCACATATTTCTTTAACTAAAATTTATCTTTAACATTAATTTTCTCAAAACTTATATGTTCATAAAAAGTCTCCACCGTTAACATAATCTCAAAAATTAATGGCAAAATTTTGTAAAAAATTTCAACTTATGTATTAAAAAATATGGGTCATGAAATGAAACAAAAATTTTATAGTTGGTGAAATACTTTTCCATTTTTAGGTGTTTTTAGAAAAATTAAATTGATAATTTAAGGGAAAAATGCACACTTACGTATATTTTTACCCATAATTTCTTTTTATCTCAATATGTTTCTTACATTTTGGTTCATTTCCTTCATCATTAGATTTTATAACTTGGTAACAAAGAAGAATAGGATTTCTGCATTTCCATTTTGTGTAGAGTTCTAGCTAAATTTCATTAATATTCACTACAAAAATTTCTATTTCTCCAAATATAATACATTTAAAAAAAAGATTTGTTGTATTTATAGCATTTTGTATTATAATTGACAATACAACTAAAAACAATCGTTAAATAGTTAAAAAAACAATTTTTTAAAAGAATTTCCTTCGAACATAGTCGTATACCTTAAAAGCTACGATAACTTAATTGCTGCTGCTAAAAAAAATTTTGAAAATGGGGTATGTGTTGATTTCACCAGGAGCATCAACGACAAAATAAAATAACGACCCCGAGACATTTCAAAACGAAAGTAATAACAGTGTTTTCCAAACAGAAATGTGCATCATGCAAAATTTGAATCCGTAAAGAAAAATCATGAAATTTGAATGGTGGCATCTTAAAATTAAAAACGGAAATCAATAATTTGCTACGAAGCAGAAAGATTATCCTTCTCTTAACTGCTCTGAAACGCCTCTCGATGAAATGGAAAAAAGAGTTATCAAAAATTAATTACGCCAAATATTCTTTGCTCGCCAACACCAATGCAACAGAAATGCTAGATATCGATTCTGGTAGCAGATCTCACATTTGTCAAAAACAAACAATTTCTTCAAAGGAATAAATTATGGACAAATGGAATTCTTGAACAATGTTGTCTGTGTTCCGGAAGTAGAAATAAGTGAAAAATGAGTTGGAAAAGTTGCAGAGGAAGGTGATTTTTGAGAAAAATGAAGACAGAATGATAATGTCTTTAATAGAGGGAAGGAGAAAAAGTAACTATTTTTAAGAAGTTGTTTATTTAAATAAAATTGAATGTTTGTCTGTATGTCACTCATGCCTTCCTAAACCGTTCATCCGATTGTGGGGAAACTTGGTCAGCTTATTGTTTATACCTACAGAATGGTTGTAAGCATAGTACAATTATCTAAAATTGAAACAAAATTTGAGTATCAACCACATCTATTTACCAAGGATTCATCTCCAAATACGCCGAGGAGACAGTAGAATCTGTAGGAAACCCAAAAGTTTCTTCAAATTACTAAATCCAAGTTAAAAGTTAATACTTTGTAGCTATATTACGCAAATGTCGCGCAAGTCCTTCTGTGAGATAAAAACTTTATTATAGACTAGCCGCCTTTGGCGACTAGCTGGTTCGCCATGAGTAATGCGTTCTAAAATTTCCAATTAAATCATATATTTTTTAGCCAAAATTTAAGAAATAGTTTAAGTTAAAAGAGTCAGTTATTAGTAGTTAAAGAGTTGGTAACTTTATTCGGAAAAACTTTTTGAGTTTAATGCTCTAATAATTTATCAATTATGCTTCCAACATATTAAAAATGTTTTTTTTCGGTGATATTGCCAAAATGTTAAATATGTTTTTTAAAGAAAGCGAAAAAGGGAAAAAATTATTGAATTAGTGATACAGATATTGCAAACGATTATAGAAAAATACCATTAAGTCGGGATTTCAATGCATATCCTGTCAAAATTCAATCGGGTTTACTGCAAATAAAGATAATTTATGGAATTAAGGACATAAATATTGCAAACGATTTCTTAGAATCCTTTGACTTGCATTTATTTTTATAGAAGATATCACATTTTATATTTATGTTATTTTATCCAGCCACGTGCTGAAAGTTGTATTTCTTTAGATTTGATTTACGATGACAGTTGTTGTTTTTTCATTTGAACTTCCGTCATTGTTTTATTTTATTTTATCCAGTCACGTGCTCAAAAAAACATGGTTAAAATATTTCTTTAAAAATTCGTTAAAAATAGAGGCTTAAGTTATACATTAAAACAGTGATACCATTAGACAGCTAATTTTTTAATCTTTAAATTGATGTTAAACTCTTGTTTGTCCGATAATAATTTCGGAAGTTATAGCGGAAAAACGTCGAAATTTTGCTTAAATTTTAATTAATTCTAATTCTAATTAAAAATTCGAAAAAAGGGCTCCGAGGTGCACATTCCCAATCTCCAAGGTATACATGTACCAAATTTGGTAGCTGTAGGTCCAACGGTCTGGCCTGTAGAGCGCCAACACACACACACACACACACACACACACACACGCACACACACACACACACGCACACACACACACACACGCACACACACACACACACACATACGCACACACACACACACATTGAGCTTTATTATAAATATAGATTACACGAGAAAGATTTGGAAAGATCAACCATGGGTTTTTTAAATTTTAATTAAATTTTACCGCGTTTCGAAGTAACTGCCAAAACTATTGTAGTACAAATAATTTTGCATCATTTTAATTTTCAAAAATTATCTTTTCAACTGTATTAACGATTTTATGGTATAAATATATTTTCTATGTTTAATCAATTTTAAAAGAAAATCTTTTTATCCCATTTTCTAACATTAAAATTGAGAATTCTAACGAATATTAAGTGAATCACGGGATGAAATTAATAGTTTGTTTCATTGCCATTCTGAAAGAACACCAAGTTTTACAATCCTAAAGAATACACAAATCTAATATATAAAAAAGGATATTAGTTCGTATTTTATGTACTGCCCAACCGTTCGTCCCATTTCGATAAAACATTGCCAAATTTTTAATTGATTGCTCTTAACATTATTTTTTTCAGTGGCTGCAACGCGCCAGGTACTGGCTAGTTTTACATAAGACGGAAATAAAATTTTTGCCCGAATGGTTGCTTATTGTGAAAAGACAAAATATTTAAATATTTGGAACAAGCGATTTGGCCAGATACACCATAATTAAACTAAACAGTTATTTTCCAAAAACTTAATTAAACTAAACTTAACAAGTAGTATCTAAATAGATAACAGTAAACATCATGAAAAACAACGTTAAATAGAGAATAAAATCTACAGTCGCAAATTTCAAGTTATCATGTGAGAACTTTATTATTTTTATGTAATTATTTGCCTAGATTAATTTAAGTCATTAACCGGTATAAACCGGTTTGAAATAATCACGAGACTTTGCTCTCTCTCTCTCTCTTTATATATATATACTAGACGCCTTTGGCGACCAGCTGGTTCGCCAAGAGTAATGGGGTCTAAAATTTTCAATTAAATACTTATGTGCCTTGCTCTCTTTATAATTTCTCTGCCAGATATACTTAAACTTCGAAAGTCACGTAACACTGATTTACTAAATTAATGATATAGATGTTGCAAACGATCATAGAAACCTTTGTCTTGTATTTCTCTTTTAGAAAACATAACATTTAATATTTCCTCCAATCACGTGGTGAATGTTACATTTTTTTCGATTAAATTTGCAATCATAGTTAATTTATTTTTAATTTCAACTTCTGTCAATAAGATTTCAACAGAGCTAATAAAAGCTATTTTTTCCCTTTGCTCGTTCATTATTTATTTTAGAAAATGTCACATATTATATTTCTCTTATTTTATCCAGTCATGTGCTAAAAGTTGCATTTTTTTAGATTTAATTTGCTATGATAGTTGTTTTTTTTTTAGTTTGAACTTCCGTCAATAGGATGGCAACACGCTGATAAAACCTAATTTTTCCCCCTTGACGTGCTCGTGCAGATTAAATTTTATTGTTTTGTCCGAAATATATTGTTGTAAAATATGGTTTAAATATTTCTTTAAAAATTCGTTAAAAATAGAAGCTTAAGTTATACATTAAAACACTGAAACCATTAGAAAGCTAATTTTTTAATCTTTAAATTGATGTAAAAATCATGTTTGTGCGATAATATTTTCGGAAGTTATAGTGGAAAATCGTTGAAATTTCGCTTAAATTTTAATTAATTCAAATTCTAATTAAAAATTCGAAAAAAGGGCTCCAAGGTGCACATTCCGAACCTCCAAGGTATACATGTACCAAATTTGGTAGCTGTAGGACCAACCGTCTGGCCTGTAGAGCGCCAACACACACACACACACATTGAGCTTTATTATAAGTATAGATATACGTATACAGTAATCAGCCATAAAGGTATTAAATAATTCTAACCAATTCATAGAATTCGTCAAAAATGTAATTTTGGAAAACCGAAACTAAAAAATATTTTGTAAACGAAACAAATTGTGTCGGAATCGAAATTTAAATTTAATTATGAATTAAACTACAAAAAGTAAGCAGAAATAAAAGCTAAATGATATAAAAACTATAACCAATCGAATGAATAAATGAATACAATAAACTATATTGTATTTCTTTTTACTTTACACACACACACAAACTCACACACACACACACATATATATATATATTGCTGTAATTTGTAATGTTTTAACTTTATATAACTTGTCATTTAATTGCTACTTCATTAAATATTTTTAAGATTCAAATTTTAATAGTCATATAATTCACTCTGGCAGTTATAAAGGTTATATGTGTGTTTGTGTATGTACTATATGTCCATAATGTACTATATGTCCCTCTAATTATCTGTCCGCTCTCACAAAATTTCCAAATTTAAATTAAAGTGTAAATTATTAACTGCAAATGGAAACAAAAACATTTTTCTTACCGAATCCCACCACTTTTTTAGTATAAGTAAAAGAGAATCATTTGTGTACTACTGAATAATTTCAATAATTTCTGTAATATTTCAAGAATTATTCAACAAAAATTACTTAGATTCATCATAAAATTCAGGTTTTATTTTTATTTTCAAAAGGATTTAAATGATGTGAATGATTTATTTTGTTTTGGTCTATAAATATAATAAAAAAAATTATTCAATCTAAATTTTATACATCTTTTAGTTCAAAGAAAATCAAGTTCTACAAAATGTTCTTGACACTTCAACTTTTAAACAAATAAATGAAGGTGTCTGTCTTCTGCTATCGAATTTGATCGACTTCTGAAGTTTTGATTAGAAATGTTTGGAACATTCAACATTTTCAATCTCAGGCCAGTCAGGCTTGAGAAATCCTGGACGTTGATTGGGGTATCATCTTTAGAATAGTCGATGAAGTGGTTTAAAATTACCGGTTTTTATGGAATAGTGATCTTCAAATATTCATAAATCAGTCAGTTTTAGAGACTAAGTTGATTCAAGATTATCTCTTTTTGTTTAAAAGCTAAACATTATTCATTTGTAAAGCATTTATAGACTCATATTGCATACTATGTAGTTATTTACTTCATTTAGAACCTTATTATAGATGCATTTATATTGTTAAAATTTTAGAAATTAGCCGTTGGCCCTTGAATTGAAAAAATTAATATATTAAACCATGTTTGTCTCAAATATAGTTGATTTTTTTTAATTAATAATATTGTAGAAGTCACAAAAACTTTATCTTTACATTTTCTTTTTGGAAAAAAACATATTTTATATTTATTTCATTTTATGCAGACACGTGCTGAAAATTACATATTTACATGTTTAATTTTCAGTAATTATTTGTTCTTTAATTAGTGTTTTTTTTTCAATCTTATAGCAACAATTTTCCCCCCTTTCACTCGTAACGTGCTCGTGCAGATTAATTTTTATTGTTTTGTCCTAAATATATTGTTGAAATATATATTCAAAATATCTTTTTTAAAAATTCGTTAAAAATATGTTTAAGTCATGTGTACGTATTAAAACATTGATACCATTAGAAAGTTATTTTTTTAATCTTTAATTTGATGTAAAAATCGTCTTTGCGCATTAATATTTTCAGAAGTTATAGCTGAAATACGTCAAAATTATTTTTAATTAATTCTAATTAAAAATTCGGAAAGTTTCACATTCCCGAGCTCCAAGGTATATATGTACGAAATTTGGTAGTTGTAGGTCCAACGGTCTGGCCTGTAGAGCGCCAACACACACACACACACACACACACACATTGAGCTTTATTATAAGTATAAATAATGTTTGAAAATTACAGTTTATTACCAAAAAGGAAGATTAAGTTAGTTATATTAACGTCCCATTTTGAAACAACACTAGGGCTATTTCGGAATGGACCTCGTCATTTTGAACAGTGGTCAGATGTTGAGGACGACACCTGAGTGTGCATCTTCCTTCCACATCACACCAGAGATAGAGCTCTAAGTCCCAAAGGATTTAACGTCCATCAGACCCGCATACATGGCAAATCTTCGGTGCAATTGCTTATCGAACCTGCAACCTTCTGGTTCTACAGCCGAGGCCTTACCATCAGACCACCGCGGACCGTCCTATACGGTGAGGATTGCCTGCTGCGATGTGAGTTGAGCAAAATTGCAAATCAGCCAGGATATCAACTGGATGGAATTAGTTCAAGAGTTTAATTGATCCATGGAGTGATTTTTGAAGTTTCAAAGCAATGTGGCATTTTCATGCACAGAGACTGAATATGTTTCAGCTGCTCATGAAGAAATATAGTCGCTCAATCTAATGAAAAAATTGGATTCATAGACGGTTTACGTACTTGTCACAATGTGTGAGAACAATCAACCGAGTATAACAAGAAACACTCAAGAATAAAAACACATAAACATGAAATTTTATCACTTGAAACATTTTAAAGAGGTTGGCGTGATCTAACTAGAATAATGCCAAAGCAAGAACATGACAACAGATACTCTGACAAAATCGTTACATTTGTTATGCTTTTCATACTAGACATAGGAGTAGCATATCTTCCCCTTCATCTGGGATTCCCGGGTTCGAGTTTCGGTTCGGGCAGAGTTGTTACTTTCGGTGCTCTCTCTGTGTGTAGTGTGAATGTGCCCCCATGTGAAAAGGGTTTGTGCAAACGAATGTGAAGCATGAAGTAGCTAAGTCGTACTCTTGGCCCTAGTTGGCTGTACTGAAAATACAAAGGACGCGAATGAGGCTTAAATCACTGACAACTTTCGGCCGGCGGGCTTGTAAAGTGCCATGAGTAACATCAACAACAAATACTAGACGTAATGCTTATAGTCTTTTGTGCTCATCCAATATATTAAACAAAGTTTCTGCTGTCTCCTTTCATGGAATTATCAAAAATTTATATTATTGAATGTTAATATTTTAAATCTCTATCCCTGTTACAGAAAATAAAAGGCAAGTCGATCAATTCCACATATACTTCTATAAAATTTCATAACGTATCTTAACACTTCAGTTACTCTTTCGTATGAATTTAGAAACTATATGTACCTTCTTTATATTATTAAATTTTAATATTTTAAATCTCTATCACGGCCTATTCCTATGGAAATTATTACTAAGGTAAAATTAGCTTTTACCTTAGTAATAACTTCCAAATCGAACGAAATAAAACGCCCACTGCTCTCCATAAATAGCAGAGCCTTTTAGCAGAAATCCATCGATATCATTGGGTTGGCCGGCTCAAGTAAATTGTTTCCTCTTTCCGAAAGGGAATCAAGAAAAAGCATTTAAAATGGGTAACAAATTTAATCGGATTATACATATTTATACGGCAGAAATAAATGCTTTATTTGAATGTCTTAATTTACTTTCAGCTGATGTGGTTGCTCAAAAGTATAAAGCTCTAAAAGTATTCTAAAGCTCTCTAGAGAATATTTATAGGTATAAAGTGTTATGGTATGAAACTTTAGCGAGGGATTTGGAGTGCAACTTAAGCTGTTTTGTATTCCACCAGGTAGATTACAATTTCAAATTCTCATATGAGACATCTCGATCGATTATTTTTATATTTTTTCAAAATGTAATCATGATGTGAACTAATTGATTAAATGAAAATCTGAAAGCGTGCCAGAGATGATGTGAATTTATTGATTAAATGGAAACCTGAACGCATGCCAGAGATGATGTAAATTCATTAATTAAAAGGAAACCTGAATACATGCCAGAGATAATGTGAATTCATTAATTAAATAGGAATCTGATTGCATGCCAGATATGATGTGAATTTGAGAAAAAAATGATTAAAATGAGAAGATTTTATAAAAAGGTCTTCATATATACACTCAAAAAATATTGATACTCGGCTTAAATAACCATAAACTTATTTATAAAAATGTTTATCATAGTAATTTTTTAAATGAGTCAAGGGGTATTTTAACATTTGGTGAACAGTTTGTTAAAAAAAATTTTCGAATTATATTTTGATCTAGCTTTTAAGGATAAATCAAAAATAAGTAGGAATAAAAAAAGTATCGGGACACTTTTAAAATGAGAAATTCAACAAATATATAGCACATCAACAGAATTGAATTTTTTAGGTTATAATTTTAAACATAAAAATTTCAATACATGAGATTATTTATAGAAGAAATGGCGGGAAACAAAAATATATCGGTTGATGCACAACATTTTGTAAAAAATACACCAAATTTCTAACAAGCAAGAGTTAAGAAAACATTTGATAGAACAGAAGGGAAAAACAGATGGCTCATTTTGCAAAAGATTGATCGAGCTCGCGCCAAATAAACTTTCTGTGGTCATAAATACCAAAGGCAGCCCATTAAGGTATTAAGTTTTAAATTTGCATTTTTTTATTCATTTATTGGGAAGTGTTTCAATACTTTTTTGATCACGTTTTCTTTATTTTATTTCTTTTATTTCCAAATTATAACCATAATTACATTTATATGAGCATTTTGTTCAAAATATTATCATTTGTATATGTTAAAATAATATTTACTTCCTTTTTTTGGTTTTAATTTTATATTTAAGGGAAATACCATGATACAAATCTGTGAACTTCCCTGTGAGTTCAAGCCACAGTCAGCATTTGTTTAAGTATTCTTGTTCCCTCCATCTAGTTATTATTTCCCCAAAACATTGAATCCAGTCCTGTAGGATTTGACACCGATGGGATTCCCTTTAGAGATACCTGGATGGTTTGTCGTCTCCTTCCTTCTTTAAAAATGCTTCTTTCTTCGTTATTTTCCCCTTTCTTCTATTCTCTCCCCATCCAAGTGGTTCGATAACTTAGTGTTATTGGCACCGGGGGCACAGGATGGTATTATGTTACGTTATATTTTTTTTGACTGACTGTATATAAAGTGTTTTTAAGCATTATTTTTATATAGGATATTTATTTACTTTTTTGCAGTATAACATTTAAGTCAAGATATAAATATTTTCGTAATGATTCGTAAACCAGTTAACATTTAAATAACCGGAAATACCGGTTTAAAGGCCCCAAAACATGTGAAAAATTCTTACAACAACAAATTTAGTTTTAAATACGAAAAATGTTTGGCATAGAAAAACAGAAAATGTTAATGAGAGTTTTAACAGTGTTTTGTAGAAATTACTAGAATCTAAAGCATGTAACTAAACATGTCTTTGATGAGTTCTAAATCCTCAGATTGTGTCATATATGAATGCAATACATTTTAACGAAAGATTTATAGAATTAATGAATATCCTGAAGATTGTTTTAGTATTTTTAGTGCTAATTCAGTCAGATCATATGAGATGAATAAATGAATTTAAACAGTATCCACCACCAAATGACAAAATTGCCAGAAAAAATGTACATAATTATAAAAGGAAAATTATTAAGAAATTAGCTGAAAGAAGTGATGAGCTACAAATATGATGAATTTTAAGTATGCACGCCCATAATTTGTTTTTAAAACAAGTTACTGAATACTTTAAATGCATTTTTCTGAAAACTGATTTTTACTCATTTCTTGCTCACTTCAAATCAGATCATTCAAAATATAATAATCATATTAGAATGAAATTTTATGAACTTTGTCTTTATTCTATTTTCTAGAAAACGAATTAAAAGATTTTAGATCGAATGAATAGTTTTTTAATTTACAGCCTCTTGTTTGAATAATAATGTCATAAACTCATTAAAAATTTCATAATAAATCTTCGACTGGCTATAAAAATTTTATTTATAATTAGAACCATATGATTGTAATTCATTCTTTACAGAAAACTATGCAGTTTAGTTTAGTATACGTTTGGTTAGGAAGGAGAATTATAGTTTTTGGTGAAGCTGATTGAAGTTTTTGTAAGAATTTACTGATATTTATGCAATTTAAAATTAAATGCCAATTTTCAAAAAGTGCTAATGTTTATTTGAAATATTGGCATCCTATTGCTAATTTCTTATAGTCATAAGCCTAGAAATATGATTAAAGCATGTCTACACCATGTTTTTTTTCTAAAAGTGCTCCGAACGTGTTCGAGTACCTTAAAAAAAGAAGTAGTGCTCAGTTTTTACCCTTAGATGATGTGGTAGTGATATCCTTTAGTGATTACCTTCAGATGCAGCCTATAGATAGGTCTACAGATGATCTTTGCTTTGATGAGCTGTTTACAAGATAAGTAAATATTCATCATCCAGTTTCAGACTTCAAACAGCCACATTATCACATGCATAACAAATGGATGATAGGCAAATTTTCCGTTCACATATTAAGTTCAAAATTTCAAATATATCCATAAGTTTGGTATTAAAATGGCATGGCATGCTCCATCCTTCTAGCCGGCTCCATTTAGAGCCCTTTTGCTAACACACAGACACAATACAAAGCAAAATACTTCCAGATTGCGAGAGCAACGAAATGTGAACATTTATAGAAAATTTCAGTTTCTAATGCTTTAATCAATACAAATTGTATATTCATTACAGCGGACATTTCATGACAGCTTTGCATGTTTCACTTACACACACGCAACACCACTTCGTGCCCCTGCAACTATATCCTCTAATGATTTAAGGTATCCGACTGCGTTAAAAACATTAGTCATCAACCACATTGACCAATTTTTGTTATTTTGTTATTTCTTGTAGTTCCGAATCTTCTCTTCCCAAAACAGTTTTTTGTATTTTAGTTGTCTCAAAACTTTTCTCAAGTTTTCTCAAGTTTTCTCAGTTTTTTCAAGGCCAGTTTTCTCAAAACTTTAACTTTCATAAAAGCTCTCCATCGTTTACATGATATCTCAAAAACTAATTGAGGCATTTTACATAAACATCTCAGCGAGTGTTTTAAATAATATGGGCAATGAAAGGAACCAAAGGGTTTATTGTGGGTGAAATACTTTTTCATTTACAAGTGTTTTTATAAAAATTGAGTTGTAATTCATGGAAAAAATGCATATATACGTATATTTCTACCCATCACTTCTTCGCATCTCAACATTTTCTGAGATGTCGGTTTATTTCATTCATCATAATAATCTATAACTTCTGAACAAAAAAAAAATTAGGATTGATACATTACCATTTTGCGTTGAGTGTTAACCGTTTTGCTTAAATTTCATTAAAACTCCCCACAATTTTTTTTATTTCTCCAAGTATATTATATTCTCAAATAATGTTTTTGTGTTTATAGTATTTTGCATTATAATTAGCAATACATCTAAAAACCATAATATGAAATAATTTTAAAAAAATCTAATTTTTCAAATTTTTAATTTGAATGTAGTCGAATACCTTAAACAGTGTCATGAGCATGAAATGAGAGGGACATGGAAAGATGTTCCTGTTCTATTTATCCCTGTGACTATCACTCGTCGTTTGCTATTTATTGATTGAAATAGGGTTAGGGGTTTTAATATTGAATCAAGCAAAGCCGAAGGAAAGGAGCTTTCTGAAGTTCAGATTTGGAAATTGATTCTACTTCTTAAACTAACTATCATGCAGAAACTGAAAACTTGTCTCGATTTACAAAAACAGACTAATAGTTTGTTGCCAAAGAAAAAAATATATTTGTATTTACTCACCGGCAAGCAATGGAATGGAGCACATAAACATTTTTCTTTGCATGAAACTCTTTTCAACCACACTTCACTCGTACCCAGAGAAATTTTAAGTTGCATTTTAACGACATTACACCCACTCACGAATGCTTTTTTGAAAGCTCTCATTCCTTCCAGGTGCCTTGCACAGAATCAATATCCGAGAAATCAATTACTGATTTGAAAAGCAGCAAGAAAGCTATTTGAATTTTTTTGTGTGTGTAATACTCCCTGGACAGCCGCATGGATGCATCCATTCGAATTCTTTGAAGTCGTATACAGCCTGATGGGAATCATAAGTTGAAATTAAGTCCTCACTTTTATTTTCTCATACAAGGAGTCCTCAAAGAAGGGTATTCGAAAAAAAATTCTAGAATTTTTTTATTTAATTATGGTGTGTTGTTCGCTCTTCCAATAAACTTCATCTTATTGAGAGTCTCTCGAAACAATCTCGCTGTTTTGATAATGTTATTCCTTTCAGTGGTGAAATTTAAACTACTGCCTGCCTACTAATCCTGTCACTAACCTTTCCGGATGCGTGTTTTGAATAATAGTAAGATTAAACATTATTAACTCTTAGAATTATTCATTCGTTATTATCATGCAAGAACATGATACTGTACATGTACATGATTCCCTTGAGGTATTTGAAGGCAAGAAATTGTTGAAGCTTCAAAATGCACTGTCAACAATTTGGCGAATTATCTCTTTTATTTTGGAGTCGGCTTCCACAGTATAGCAATTAAAATATCCATCGTCTGCTAATGTAATTTTATTTTGAAGTCGGCTTTTAATGTAGAACTTTTGAATTATCTACCGTGTTGTGTTGTAGTTTTTCCTTAGAAATCACAGTGTTATTGGCTAACCCGCGCAACACTTTTTGAAAAAAAAACAAGTTAAAATCTTGTTTATTTAATAGATAAGGATTGTTAGATTATGAATCATTTCCCCTCATTAAAATAAGATTATTACAAAATAATGAGAAGTATGTCGCATTTGACGATTTCTAACCAACTAAAGTGAAAACATAATTCTCAAATGATACGTTCTCTGAATTCTTACGAATTGTCTTCATTAATTTAAGTCATTAACCAGTTTAAATCAGTTTGAAGCAGTCTCGTGACTATCATATTACGCTTCAAACTATTAGTGACTATTAGTTCTATGACTCGGAACATCACTTTCGTTTTCTTAATTAGCTTATTTGGATCGAACATAAGACATAAAATTTCCTGCTGCTATTTACAATGATGATAGAAACTGATGAGAGTACTTACAAGTGAAGAAACTTAAAATGGATCTAATGATCCGTACATCATGAAGGTGAAAGAATGTAACGTATAAAATTCCGTACTTACAGTAAACACAACATTTGCTACTTAAAACCGAGCTGTCAGATTCCAAATTGGAATAAGATGCAAAAGAACGATGGGTTTTCTTCGTCTCAAAATCGGTTGAACTCCAAAACTTTGTTTGCCAGCAAGAAAAATTGAAAATGAGAGCTAAGAAAAATTATGTATAAGAGTGAGAGAGTGGGATAGAGAGACAAATAGAGAAGTCTCGTGATTTTTTAAAGACGGTTTGTACCTTTTAATGGCCTAAATTATTCAAAACAAATAATAATTTAAGAAAATAATAATGTCCTCACTTGATAACCTGGAATTTACTATAGTAGATTTAATTTCCAAATTTTATATTATTTCAAATATTTTTGTTGAAATATTTATCAAAAGATTATTTTATTAATTATTTATTTGTTTTATTAACTCAATGTTTTGTGAACTCAATTTAAAAAGGGAAGATGCAATAATACTTATAGTGAGTATTGTGGGACCTGTTATACATTTTGTATGTAAATACATCCGGCAACAGCCAGTCATTAATAAAATAGATTGAATTCCTACCTTACGCTATAGTTTTTTTTTCAAAATCTTGATTAATATAGTCAACTGTTTCATCCATCTATCTAATAC
>JAPMOQ010020378.1:0-14130 GCA_026543055.1 Argiope trifasciata | reverse complement strand
AACTTTCGCTGTGTTATGTGTATGTCAAAACACAATGAGGTTCAGCGGAAAGCAAAAATTTCTGTTAAGCATGATTATAGTTTAGCTTGCATTCCACTGCATGCCAAGATTCCTTTTCTAGTTCTAGTTGCGCATGCTTGCAAAAGCGAAGCATCTTGTACCTGTTTCAGAAACCTGTACCTAGTTAAAAATGACCGAATTTCTGACCAGAACAGTAATCAACAAACCAAATACTCACATTTTTAATCCTGTAATTAGGATTAATTTTTGAGTCATAAAAATTATTTGTCTGGTGTTCCTAACAGCTGATATGTAACAACATATTTAGTGAGTATTTATTTGATTAATCTTATAATATGTATAATTTTCTAGATTTTCGTATGCATTTATTTTATGCTTTTTAGATTTTTTTATTCTAATATTTTATATTTGTGATAAATATACTACATTACTGAGTATATTTATACATTATATATACTACATTACTGAGTATTATTATACATTACTGGGCATATTTATACATTACATATACTACATTATTGAGTATATTTATACAACATATATACTACATTACTGAGTATATTTATACATTACTGGGTATATTTATACATCATATATACTACATTACTGAGTATATTTATACATTATATACACTACATTACTGAGTATATTTATACATTACTGGGTATATTTAAAAATCATATACACTACATTACTGAGTATATTTATACATTACTGGGTATATTTTAAAATCATATATACTACATTACTGAGTATATTTATACATTACTGAGTATATTTATACATTATTGGGTATATTTATACATTACTGGGTATATTTATACATTATATATACTACATTACTGAGTTCGTAAAGATACTGGGATTCTTTACGGACTCTATTTGCTCATGTTTTCAAAAACTCATCATCATAGTTTTAAGAAACCTGTACTTAGTTAAAAATGACCGAATTTCTGTCCAGAGCGATAGTCAAATAATCATTTTTAAATCCTGAAATTAGGATTGATTTTTGAGCCATGAAAGTTATTTGTCTGGAGTTCCAAACGGTTGATGTGTAACAACTTATTTCGTGAGTGCATTTATTCATTTTATTGATCCTATAATATGTATAAGTATCTAGATTTTCGTATGCATCTATTTTATGCCTAAGTTTAGGTTTTTTTATTCTAATAATTTATATTTGTGATAAATATATTTCGTTGCTTACTGAGATTCTTTAACTAGCTCTAGCTGTGTATGTTTTCAAAACCAAATCATCATTATTTTAAGAAAGCGTTACCAGTTTAAATGGCAGAGTTAATAATTTCAACAAATCACATAATTGTATTTCAATTCTACAATTCGAGTTATTTTCTTAGTCATAAAAATTGATCTTGCCTAATAAACACCTAATATGTAACAATTTATGTTATGTATATATTTATTCATTTTATTGACCCCGTAATATGTATAATTTTCTTGACTGTGTATGTGTCTAATTATTTTAAATTTAGATTTTATGTTCTTATATTTTATGTTTGTGATGAGTATATTACATATAGAAGACGGAGCTTAAATCGGAGTTTTTTATGAATTCGTATTTTTTTGGAGAAAATATCTGTATACGAATGATTACATATATATAGATTTCAATTTTACCTAAGTATAAACTCGTCAATTGTGGGGGAAAATTTGTCCTAGACATTAACATAATTAATTTAGACTCCATCTCACATCGGAACTAGCCAACTCCATGACATCGAAAAAAGGTTTTATTAAAACAAACATACACCTTCTTAGCCAGAACACGACTGCCTTTTTCTTTCAGAAACGAATTCCAAATTCGTTTTCACAAAAATTGCTTAAAATTGAATAACCAGAAGATGACAGAAGAAAATGATTCATTTTTTCTGAACAAATAGTTCTTATTGCTTCCGAAAGAATACCACTTCTCTGAGTTCTGATTGAAGAAAAATTATTTACAAAAAAAAAACAAAAAAAAAAAAACAATACTACTTAACAAATTAGATATACATGAAATAATCTAAACTTTATAAGAAACAAAAGTTGGTGTTGCCACCACTTTTTTAAATATAAATTTACAATTTGGTACATGTATACCTTGGAAGACGGGAATGTGCACCTCGGAGCCTTTTTTTCGAATTTTTAATTAGAATTTGAATTAATTAAAATTTCAGCGAAATTTCGACGATTTTCCGCTATAACTTCCGAAAATATTATCGCACAAACATGGTTTTTACATCAATTTACAGATTAAAAAATTAGCTTTCTAATGGTATCAGTGTTTTAATGTATAACTTAAGCTACTATTTTTAAAGAATTTTTAAAGAAATATTTTAACCATGTTTTACAACAATATATTTCGGACAAAACAATAAAATTTAATCTGCACGAGCACGTCAAGGGGGAAAAATTAGGTTTTATCAGCGTGTTGCCATCCTATTGACGGAAGTTCAAACTAAAAAAACAACAACTATCATTACAAATTAAATCTAAAGAATTGCAACTTTTAGCACGTGACTGGATAAAATAAAAGAAATATAATATGTGACATTTTCTAAAATAAATAATGAACGAGCAAAGGGAAAAAAATAGCTTTTATTAAACTGTTGAAATCATACTGACAGAAGTTCAAATTAAAAAATAAATTAACTATGACTGCAAATTAAATCGAAAAAAATGGAACATTCACAACGTGATTGGATGAAATTAAATAAATATTAAATGTTATGTTTTCTAAAAAAGAAATACAAGACAAAGGTTTCTATGATCGTTTGCAACATGTATATCATTAATTTAGTAAATCAGTGTTACGTGACTTTCGAAGTTTAAGTATATCTGGCAGAGAAATTATAAAGAGAGCAAGGCACATAAGTATTTAATTGAAAATCTTAGACCCCATTACTCTTGGCGAACCAGCTGGTCACCAAAGGCGTCTAGTAATAAATAAAGAAACAAAAATTGTTTCGCGGTGGAGAGCCGCCACATTTAAATAAAAAAAAAATCGTGGATGCACTTAGTTTAATATGTTATTCGAAACAATATTCTACATTATAGTATTCATTTAAAGTTTATTTATCATTGCTGATATTTTTGAATCTGCACTCAGTTTTACCATAGAGAAATTGTTCTAGATGACGCTATACGACATTATCTGCATCAGAGCAGACTGAAAAAGGCTCTAATAGTTAATAATGTTTGTGTGTGTGTGCGTGCATAAAATCGCGTTTTTCCAGGAAAGACATTGATATAAATAACCTTATAAAGCAAAACTTTATCTAAATATGAAATTAGATCCAAATTTTGAGAGCCTTTCTAAGGCAAAATGGATAGAAATAAATTTATATACGTATATACAAAAGTTGCTCGTTTAAAGTTGCAAGATTTCAGAGGATGCAGTAGAAGAATAAAAATATACAGATAATTTTTTAAGACGAACCGTTTTTCCTATAGATGTAGTTGTTTTTCTTTCTAAGTTAAATAAGAATCATGAAATGATTTATTTTTCCTTTTAGTATTGATTCATCGTAACATTTATCTAAAGCTATTTTGATTAGTTGAAATTACGTAACATTTGTTAAAAGAAAACAATAGATTGGTCTTCTTTCTTGAATCAGAAATTCTATGAAATGTACCGAGATTTACACTGATTTCTGCTTCTTTTTTATATTTCATAAGTATTAAATAATAAAGATAATGCTGTCGTACTTTATTCCACAAATATAATATACATTCTTTCAAATGGATTTCCTTATATTAAATTAAAAAATTGCCATAGTTGCAAGAGTTATTAAGCATTTATTATTCTTAAAAAAACCGTAAACATTTATGGAATATATACTTTAATCTGTATGTAAATGTTAAAACTTCAGAATTAGCATATTATTTTTTATAATAAGGTGATACATACTTTCCACTTTCCTTATTCTTCTACTTTAAACGGTTAATCGTCGGTGTTGATGAAAAAGGTTCTTGTAAAATGTTTGTTTTCTCTAATAAAAACATGGTATCATAATTTTATCCGCAGTTATATTCCAAACAACGAAAACTTATTAGCTTATGTAAAAAATAAAGCTTGAAAGACAAAATTTGTGTAAATTGTAAAAACAAAGCTTGCGATCACTAGAACTTGCATTTGCTTACTGAGCGGCATCTAGTATTATAAAATTAAGATAAGGAATGACAAATATTGATGAACAATTGATTGAAACACGATTTAGTCGAATTAATCAATTGTATTTTTACAGAATGTGATATATTTTTAATATAAAATTATATCGCAACATTCTAGCTTCTAAAATAAAAATTAAGGGGGTCCACAGCGGTTCAGGAGTTTGATTTTGGCTTCACGATTGAAGAGTTCTAAAGCTGAAATCAGTTCCACTGTAAATCCACATTAACATACATCTTGTACGATGTTATTCGATATTACCTAATATTAAATGTTACTGCGAACTCTGATATTATACAAAAAGGAACGATATCCTTTTGTTATTGGCGTGCCTTCTTGAGTTTCGAATTCGGGACTTTTGGGTCCGTAGTCTTGTAAGATAACCTCTAGACAAAAGTACACTCTTTTCCAGAAGGTGTTAACTGGGCTTATGAAACCATCACATGACTGGTTACCAAGAACAAGTAAAAAAATAAACACATCTAAATTCCTGATCTTGGACTAAATTCATCAAAAAAATAGATTGTTTTATCTACCTTTGTATGTATGAACTCAATAATTTAAAGAAAGAGTTGTTTGGAAGTTTCTATGTAGTTTTAATACGAAAATTGTTGTTCTCTATGAAACCTTGAGCGCAATTAGTCAAAAGAAAGAGATGCAGAATCCAACTCGAATCTCTTCTCTACACTCAGAAACTAAATGCAAATTTGACTCGAAAGTTGTAGTTTTCTATCAAATCTTGAACCCATTCAGTCAAAATAAAGATTCAGAATTCTTACTCGATTCTCATCTCTAGACTGGGAATCTAAATGCAAAGTGTACAAAATCTGTTCTCTTTTATTTTCTCTACATTTCGGTGCTAAGTGCAAAGCTTTTCATAGTATGTAAGTATATATGCATAGTAAGAAAACTGTTGTTTTCTATGGAATCTATTAGGTTGGTGCGTATGAAATGTCGGATTCTTAAGTGATTGTATAAAACTGCATATCTTTCTTCAAAAGCTGTTTATTCAATCAAAGTATGCTCCATTCGCTTCAATACACTTCTCCCAACGAGATTTTAAAGCGTAGATGCCTGTCTTAAAAAAATTTTGGTCTTTAGAATTAATAAACTCTGATGTCGAGTTTTTTAGACTGTCTTCATTTTCATAGTGTTTGCCCCTTAAAAACAGCTCTAAATGCTTGAAAAAATGAAAATAGGTCGGCGAGAGATCCGGTGAATAGGGTGGATGCTGCAAAACTTCATATTCCAGTTCGTTCCAGCTTATTTCGCTCTGTCAGTGCGTGCGGTACCCACTTGTCCATCTTCTTAACCTTGCCAATCTCAGAAAGGTGTCTCAATATCGTTGTATGGTCAACTTTCATCCTGATAGCAAGTTCCCTCGTGGATACGGCTGGATCCGCTTCCACTAGAGCCTTCAGGTCATCATTCTTCACAGACGTTTTGGGTCTTCCGCGCGGCTCATTTTGCAGTGAAAAATCGCCAGTCCGAAATTTTTCGAACCAACGCTGCACTTTCCGATCGTTAACCGTATTCTCCCCAAACGCTTGGTTTATGTTGCGTGCAGCTTTTGCAGCACTATTACCAAGTTTGTACTCATATAAGAAAATGACGCGAATGTCGGCAGAATTCATATCGGCAATAAATTCAAAAGAAATAACAAAAGGGAAGACCTTCGAGAAAACCTATTTTGCTGAAATGAGTCTCTGGCAATGGACAATACGACTATGAATGAGGTTATGCCAAAGACAAAAGTATAACGAAAACAGGGAGACAAACTTCCGCATGTAAAGAGAATCCGACATTTCATACGCACCAACCTAATAGAATCCAATCAGTCAAAAGAAGGAGATACAGAATCCATAATTGATTCTTTTATCTACACTCCCAAGTTAACTGCAAATTTGAAGGGAAATAATTGTTCTTCTATCAAATCTTGAACCCAATCAAGCAAAAGGAGATACAGAATTTCGTATTGGATTCTCTTCTCTACGTTACGGAATTGAATATACATGTGACATGAAAATTGTAGCTTTCCATCAAATCTTGAACACATTCCGTCAAAATAAAGATTCAGAATCCATACTCGATTCTCATCTCTATACTGGTAATCTAAATGCAAAGTGCGCCGTATTATGCAAATACTAGCTATTACCCGCGACTCAGTTCGCGTGGAAATTTTGATGTTTATGTACGAAAAACTATCAAATAATGACAAATCAGAACAATTAAACCTAACCTAAAAACGATACACTTAAAACTGTAAGCATATATGAAAAATATATAACAAAAATACAATTTTATATCAAAAACACACAACTAACGTAGAAACAATTTATTTACATTGTATACCCAAAATAAAACAAAACAGCAAATCGAGTCCGGTCAAATCCGTTTCATTTACGGATCGAGATTGAAATAGCTACAATAGTATTACACACATAAATTTTAAACTTTTCATTTAAATGAAAACACGATTGTCGACAATCACGCTCGAACTTAACACTCCAGTTGTGCGCTATGCAATGTCTGACTTTCCTACGCCAGTTGGGGTAACGCAGTACAGATTAGAAATTTTTTATTTCCTTTATTCTGTTTTCTTTTAATTTAAAAGTACTTCAGAATGAATCCGGAAGATCGATTTATTAACAACATTTGATTTTAAATACATCAAACACAAAGAAAATGAATAGAATCGTTCGGAATAATCAGGTCGAAATTCTCCTAAGCCTAACCGCATTTCTGTTGGGAAAAACAAACTGCAGCCTTACTTATCTTTGGTGGGATTCGGCCTCAGCTTTTTGGCGCGAAAGTTAATTTTTAAGGAATAAAAAATGAACCACCAAATGAACCAGATTAAAAAGTAGCATATATTCTATTCCTGACTATAATCTACCTGTGTGCTAAATTTCATCCAATTCCGTTCAGCCGCTCTGATGTGATTAAGTAACAAACATCCATCCATACAGCCAAACTTTCACATTTATAATATTAGCATAGATATAAACAAATCAAAGGCTTTGTTACAATATATGGAAGTCAAATTAACGAAAGAAAATTGCTTCCGTTTATAACTAAGAATGAAAACAAACTTCTAGTGAAAATATTCACCATAAATTTGGATTTTGTTAGCTGCGAATGAATGAATGAATATATGAATGTCGAATACATAAAGGATGTATTATCTAAATACAAAAGGCTAACCGAGGCATTTTGTTTGGCATTGGGTATCCGAGGAGGGAGCATATCCCAGAGTTTGTTATTATAAAAGTATTCCATTGTTCCCTCTGCCTGCTCAAAAATATTTATGCCTCTGAATGCTAGAGATGGAAAGATAACATAGTCTTGCGAAACAATAGCCTTGCCTGAAGTGGATCGCCTTCCTCGTATCTGATTGAAGTTGTCACAGAATGAATTGGAGGAATTCGATTTTTCGTTTCGAGAAAAATGTTATATGAATTTTGTTTTTAATTTTTGATAAAAGAAACGCTTGTTTTATTAAGATAACTAGCTATTTCCCGCAACTCTGTTCGCGTGGAAATTTTGATGTATATGTACAAAAAAATATCGAATAATTACATATTTAAGAAAATTAAAAATTACCTAAAGATGCATTTAGAAGTATAAGCATATACGAAAAATTTATAGCATAAATACAGTTTTATAAAAAAAACACACATCTAACGTAAAAACCATTTATTTACGTTGTATACCCAAAATAAAGTAAAACAGCAAATCAAGTCCGGACAAATCCGTTTTATTAATTAATCGAGATTGAAATAGCTTCAACAGTATTATATTCATAATTTTTAAACTTTTAATTTAAATGAAGACACAATTGTCAACAATCACGGGCTTTTCAACGCCAGTTGGGGTAACGCAATGCAGATTAAAATTTTTTTATTTCCTTTATTCTATTTTCTTTTAATTAAAAAAAAACAACTTCAGAATGAATCCGAAAGATCGATTCATTAACAGCATTTGATTTTAAATACATCAAACACTAAAAAAAGTAAACAGAATCATTTGAAATAATCGATCGAAATTCTTCTAACCCTAACCTCCACTTTGTTGGGGGGAAAATGGAGTCTTACTCATCTTTGGGGGGATTTGGCCTCGACTTTTGGGGCGAAAATTAGTTTTTAATGAATAAAAAACGAATCCCTCAATGAAACGGAATAAAAAGTAGCCTATGCTCTATTCCTGACTATAATCTGTCTTTGTGCTAAATTTCATCCAATTTTGCTCAGCCGTTCTGGCGTGATTGACTAACAAACATCCATCCAAACTTTCACATTTATAATAGTAGCATAGATTCGGTAGCGGTTTCAATTACGATTCTTATTGATGTATGGATTTGTTTTATTTATAGTCATTGTTTACAAGTATCGCATTTTATTATTTTCTCGTATATGTAGTTTAGAGAAAATATAGTAATTGCCAAAAAATTTGGACCCGAAATTTTGTCGAATCTTCATGTTTCAGACCTATATCAATTTGTGAAACGCACTTTTGGTAAATATCAGTCTGTCTATGACAAACATAACTCAAAAACTCTTTGTCTATGCATATGAAATTCGGTATGCGGTCTTTACGCCATATTTGTAAATTCATATCTGATTGTAGGAAAATTTGCTTTGAAGAAGTCCGACTGCGGGCTTCTCAAATATAATTAGAGGCCACAGTGGCATGGTGGTAAGGTCTAGGCTTCGGAACCTGAGGGCTGGTGTGGAGAGGGGGATGCCTGTTCAGGTGTCGTCCTCGTCATCTGACCGTGGTTCAAAATGCGAGGTCCGTCGCAAAATAGCCCTCGAGTTACTTTAAAACGGGACGTTAATATAACTAAACTAAACTAAACAAATCGGAACCGGAGGGTTGCAGGTTCGAGGTCGGATTTCACCGAAGAGCCACCGTGTAACCGTGGAGGTTAAATTTTCTCCCACTGGTGCGGTGTGTAAGTTTGGAGCTTGAGTTCGATCACAGGTGTCGTCCTTTTCTACTGACCGTGGTTCAAAATGACGAGGTCCGTCCCCAAATAGCCCTCGTGTTGCTTCTAAAAGTGACGTAAGAAGCAAAATTAAGGCTATTTTGGAAAACGTTATTAAGAATTTGAAAGAAAAATATTAATAAGATGTAAATAAGAAGGATTGAAAACGTTAATACGACAATTACAAAGTGAAGAAAACTTGATGGATAAAATTCAGTACAAAGAATTAAGATCTATAACCTATACACCTGTCGAATTTTATGTCAAATCCAGCAGGGGGTTGATCGTTTACCAATCTGTACTTTTAGAAATTTTCAAAAACGATAACGAATAAATGATTAAAAGCAGACATATTTAAATACATCAAATTTGGTATGGGTGTAATTTGACTGCAAGTATAATTTTCTATCGAATTTTTGTTTCTATTGGCTGTTTGAAAGGATAGTGTGGAAGGTGATGTTGGCTCAGAATAGAACCTGGGACCTTTGGGTTTGAAAGCCAGTAATATACCACTTAACAAAAGCATGCTCTTGTCCCGTAGATGTTATCTGTCTTATGAAGATATCACCACAATAGCTTGTCAAGGATGACTCGATAGATTCAGCAAAAATGCTTTATACACGTTAGAAGTTAATATTTCGTAACTACTGCTATGCAAAGAGTTTGTGGTGGTATCTCAAGAAGCCGTAACATCCACTAGGCGTTGGTGATCCCTTTTGTCATGTGGTTATATTACGCAACTGTGAACACAAAGGCCCTTCGATCCTTGGCGGAATTCAATCCCTACGATGGTGACCTTCATTACGCAATCTTCATACAACTGTCGTGGCACCATCTACCCGAAACAACAACAAAAAATCGTCAGACTTACTTGGCGCAAAAATTCGCACACGCTCGCCATAACGCTTGGCCAATAATATCGTTCGTCTGTCCTCAAACTCACTGATTTCGACTTATTGTGGTGTTATCTTAATAAACCAGTAACAACCGCTGGGATAACCTTTGACTTGATTTTATGTTACGCGGTTACTAACCCAAAGGTAGCGCGTTCGATTCTGACACAATCCAATCCGTTCGGGCATGGTTGTTCTTCTGTGTTATATATGTGACATGTATGAATGTCTCCACTCCTATAAAAAGGGGTTGTGCAAGCGAATGTGAAGCAAGAAGTAATAAATTCGTACTCTTGGACCTAGTTGGCGGTACTAAAATAATAAGGGACGGTAATTTAGACTTAAATCATTGACAGCTTTCTATCAGCTGGCTTGTAAAAGTGCCAAAAAAGAAATTAAGAGTTTTACTTCAACGGTAAAATTTATTGCTTTAAAGGAAGCTTACAGTAACTTTTAATAATTAATTTTAAAAATCAAAAAAATCATGTGGCAAAAAATTGTTTACTGAAATGATGACTTTTTTTGAATTTTCAAATGATATAAAATTAATTTTTCTACTCAGTATTTTCGGAAATCATGTAAAAAATGCCAGCATTTAATTTGTTTTTTATTAAATTCTAATTGAAATTTCATTGAAATCGGTCTGAGGTTATACATTTCACTTAATAATTTTAGAACAAACAACTTGTCATGTCAAAGTGCAAACATACGCACATTCATCTTTTCTGTTAATAGAGGTTATTGAAAAGAGGTATATTAATTTTCAAAAATATATCATATAAATTTTCGCATCATTTATCAGAAGGTTTTTATCAATGATGTATTATTTTTTTTTTATTTTAGAGCGTCTTTAAAGTGTATAAATATTAATTATACCTACCCCTTTTTTTATCTAATTTTAAAAAAAATATTGTGATTTTTTTTTGAAGAAAAATAATGCATATTATTATACTTGAATTTCTCTCTCTTTGCAGGATGTGGCATTTTTGCCCACCAGATGTCGCCACTAGCGTTACCTCGTGATGATCCCGGTAAGTTTTATTCAGTCCGCAAACCTTGTTATTATTCCAAGAATGAATGAAGTATTCTTGTTATAATGAATCTAAATGTTTATGTGAAGCATGTATGCTCACCTGCAATCGTTATGTTTCGCCCAATTATATCTTGCAAGGTCAGATAACAAACGATATGAGGCGACTTTTGAGTCATATTCGAGGAATATTTCTCATTTGGCGGGAAAGTTCAGGATTCTTTTTTTTTTTTTTTTTTTTCTTCTTCTGAGAAATTCTATTATATCTAGCAGTTTCAATCGGAGTAATTTGCGTAATATTTTTCTTGTAGGATAAGATTTTTTATTTTGTACATTTAATGCGAGTGTTAATGCTAATTTATGTTATGAAAATAAGAATAGATTTTTTAAAAAAGAAATTTGTCACATTGGCGTCATATTGTCGTTAGCGACGTCGAATTAGTTCGCCAGATTATTGGCGTTTTTTTGCTAAATATTAATATGGAACGCATATCTTTTTCAAAGTATCACGTTGCCATTTGATAAGATCTAAAAATATAAAATTAAGTGGATAAAACTAAATAAATAATAACTCATACAAATTAAAAAGTGAAGTTAAAATCCTACTTCGGAATTAATAAACAAAAAGCAATTTTTAAAAATAAATTTGATTTTAAAATTAGTAAATGTGCTTGAGTGGGTGTTTTCATAGATGACTTTTAATTTCATAACATTTAAAGTTAAGTGTTGTGAATTGTGTATTACAATTTAAAAGCTATTTAATTAAAGAAAATATTATATAAGTATGAAATTAATATCATTAAAGAGATGATTTTTTTAAGTTTTAAGATAATGTAAAAATATTTTTTGTGGGGTAGTAATTTTGGAATATATGGTCATTAATTCTACTGGTAAATTACAACAATTACCTGTAAACTACTGATAATGTTTGCCTATTCTAGCAATCGATGAAATTTTGTTTGACATCTATTTCTTGATTTCTTTTTTTCACTTCTTCTAAGCGAATAATTTTTTTGTTGAGTCATGTCTGGAACATCTCTTATTATATTTTGTACATTCATTCTCATGTTGAATTAAATGCAGCCGGAAAAAAAGTTTACTGGAACATTCGTACAGGGATTTGTTTACATTTGGCTGTTGCCATTCGACAATATGTAATGAAAGTTATTTATGTGGATTTACAGTTAGTGGGATTTTTATATTTAAAGGATAGAGATATTGTTTTATTCCGAAAAATCCTCCCCCCCCCCTTTTTTTTTAATGAAGGATGATAAATCTTAAATATTTGTAATGAAATTACTTAAATGTAACCTGTTTCTAGTGACTTTTTATCAGTGGAAGGAAAACTCCAGTATGCTCTTTCTGCAAAATGGATTAATTCAGCTTTTTAACACTTTAATCAACAAATTATTTTACAATCAATTTTTAAATTTTATTTGTCCACAATGTTTTTAGAAAAACTTTAATCCTGTATAACTTCAAGAAGGGTGAAAAAAAATAATTTATTGAAATATTTTAATAAATGAATGGTTAACGATCTTTGGTGATATCTATTGCGGTTAAAGTTATGATCTTTGTGATTTTTCTTATACAGTCAAGAAAAATATTCTTAATGTGGGGGTATTTTAGCGTATATTTAAACATGTTAACTATACATTTTTATAATAATGAAATAAATGCTTTAATTCTGTCTCTTTTTGAATAACTTTATGCATAAATATAATAATAGGTAAATGGGTTTTGTACTGTAGAGTTTTCGAAGCATTTGCATTCGTTTGAAACCAAAAATAATTTTGATTATTGGTGACACCTGTCATAAGTGAAAATCTGAATGCCATTTTTGATATTATTTCAACAACTCCAAGTCATGGCTGGATTACAGTGGCCTAGTATTAAAATCTCGGCTTCGGAAACGGGTGGTTTCAGGTTCGAGACCTGATTTCACCGAAGAAATGCCATGTAGCGGGTCCGACACATATCCGTTGCGGCCAAACGTCCTATCATCATTGTAATGTGGAAGTTTGGAGAGGGAGGTGCCAGCTCATGTGTCGTTCTCGTCATCTGACCGTGGTCAAAAATGACGAAGTCCGTCCCCCAAATAGCTCTAGAGTTTCTTTAAAACGGGACGTTAATACAACTAAACT
This sequence comes from Argiope trifasciata, assembly GCA_026543055.1. Lineage (NCBI taxonomy): Eukaryota > Metazoa > Arthropoda > Arachnida > Araneae > Araneidae > Argiope > Argiope trifasciata. The sequence goes on along the minus strand of JAPMOQ010020378.1, from coordinate 884 downwards.
AAACTAAATCCGAGCTATGATTATTGGAAAGAAATAAGGCTTTCTTTCACCGCTAAGATTATAAAGCAAAAATGCGGGTAAGAAAGTTCACAGCTTTTAATAGTTAATGTAGCTGGAGTGGTTTTCCGAAAATTTTGTTGCATAGTCTGAAATAAAAGAAAACGAAATCTACGGTCGCACATTTCAAGTTATCATGCGAGAACATCATTATATTTTTAATCATTATTTTGTCTTAATTAATTTAAGATATTAACCACTTTAAACCGGTTTTAAACAATCATAAGACTTATCGAATTCTCTTTCTCTCTCTCTCTCCTTCTTTCTCTCTCTACACACACACGCACACACACACACGCACACGCACACACACACACGCGCACACACACACACACACGCGCACACACATATATAATGATGATAATTTTCAACCATGGTAGAAATAATTTTTTATCAACCATAATTTTCAACCATTTTATGAAAACAATATTTTTGTTTACACAAACTATTAATTTCTGGGATCATAAAGTAGATTCCGAATGAATTAATCTTGGGACAGGAGTCAAATCCTTCAATGTTTCAAATTTAAGAATGATTGACGCATTATTACCCCATTGGGAGAAAGGGAAAATACTTTTGTCAAAACTGTTATTAAACGCGAGTGAAGTATTTTTTGAACACATTATAAAAATTAAATTATTAAATTATTTTATCCTCCAGAAAAAAAAACATTCCATGAAAATAACAGCTATAAATGTCATAGTTCTAAGTCAATCTTTGAAAAACGCATTCGCTGTCAAAAACGCATACGTAATAATAACAAAGCAATTGTAGCAAAATCTGATCAACCTTTTAAAAATGCGTCTGCTTTCGAGAAGCACACAGAA
>JAPMOQ010020377.1:431785-459396 GCA_026543055.1 Argiope trifasciata | reverse complement strand
TTTACAATTAGAACTATTAAAAGAAAAAAAATATTCTCTGAAGCCCTCGTGGCCTAATGGATAAGGCATCGGTCTCCTAAACCGGGGATTGTGGGTTCGAGTCCCGCCGATAGTTTATTTAAATAGTTTGCATCTGATGAACTGAGAATAGAATGGGTGATTAATGAAAAACTGACAACATGTACGCTGATGTCTCAAAAATGCTACAGATTACAAAACGGAAATACAATTCTTGGGAGAGTGATTGGAAGTAATTCTAATTCTTAAACTCTCTTTGTTATTTTACATGCAGAACTATTAAAAGGAAAAATAAAAACCATTTCTCTGAAGCCCTCGTGGAATAATGGATAAGGCATCGGTCTCCTAAACCGGGGATTGTGGGTTCGAGTACCGCCGAGGGTACATTTTAAATAGTTTGCATCTGATGAACTGAGAACAGAATGGGTGATGAATGAAAAACTGACAACATGTTTGCTGATGACTCAAAAGTTCTACAGATTACAAAACGGAAATACAATTCTTATGAGAGTGATTGGAAGAAAATCTAATTCTAAAAGTCTCTTTTTATTTACAATTAGAACTATTAAAAGAAAAAAAATATTCTCTGAAGCCCTCGTGGCCTAATGGATAAGGCATCGGTCTCATATACCGGGGATTGTGGGTTCGATTCCCGCCGTGGGTACATTTTAAATAGTTTGCATTTGATGAACTGAGAATAGAATGGGTGATGAATGAAAAACTGACAACATGTACGCTGATGTTTCAAAAATGCTACAGATTACAAAACGGAAATACAATTCTTATGAGAGTGATTGGAAGTAAATCTAATTTTAGAACTCGGTTTGTTATTTCACAATTAGAACTATTAAAAGAAAAAAGAAAAACGATATTCCCTGAAGCCCTCATGGCCTAATAGATAAGGCACCGGTCTCCTAACCTGAGAATTGTGGGTTCGAGTCCCGCCGAGGGTACATTTAAATGGTTTGCATCTGATGAACTGTGAAAAGAATGGGTGATGAATGAAAAACTGACAGCATGTATGCTGACGACTCAAAAGTTCTACAGATTACAAAACGGAAATACAATTCTTATGAGAGTGATTTGAAAAAAATCTAATTTTAGAACTCTCTTTTTTATTTTACAATTAGAACTAGTAAAAGAAAAAAGAAAAATGATATTCTCTGAAGCCGTCGTGGCCTAATGGATAAGGCATCGGTCTCCTAATCCGCGTATTGTGGGTTCGAGTCCTGCCGAGGGTACATTTTAAATAGTTTGCATCTGATGAACTGTGAATAGAATGGGTGATGAATGAAAAACTGACAACATGTATGCTTATGACTCAAAAGTTCTACAGATTACAAAACGGAAATACAATTTTTATGAGAGTGATTGGATGAAAATCTAATTCTAGAACTCTCTTGGTTATTTTACAATTAGAACTAGTAAAAGAAAAAAGAAAAATGATATTCTCTGAAGCCCTCGTGGCCTAATGGATAATGCATCGGTCTCCTAAACCGGGGATTGTGGGTTCGAGTCCTACCGAGGGTACATTTTAAATAGTTTGCATCTGATGAACTGTGAATAGAATGGGTGATGAATGAAAAACTGACAACACGTACGCTGATGTCTCAAAAATGCTACAGATTACAAAACGGAAATACAATTCTTGGGAGAGTGTTTGGAAGTAAATCTAATTCTTAAACTCTTTTTGTTATTTTACATGTAGAACTATTAAAAGGAAAAATAAAAACGATTTCTCTGAAGCCCTCGTGGAATAATGGATAAGGCATCGGTCTCCTAAACCAGGGATTGTGGGTTCGAGTCCCGGAGAGGGTATATTTTAAATAGTTTGCATCTGATGAACTGAGAACAGAATGGGTGATGAATGAAAAACTGACAACATGTTTGCTGATGTCTCAAAAATGTTACAGATTACAAAAAGGAAATACAATTCTTGGGAGAGTGATTGGAATAAATCTAATTCTAAAACTCTCTTTGTTATTTTACAATTAGAACTATTAAAAGGAAAAAGAAAAACGATATTCTCTGAAGCGCTTGTGGCCTAATGGATAAGGCATCGGTGTCCTAAACCGGGGATTATTTTCGAGTCCCGCCGAGGGTACATTTTAAATAGTTTACATCTATTGAACTGACAATAGAATGGGTGATGAATGAAAAACTGACAACTTGTATGCTGATGTCTCAAAAATGCTACAGATTACAAAACGGAAAAACAACTCTTGGGAGAGTGGTTGGAATGAAATCTATGTCTAAAACTCTCTTTGTTATTTTACAATTAGAACAATTAAAAGAAAAAAAATAGTTTCTGAAACCCTCGTGGCCTAATGGATAAGGCATCGGTCTCCTAAACCGGGGATTGTGGGTTCGAGTCCCACCGCGGATACATTTTAAATAGTTTTCATCTGATGAACTGACAATAGAATGTTAGATGAATGAAAAACTGACAACATGTATGCTGATGTCTCAAAAATGCTACAGATTACCTAACGGAAATACAATTCTTGGGAGAGTGATTGGAAGTAAATCTAACTCTAAAACTCTCTTTGTTATTTCACACTTAGAACTATTAAAAGAAAAAAATTATTCTCTGAAGCCCTCGTTTCCTAATGGATAAGGCATCAGTCTCCTAAGCCGGGGATTGTGGGTTCGAGACCCACCGAGGGTACAATCTAAATAGTTTGCATCTGATGAACTGAGAATAGAATGGGTGATGAATGAAAAACTGACAACATGTAAGGTGATGTCTCAAAAATACTACAGATTGCAAGATGGGAAATACAATTCTTTTGAGAGTGATTGGAATGGAAGCTAATTTTGAAGCTGTCTTTGTTTGTTTGTTTTTTTCATTTAGGATTGTTAAACAAAAACAAAAAATAATACCCGCTGACGCCCTCGTGGCCTGATGTATAATGCTTTGGTCTCCTCAATCCGGGGTTGTGGTTTCGAGTCCCGCCGAGGGTACATTTTATTGAGATTTATGGCGCAGTTTGGTCAATGTTGGTTCTTGTGTCAAATAAACACAAAACAACCAACCATCCGTTATTCTATCCATGATAGCGATAATTCAAAACCATTGTGATCTAGATGGATTAAATTGTTTATTTTGACTTTAGCTTAAATTATTAGATATCTATCTTTTTTCTTCGGATGAAATCTGGTTGGCTGGTTGTTCGAATACAAATGAACTCGATAATTTTCGAACGTAAATTATTAGACAGATAAAGTTTGGTGAGGTTTTAACTTTTAGACGGATAACGTTTTAACATCTAAAATATATATTCTAATTATAGTTTGTTCCAAATTTGTAATAATGTCGGTTATTTAGCCGTCTGGATTTTTTAATTGATGTAGATGCAATTCTATAAATAAATGAAATTTGGTATGTGATCGTAGGATTGCAATCGTAATTTTGGCTTTAATTAGTCAGAGGATTGTCTAAAATACACTTTGCATTGTGACATTAAATATGCTAAAGTCCAGAGAAATATCAATATTTCTTAACAATCACCAATGCTTTATGAGGCATTCGTGATACTACGCATTTTTTTGAAGAGGAATTAACACTTTTATTAGGGAGAGGGCCAGAACGTTTTAGAGGGACCATTATCGCCGACTTCGGAAGGTAGCTTCTAGCGAAAGGAAATGAATAATCAATATATTAGATTTGTTTCTGTTGTGGAAATCAATACACAAAGTAATACACTGACAAAGATAAGAAATTTTTTAAAAAATGAAATCTACGATCACAAATTTCAAGTTGTCACTTGAGAACATTATTATTTTTTAAGATATTACTGTTCTTAATTAATTAAAATTCATTAAACAGTTTAAACCAAGTCTTCTCTATCGGTCTCTATCCCTCTCTTTCTCTATTAAATATTTTTTTAGCCTTCATTTTCAATTTTTTTAACAAGCAAACGAAGTTTTGGAGCTCGACCGATTTTGATAAAAGCCGAGATGATAAAAAGCCTCATTTTTTTTCTAAATATCGAAGCATTCTGATAGTTTTGTAATTATATCAAACAGGTTTAAACTGGTTAATGTGTATAATTAATTAAGACAATTCGTAAGAATTCAAATGATGAATAATTTGGAAATCATGTTGTAACTTTAATTGGTGATAAATCGCCAAACATGACAACCTTTTGCATTATCTTGTAATAACTCTAAAAACGAAAAATGGGGCACTCACAAGTGATAAATCGCCAAATATGACAACCTACTGCATTATTTTCTAATAGCACTAAAAGTGAAAAATGGATGACTCACAAGCGATAAATCGCCAATTTGTTGTCCCCCCATTTTGAGGCTTCAAGAACCTCAAGTCAAAACAATGTCATGTTCTTACATGATAAAAGCTGTGTAAATAAAAGCAAAATTCATGTGTAAAAAAAAATTGTTTGCTCTCCAAACTAGATGTGATAATTTTGAAACTAGTTCCTCAAAATTCCAGGAAGGAAAGGATTGCATTTAGTCTTTTTATAATTACTCAAGTTGCCGACGATTGAGTGCTTTCCTGAGCTGTTCACAGAATAACCCCCGACTTACACTCCTCTTGCTTGTTAATTAATTTCCTATCTCTATATTTTGGTTGCTTTTGTCCCTCGAATTTTGTTGATCATCGAGCTCTCGGAGAGGAAAAATATTCTAATGCGACAAAAAAAAAAGTATTTTTTAAAAATAGTTGACAAACCAAAATCAATCTTAAGGACACGACTGTCTGGTAATCCTCTCATTTTAGATTAAATCAATGCCTCTCTTCATTTATTTTACGATATTTATAATAATACGTTGAATAAACAAATTATGATTATTTTATCTTACAAGTATCAACCAGATTCCACGTTCATTCCACAGGAACGTTATCGAAGGTTTCGTTTTTTAACATATATTTTCTCAAGAATTTGCTTTATATTGGTAGTTTAATAAATCTAGTAATAACAGGCAAAAACATGTCATGCGTGTATATGTCACTGGTCAATTTACCCGGATTATTAAACAGACAATTGCTCCTAGTTTCTACAAGCTTAAAAAGTCTCCAGTCCTCAAAATTGTGTGTGGTATTTTGAAAGTTATTTAATGCTATATTTCCCTTTAATTATAAAAACCGTGCCGTCGAACTTACTAAAATTAAAATAAGTATAGTTTAAATTCATTTTCGGAATATTATTCTGGAAACATATCTAACTCAAAATTTTCAAGAATTTTGTCGAAAGAACCAATTAAAGCTGAGATATACTTGAGTATTCGAGAACTTTCTCTGGAAACTATTAGGCCATCTTTCACAGTCGTACACAGCTGTTGGGAGAATTAGAGTCACATAACTAATCAACAGCGAATTTGTAGCAATCCAACGAAAAGTAGGAGTTCTACAGAATCAAGCGATTGGTGAGTTGAGATATACTACGAATCCTGGAGTTCATTATAAAAGCAACTTCGGGCTGTGCGTTGAGGAGCTAAAAGTAGGAGTCAGTCGGCTTGAAAACGGGATGTTATTACATTTTGGGGGTGAAGGAAAGGGCAGGTTTCTTTTGGCGCCAAAAGAACCGGTGTCATTATAATTAGAAGAATCGCCGTTTATATATTCAGTTAGTAATAGATGCAAGCTAAATAATTTTGAGTTAATTTATTAAAATTATTTGGAAACATCTATTTTTCAATAATTTATGAATATTACGTTATGTGTAATATATCTGTAAGAAGTGCTACGGAGGTCTGGGTAACTAATTTTAGGATGTATGAGTTTGTAATAACTCTTATAAATACTTCGTTAGTTCACAAAAGAATATGAAAGGATTAAATATCTTTAACTTTGCCTATTTATTGATTTATTTATATTTTAATTCTTTTGCTGAATTTCGTGTTTTTACTTTTTATTTATATCAAACAATAACAGATTTACTATGAATCGAACAGTTCCAAATTAACTCTTTTCTTTCTGATCCTAAATTTATTATTTGAAACTATCGTCTTCACCTTATTCAAAACTCATAAATTCTAATGTAAAACGGAGGTGGGGGATTTAGTTTTAAGGCGTAAGCTTTCACCTTTATAGACTCATAGATCTTCGAGAAAATATGAAACTATTATGTTATTATCCAGTGGTTTTTATTTAATCGACGGCAATCACAGGTCTTAAAAAAAAACAAATACAAAAGCAGTTGAAGAAATATCGTTGAAGGCTTTCTTATGAAAGGCATTATTTTAAAGCTTAAATAACAAGGAATTTCTAAGTTTATCTACAATTTAATTTTATTTAATTGTTATATAAATGCAACTGTATTAAGACAAGCAAAAAGAATTTCTCACCTAATGAAGCGCGCTTCGATAGCCAAATGTTGTGGTTTGCTTTAATGCCTGCTTCCCTCCTTACGGCAACCATGTTCAGGGTTTTTTTCGTGACGGTAGGAAAATGCGTAGTCTTTCTTTTCATTGAATTCCATCTGGTTGCTTTGTGTGCTGTGATCGGTAGTAAGTTGGCAATTTGGTACAGCTGAAGCGATATTACCATGGAGAATAGCAGGTATTTGGAGAAACCGTTAAGGCCTTATCACACGGCAAGATATCTTCGGCACTTTCCGTCAGCAAACGACAAGGAAAGTGACGTCACTTGTGTGACGACACTTCAAAATTTTACATGATTGGTTGAATTTCGTTTGCGGACAATATTTCCGATAACATTTTCGAACTGGTTCGATAAAGTTGTCAATTATGAAACTTGCCTGACCAGTTTTTGAGGGTAGAAACAGAAAAGTGCTGGTGAAATTTCACGGTGTGATAAGGCCTTTAAGAACAGCTATGTAGATTTTTCTTTTTGCCTAGTTCTGTCTATTTGCAGTGGTTGTTGTTAGCTACTGAAGTACTACTTTTGGACAGTTATTATTTCTAAGGTTTCTGTATATTGGCTTATGTGTGTCTCGGCTGTGTATTTGTGTGAATAAAATCGTCGTGTGTTACCCAGACCTATTTGTGTTATACCACGCACCCACTACAAGCAAACCCATTGATTTTACTGACTTAGAGAAGAAAATTCCGCAACAGTATAACTAGACATACTAATAAAGGAGAATTTGCATGAAAATTTTGAAATTCGAAAAGCTGTAAATGTGCATTTTATGCAAAAGCTAAATAAAAGAAACCCATCAAAACTTGCTGTTGTCACATATCAAGATTTGGTAAAGTATAGAAACCATTTGTATGAAACAGGGAAAAATGATATTATGGATAAGGAATTGGAAAACAACAATTCAAGTTTTTGTGTAAATAATATTCTTTGGACAGACAGTCTGGAAAGTTTTATGAACACTTTGTCAGTGTAAAAAATGTTTTGAAAAAAAGTAATTAAAAGCTTTACATTATATAAACTGCAATATTAGAAGAAAATAGCGCTATCAGAAAAATTTGACTAAAAAAATGGCATATACTGAATTTTCGAAAATTTTCATCTTATTGATTTTTAGTCCATTTAATTTTTCCATTTTATGGAAGTTCATCCAAATGTAGGCTTGAAGGTGAGAAACTTTAAAAAAAAGCACACCTTAAAAAATTCCCATGTTCAAACGAAGAGAAAGAGAATAGAATTAAGAATGAATCTAAAATCTGGCGGTGGTTAAAAATTTATCAAATTAACACAAAAGAAATCGTGGGAATTTTAAGGAAGAAATTTTTGGGGGTGGGTGAGGCAAGATGGATATTATTTTTTAAAAAATTATCTACAACTAAGAAAAAAAGTTTTGACCAATTAGGTTTGAATCATGATATCATATCAAGAGTTCAGTTTTTCAAATGAAGAGTCCAGTTTTTTCATTATAAATATGTCAGAATTATTTTTATCAGCCTGTGCTCATGTACATTCATTTAAGTTTTCAAATTAAACAGCTACCATATCATGTGAAATTTCGAAACTCAGTAGTCGCTCATTTTTAAAAAGATTATATTCAGTATTGGGAATTGGTAGTTAGAAATCAGGGCGAATCTATATAATATGGCTCATTTCAAACCGATTTCGTAATACAGTGAAAAGGATTGAATGAGCATTTGTGCCTGTGCTCTTAAAACGTGTGAATCCAAAATTTGAATGAAGTCTGCACTTTTGGTATCAAAACCATGTATTAAATTTCATTTGTTTATCTCTTTTTATAGCTATTGCATTCACAATCTCGCAAATACACAACTGAGCCTTGGACATAATTCATCAAAAATTGGATCTACGTTTCCGAATTCTGCTGACAAAATTATATGAAAATTTCATCTCTCTAACTCTTTACGTTTTTTGAGTTATCGCATTCATAGAATGACGGGAAAAATTCCAAAAATGAATTAGAACAGTTCAAAAATATGGACATTAATCAACTTTAAGTCGTTTTAACCTCATCGTAAATGAAGTATACGAAGAATAAGTATTGTAATTATCAAAAAACTCAAACTCAAGATTTTTACAAATCTATATGCTTCAAACCTGCCCCGAAGCATAAGAATAAATTTTTGGAATTATGTCTATTTCTCTGAATGTAAGCAAGCATGCTCAAAAACGCTTTCAGCTAAAAGTATAAAATTTAACACTTGGACTTTACATCAAATTTGCAGATTTCTATCAAATTTTGAATGAAACCTATTGGAGGTTTGTCCGTCCGAGTACAAGTGAACACGATAATCATAAAGCGTGAAAAGCTACATGAAAAAAATTTGGTACGCAAACTTAGAATCTTAACAGGGGATTCGCATCAAACTTGGACTTAAATATGTAAAGGGGTCGATCAGCTGTTGGTCTGTACTTTCATATGCATATAAATTTACATAATTCAAAAAAATTTGTATATTTAAATAATAACATCTGGTTTATTTTAAAATACATCATTTTGATTACATTGTAGCTACATATCAAATTTTGATTTCATTTGGTCAGCAAAAAAAAAAAAAAAAAAAAAAAAAGGTATCCAAAATAAATATTCAATTTTCTGACACTTACATATTAGCAGTATAACAACAATAATTAATTATAAGTAAAAAATTGTCAAAGATAACACACTAGATTCATATTTCATAACTAATGTTTATCAATGCTATGCAATTAACACACTTATTGGTTTCATTCCTACTATGCGAAGAACGCAATAATCATCTGCAGGAAACTAAAAGGAAAAATATAAGTTTTGGCGATTGACATAAAATTATCCATAGAAATTTTATGCTGAAGGGGGGAGTTGAGGAAGAAGTAAAACATATAGTACAGAATATGGAAGAAAGTTTTGGGGAAACCATTCTCACTAATTCACCATTACAATACTTTGTTTATGAGAAAGTAAAAAGCCATATTTGAAGATATTATTTATATTCCCCATGCATTTTTTTAGCAAAAAATTTTAAATTGTTAAAAAAAAATCTTTTGAAACTACAAAAAGTCGGTTAAACAAGCACAATTTGATAAAAGATATTTAAACATGGTAACGCCTATTTTTGTAGTCGACTGGTAGTAGATCCTTAAATCTTCATAAAAATATACTACGACTTGCGCAATTGAACTTCAACATGATATAAAAATTCTCCGTAATCAGATTTTTTTTCTTCTAAGTTTCTTAGAAACATTCTTCTCTGTAAACTTCTTTCTCGATTTGAGGTCAAAAATTTAATGTAAATTCCCATAATATGATGCATATTTAAAATTCTGCAACAGAGGGCTTCTTGGTGTCTAACGTAATGGTAAGAAATGAAATGCTGAAAGCCATTGTCTCTGATAGTTAAAGACAGTAGCATCGATTGTAAAAAAAAAAACGATTCTCCAATCTAGTCTGTGTTCATGAATATGTTTCTTTTATTATTCGTTTCTTAGGTCTTAATAAAGGCAGTCATCCCAAAATGTTTTGGTAATCACCCAGTGGATAGCGATCGACTTAATGCCCACCCCTGATGTTACTGGATTAGTTTCTAATATTAAAAAGGCCTTTCTTCACATTTCTATTGAAACGGAAGATCCAGTTCTATGATAGAAAGATTTTGAATCGAGAAAATTTGAGATGTTTTGGCATTATATATATATATATATATATACAGAAAGGGACACATATATTGTACAATATTAAACAATATTCGTTATATTGAATTATATAGTTAAATTACATAATATCGCACAATGTTGTAAAATACTGTGTAACTGATGTGCTACCTTTTGCCTGTTTAAACTGGTTATTGACCTAAATTAATTAAGACAAATAATAACTTGAATAATTATAATGTTCTCAGATGATACCTTGAAATTTGCAATAGTAGATTTCATTTTTTAATTCTTGAATTCTACCTAATCTACATTTATATGGAGACAAATCTATACCATTGATGACAACTATATCACCAAAATTTATTTATTTTTTGAAAATGACAGCATCAGTGGAAAGAGAATTGTAAATATTAAATTTTAATGTGAAAATAAATGGGGTTAGATTAACATACTAGTTATTTTACCTTATGAAATCAAACCTTATAACTATTTTAAATGTAGTGACAACTGAATGAAATGAAATTCAGATAGAATGATAATAATTGTCTTCAAGACAAAAATAATTTTAAATACAGTTCCAGATTCATTGATTACAGGAAATTCCGAACCCTATATAAATAGTAATAGAATTGATTTAAAAATATAGTTGTAAAAATAATTAAAAGTCCATTGAAGGAAATAAATAAATAAAGTTTGAAATGTCCGAAAAATAAGCTTACGATGGAATCGCCAATCCCAGAAGAATATGGGTTGTGATTGAAAAGTGTGCTTTATCTATGTACCTAGATCCGGATACATTCATCTTTATCAGCGAAATGAACGCTTTAATCTACAGCTCTGAGGTGCCTATAACAGAGCATGATTCACGTGAAGCAAGGTTTATGCAGTCGAAATATCAGCCTATTTAAAACCTTAACATGTATTCCGTTATTTTCTATCACTTAAATGTTTAAGTGTTTGCTGTAAATGCCAAAACATTTGCAATTTTATCATTTATTTGCACTATCACTAGCTCATTATTGGCGATTTTTTTGGCGAAAAAAGTGTGCTAAATGTAAATTTAAATTGTTTGGATTAGAAATGTCGTGTGCAGCAACAGAAGAAGTGCACACTTGTGAAATCTGTGGTTCTACATTTCCTTACTTGTATCGATTGAAATGTCATTTATACACATTTCACAGAGATCCAAAACCTTTTAAATGTGAAATATGTGGTCAAAAATTTGTGAAAAAGGGTAATTTAGTAGCACATGCATTTCTTCATACAAATGAAAAACCTCATATATGTGAAGTGTGCGGTAAAACATTTTCTCAAAAAAGTGGTTTAAAGAATCATATGTTTACACATACCAAAGAGAAACCTTATGAGTGTGGAATGTGTGGCAAAACATTTTCTCACAAGGGTTTCAAGAGTCATATGTTTACGCATACAAAAGAGAAACCTCATACATGTGAATTGTGTGGCAAAACATTTTCTTACAAAAATGGGTTAAAGTCTCATTTACTTTTACATACTAAAGAAAAGCCTTTTCAGTGTGATGTATGTCAGAAAGCATTTACTCGAAAACTAACTTTAGAAGAACATTTGTCTAAACATACAGAGGAAGAACTTCATAAATACTATAAAGACATTTCTGGTACAATACTGCTTGCGGCAAAAAAAATCTTTGCATGCAATGTATGTGGTAAAAATTTTGCAAAAAATTACAATTTAATACGTCATAAATTAATACATGAAAAAGAAAAGCCTTATCAGTGTGAAGTTTGTGGTGAAGGATTTTTCAAACAAGCTAATTTAAATTCTCATTTAATTTTACATACAAAAAAGAATTCTCACACTTGTGATATGTGTGGTAAAATGTTTTCTTGCATGAGTCGTTTAAAATCTCATTTACTGTTGCATACAGGACAGAAACCTTATAAATGTGAAATATGCCTGAAAGCATTTTCTTGTAAGAGTAATTTAAATGCACACTTGCTGACACATACAAACCAAAAACCTTACAAATGTGAAATATGCCAAAAAGCATTTTTTCGAAAAAATCGTTTGAATGTGCATTTGCATACTCATAGCAAAAGTGAAACTCCATGAACACCAGAGAGAATTTTCTTGTTATTATCTTATTCTCTGTTTTATTTTAGGAAAACTATGTCTGAAAAATAACAGATGTACTTTTATGTTGATTCTATTATAAAACTTTTATAATACTTTCATACATAGAATTTTAATTAGTACAAATTATGCAAGAAAATAGTTTCTATTGTCTTAATTTTTTTAACATCTCTTAACAAAAAATACAAATCACAATTGGAACAAGTTCAATATTATAAAAAATTTTATTTCAAAGTTAAATTGATATTTATTAATATTTCATTTATAATTTTGAAATGAATGAAAATGTTTGTCATTTAAAAGAAATATATTTTGTCTATATAGATTAATTGCAATTATTTTCTTATTTATATGATTTCCCATTATTAGTTGAATTATGTTTAATACTATAGCTATTATATGTCTAGAATGCTATTTATTTGATTTTACTTAATGAATTTAAGAGTGTTTTTTTTTAATATTTATACTTTTTTGACACATGCTCCCCCACTCTCAAATAACTTTTTATTGATAACTCTTTTATATTCCAGATTTATGAAATCTTAATAGTTGTTGAAAAATACTAGAATTATAACTGTATTGTCAACTATGGAAAAAAATTATAACAGAATCATTAAAATCTGAATTACATAGATTTCAATTTGGCAAAACATTGACCTTTAATTTAAAAGTAATACACCTATACATTAAATACACTATTGGGATTTCAATCTGCTTGCACTGCTAATATGTTTGGCTTTCTAATCATCCTATATAAAGCTATGCTTTGATGTCCCTGCTGTGTTTATGATGAAGAAAATTTAGAACAGATAACACTTTGTGCAATTCAAAGAAACTACACACTCACACAAAATCATTTCTTAATTTGTTTGCTATAATCCTCAGCTTATAAAGAAATATTAATTTTTGAAAAGAAAGTGGATTATTATTTTCTATTATTGGACATTAGAGGTGCTTTTTATTTAGTTCCTGCTTATAATAGTTTACTTTATTGCAGAACAGTTCATTATTTAAATAATCTCTGATCAATGAAATGTTATGTCATCCGATTATTAGTGTGAAAAATATTTTAAGATTTATTTTTAAAAATTTCAATGCTTAATTGGTTTTTAAATTATTGAAGTTCCCAGGATTTTAAAATAGAAGTAAACATAAATATTGAGTGAGAATCTCTTGTATTATAGAATGAAAAAATCATATACAAAGAAAATTTACATAATTAAAAAAAAACCCTTTCTATAATTATTTTTCATTCCTTCCCTTTCTGTCAATTTTCAAAATAATAGTGTCAAGTTCTGTTTAATTTCTAAAGAGAGCTGAAAAAGCAGTTTAATACCTTAATGAGAATGCTAAATTTCAACTACATGTAAAAGAATTACAAAGGCATTGACGATATATGAATGATCATCTTTATGATAGTGTAGGTAAAAACTGATGAAGTTCCAATGGACTATACCAGTATTGAGAGATTCCTTTCAGTAAGAGGTACATTTAATCATTGGTGTATATGGAAACTAAATCCTGCACCAATACCACCCAAGTGGAAACAATAATTTATTTACTTATGAAACAATTCTTAATCCATATACCCAATGCACCTCCCCCCCCCCCCCCCAACTTCTTGCTCAGTACAACTATAAAATCTAATCATGTATGATGAATGGTTATAATGCTATTAGGTAAATCTAGTTATTTTTAATGTGAAATATTTTAACTTAATCACATGCTACCTTTTCAAAATTTTCAGAAATTCCTGATTTGATTGATATTGATACCTAGAATAGTAATTTGCAGTTAAAGTTACTTGACTTTAGTTTTAAGTTTGATCATTAGATGATTATGTACATTAAAATCTTTTGTAACCAGTTCCCACTTAATATCAAAATAATTGCTTATTTTAGGTATAATTTTGAATCTGAAATTTCAAGTCTATACAACAATAAATAAATAAAATTGTGATGAGAAAGTGCAAGCTTGATTAGATGTTGACAATTTTGTTTCATTCACATACCTGCTCTTAATGACAGTGAAATAAGTAAAAGTTACTGATATAGGGAAATGATGATCACAATAAACTAGAAAACGCATCTAGAAGCAAATAAGATTTTGAGTTAGAAAAAGGATTGCAGACTTACAAAATTTTACAATGAATGTTCATTTGTGTCAATATTATATATATATATATATATATATACACACACACACTAACTTGCATGCTGCAATTTCAAGTTCTAAAAATATATTTAAATTATCTAGAAGAATCTCCTATTCAGTGTCATTAAGGCCTTATTTATCCCAGTTATGAATATTCTAATTATTCTGTGGTATTATCTCACTTTGCTGGAAGGCTGATTATAGTTTAATAAAATTTCTTGTTTGATTTAATATTTGAATGAATTTTTATTTCATTCATGAAATCAATAATGAAAATATGTTTTGCCAATAATTCAGTTAATTTTCATTAACTGTAAAATAGTAAAAACGAAAGGCATGCAAAAATGTGTCGCTGCAAAGTGTAAAGTTAAGCTAGATGAAGAAAGGCTAAACTTCTTTGGTCTTCGATTGAATTTATTCGTTGATATACTTTTTTTTATATTCTATGATAGATAATTATTGTTCTCTTCGTCAAATTAAGTTTGTTCCAATGTGTGTCTTTCAATGTTTAAAAAGGAAAGTTTACTGAAGCGATTAATTTCATTGTCGCTCATAAGAATGATAGCATTGATTATGATTTGCTGAATGAGCGATTATTACTATTAGCGAACATTAAAATTGTTAACAGTTTATGTTCATATTATTAATGGGAAATAAAATTGTATACTAAATAAACTACTATTGAGAAAGGTGAAAACATGATTGAAAAGCGTAAAATTTTCATTATTTATCGATGGTATCTACTTCTCACTCCCGTTCCTCTTTTTCTTTATTTCTTCGATATTAGTGCTTTCATATCCTTAGACTCTTTATGGTAATTTTATATGATATGGATTCATATAGAATCAGTGGCTCACTGGATCTGAAAATATTGACTACTTAAAAATGATATTAATAGAGTGAGTGGGCTCACTTTTACATTGACGATATTAACAAAAATAAAATATTAAAAGATTCAAATATAATTTCTGTAATTTGAAACTGTTATAATTTTGGATATACTTTTCACATGAAAATAAAGCTGACTATCATCAATAAATGATACCACAAATCTGCTTCGCATTCAGTGATTGTCAAATAATGATTTGTCAATAGATATGTTGATATTCATCAATACTGTTAACTTCAGTTTGGGCGATTCTATCTCACTGAGGGGTGAGACCCCGATTCTTCATCGTTCTTTGACCTTACTTTCTATCCCATTTTATACTTTTTCAGTCTG
The DNA here is from genome assembly GCA_026543055.1 of Argiope trifasciata. NCBI lineage: Eukaryota > Metazoa > Arthropoda > Arachnida > Araneae > Araneidae > Argiope > Argiope trifasciata. Next base: position 443,893 of record JAPMOQ010020377.1, on the reverse strand, counting down.
TTTTTTTCCCTCTAAGTGGACATGAGTATCATGTTATTTCTGATCGCTCTATTTTATTTTAATACAAAATTGTGTAATGATTACTTATATGACTAGTTCAAATCACAAAAAATCTTTCAGGAGTCGCACGAAGAATATCTTATAACATTAAAATATGACCGATATTATCTACCTTCATTAATCTCAAAATATGCAGTAACAAATTTTGAAATAAAAGTTTTATCAGAAAAAAAATCCATTTTGTAAAAAAGTGAATTACCAAATTCTAAGAACAGAAATCTTCCAATTACTCGTCAAGTTTAATTTAATATTTAGGTTCTTTGCAGTAAATAAAAATTGTTTTAAAGTATTTTACTATGAATTAGTCATCGATAATTTGGACAAACTTATTTTTATTTCGAATGAGCCGATATTCAATCACTCACTTTCAACAAATATACGGAAACAGACGTCAACACAAATATAGAAAATGTGTGCTATAGATTTATGATATTTGATATACCTGCGAATATTTCCATAGAATTGGCCATGAAAAAAAATCGGCCATTATCATATTAAAATGGCCTTAAATCAATCGAAATGTAACGATTTCTACAATAAAATTCTTTAAAAGATGCACCACTTGTGCTAATTACCGTCTTTGGCAAAAACATTGCAGAAGCCATAAGAAATCTGGCTTATCTACCAAAAAATAGTTCTCATGAACTGTCTGTGGCAATTTACATAATGCTGTTCTTTAACTTTATCTACATAGTGTTACAAACTAGTTATGTTACTTGCCAGCATGGTTCTATCATGGGAGAGACCGATTTATTATCATCTATATTTGATGCTGCTCGAGTGCTGAGCCAGTGATCAGAGAGCTTGGCGACAAACTTTCGGCCATTCGGAGATTTGGCGACAAAATGAATAATGCTGGAAACCGATAATTTTAACAATTTATCCAAAAGAAACCGAGATGAAAATCATCATCCTGAAATCACTCTTGGAATAGACAACATCTCCCACCCCTAGGAAACTGCTGTATGATTGGCTACGCTGGAACAAATACGAATCCTGCGCCTTTGATTGGACTACTACTCACCTTCACCCCTGGCCTAACAGTTTCTACCAGTTCGGGCTTCACTCACGCTTCGGCATCTATGCTATCCACATCTGTCGCTCCTTCCAAAAAGTTCCACGGCAATATACTGACCGTTAGGCCTCTTTCACTTTTTGTCATTATCGGAGATAAGCCCCTGCCGGGGCTAGGCTCCCCGTCAACCCAGCTCATATGGGCGCAAGCAAATACTGAACCGCTATGTGCTGAGTCCTGTTGGCCACTGTGGCAGCAGCTTTGTGTCGTGTGTAGAATAGCTGGTCGTGTGGTAGTGAGTCGGTAGCTAAAGCGGGGAGACAGTGGGAGCTTCAGCCGTTTGGAGAGACCGTAGAGCAAATCTCCAAGGATCCTCACTTCTGTTGGATTCTGTCTGGCCCTTTTGTGTACTGTGGTCTATTACTACTTGTGGGCTATTCTCTTCTGTAGAGTGCTATCCGGTGTTCGTCTCGGCTGTAAGTATTTTTCGTCTTTGTGTTAGTATCTTCGTATGTAAATAAACGTCGTTATTGTATTCTACTGAGGCCTGCTGATTGTGTTTTCACACGATCCATCCACTACAAACAAACTCGTGAAATCTATAACAATATATATGCGATTTTCTTACTCTGTATCATAGATTGAGCAGTGCTAAGGACTGGAAAAAGTGCATAAATTATATAAGATCCCATTATACTAACTAGAATATGTTCAACATACGCAAAAGAAGAAAAACTTTATAATTTAAATATCACGATTACATTACAATTAGTGAAGATAGAAAAGTTTTTCAATCGCTAACTTCAATTCAGTTACAAGAGTTTTTCGATAGCGAACTAAACATTTAGTGCCAAAGTTATGCTAGTTATCACCCACTCCTTTAATATAAAATTGAAATCATTTCTCCAAAGTTTGAATAAGAAATTCGAAAAACATACTGCAATTTAAATACATATGCTTCAAGAATCATTTGAATACTTGATGCGCAACGAGTGTAAAGTACATGTATAATTGTTTTCAACTGGACTTTTAATTGAGTCTATAAAATTAAAACTGAAATCCTAAGTTTAAGAACAAAATTTAAATCCTATTTAGACGTAGCAAATATGACAGCGCATAATTTGAAGCTTTCAGAACAATATCTTGAAAAACGAATTCGAAAATAGAAAAAATATATTTCGAAACCACAAAAGATGAAATTGTAGAACACCTGGTTGAGGAATTTAGATGTTATTTTTTAACTCTGTAATGATACTGGTTATGTACAGATAGAAGATAGAATTAAAAGTATTTCAAATTAATCGCTGATACAAAAACTTTAGAAAAACATGGATTAAAAAAATGTTCCAAGACTTAGTAATGTTTTATAATAGCTATGAAGATGAAAACTTAATTCTAATAATTGTTTTGCCATGGGATTTCATTGGGTTTAAAAGGAATGTAAATAACGCTCAACACACATTGCAATATGTATTAATTAATAATTATAATGATTTCTTTCTAAATGTCTTGTGTTAAAACTTTTCTTTACATTGCCAGTTATCATAATAAATGCTGAACGCGCTTTCAGGAAAATAAAATTTATATAGGATTGTCTTCGATCAAGCATGTGTGCATAACTCTTAAATGTACTTGCTATGCTATTCTAAGCATCGAAAAGGAAATCGAAAAAAAAAAAAAAAAAAAGAGTAATTTTCCTAACATAATTAATACCAAAAACAAAATCACGCATTAAATAAACATGCAATAGTAACAAATGTCTGTATTAATTTTCAAGTTAAAAAATAATAATAATTTAGAGCTTCAAATGTGTTTTTGCACCCGGGCCCTTCATAAAGAAGGCCAACTTTGGTGCCGAATGCATGTTAACCTCGCTGTACCACTGGGGATAAATGCCAAAAGCAGTAATATTAGGCAGCGGCGGATTTTCGCACAGGACATGGAGACAGTCACCTCGTGTTTCGAGGTGTATAGGGGGCCTCAAAATCTACTTAGATGTGTATCATAGTGCTCAACCGAAGGTAAATTTAATCGTTCAAGTCTCCCTTTTGGTATGATGCACTGAATTTTTACCCTTTACTTTTCCTTTACAGAAAAAAGTGTTCATTCATTGATAAAAGTGTTAATGAAAAAGTAGAGTATTGAGTAAAATTCTTGCGGACTCAAAACGCAAATCTACAAATTATTTTCTTAAACTTGATGCCTTCAGAATAATTTCTCATCATTCTCTCTTTCCTTTGATTTTAAAGAATCAATGTTTAATGTATCGATATGAAGACATTAGGTAGCATGATGGCAGCAGGAAAAATAATTATTGGATAAAAACTAATGTCGTTTTGGAATCAATTATTCTGTAAGTACAATTTTTCTATACTTTAAGATAGAAGCAAATTCACCATTAATCTTTTAAGTTAAAAAAATAGTTTAGCTGCGAACCAGAAAAAATTTAAATAAACATTCTTCATATAAATAAAAGGTTTGAAAAAAAAATCGGGAAGTAAAGTATGTGAATACGTTCGAGATGAATTTAAAATATATATATATATATATGAAAATAGTTATATTTTTAAATATTTACATTTAAAGAAACTGGAAAAAAATCATCTATGAAACCATAATATATCGATTAAGCAAATATTTTATTTTAATTTTTTAAAAAGACATCTTTCTGCCTAAAAAGAGATATGAAGCAAAAATCTTCTAGCTTAAAGGTTTGTCAAATGATTTGCTTAAAATTGTATAAAAATTATTTGCTTAAGAAATATTTTTTTGATTCCTGAACTAAAATATAAGCTGTATTTCTAACCACTTTTAAAATATTAGAGTTCGACATATAAATAATACGAAATTTTCAATCTTTTATCACATTCTGAAGCACTAAAACAACTGTAATATATTTCGAAATGAATCGATTACTTATTCTCTATTTCTGGAGCTGTAGAACATACTGAGGAATTATTATACGAAATTTGAACAAAAAATATGAATTAGATTCTAATTTATGAGGTTTTTGTAAGAAAACTCCATCGAAGATTAAAATTTCGGAAAATGTCATCTTAAGATGTAGTATATTATTAAATGCAAATATAAAAATAAGTATATCTTCCCCAAAACAAACTTATAAACAGAATTCTAAAGAAAACTTTTCAAAGGTTTGTTTTAATTTCACAATAATTTCTTTAAAAATTTTTTTTTTTAAGCTGATGTAATCACCTTTTAAAAGCATTTTATTATCAAGCACAATGGACGAAAAATTTCTTGACATATAGTATAAAAATTTTAGTTTGAGTATTGAAGACTCAGAAAAATTCGATGCAGTCATAAAAGATTTCAATAATTATTTATTATAGTATAATTTATTAAAAAATACCGTTATTGCGAGATACAAATTCTTTAATTGCATTCTAAGAGAAAACGAAAATGTTGATTCTACCATCACTAACTAAAGATGGCGATTTTAAAATGCTTGAAGAAAACATAATAAGAGACCTTTCTTTTCTTAGTATAAAAGATACTGCTAATAAAGAAAATTGATTGAATGAATCGGATCTAAGATTAATGAGCCGATGTAATACTGCATTGCGAAAGAATCTAACAATCATCAAACTCAAATTATGAGTCATCAACAAACATCTGCCGTTAATACGGGGAACGGAAAAATAAATTTGAACAATTCGTCTACTTAAACAAGTGCAGAAAGAAAAATATCGTTAATCGTACAAAAGGGAAACGAGATAAATCAAAAGTATAGCGTAGATATTCGAAATGTAATACGATTCACGCATTTTAGAGAATATCCTACTTATGGTAAAACTTTTGCAAATGCTCTAAATTAAAATATTTTGCAAGTGTTAGTTAAAAAAAACTCAAATAATGACTTAGACGCTGATAATGTTGAAACCGAAAATAAAGAAATAAAATTCGATTCAGAAGTTGATGAAGTTAATGCAGAGTAGAAAGAAAATTAATAAAACTATATGCTTTTATATATAAATTTTTATAACAAAATCAATTATAAAAATTGAAGTATTTAAAAAATATTAAGTTTGAAAATTATTAACAGTAAATTTTACGGCTGCTGTGAAATTTAAACAATTTTCATCGTTTCTTCAAAAACTTTATTGCGGGATTCTTTTTTCTACACTGATGAAACCTAAAGATGAAGGCATCTGTTAAATAGCATTACGTTTATAAGGCGTATAAATAAATAAAAGAAGTTACAGAGCCACGAAATTAGAAGATAGCTGAACCAAACAATTATGTTATGAATTGATTATAATGTCCTCGTTTTCATCAAAAGTTTCCATATACTAAACATAAAAAAGAGAATTTGACGCATGCGAATTGTTGGCGGAATCATTAAGCTATAAATGCGTTTTAAAAGAAATGAAATGCAATCAGTATCCTTGGAGAACCAATTGGTCTTCAAAAGTGGCTAGTTTATAATATTATTAATAATAAAAGCAACATTAAAAAAGCAACAAAGCAAAAGCAACGTTAAAAAATGTTACTATGAAAATATTTTTGGCTCAATGGTGTTTAAATACAAGTTTCACAATTTAGAAACGGAATTCGGATCTAAATTCACTGCCGGACTCGTATCCGGCAATTGAACGAGTATGAACTGTCACAATAATACGGAAAGGTTCTTATTGTAGTTTTCCATCCTGCAGTGGTTTATTCTGAGAAAGAGAAAGTGCGACTGTAGTAGAATTATCCTTCTAATTTCTTTAATTGCGTAACGATATTTATTGATTTTCTTCCGTGAAATATTAAATGTGTTGACTATTTGTATACTCTCACGCATATAATGGAGGAGCACACCTGTGATACCTGTGGTTATAAATGTTCTATGAGTAGTGAACTGAAACAACATTTAGTGACACATGCAAATACAAAACCATTCAAATGCGAAACCTGCGGCAAAGATTTTGCTAAAAAGGCAAATTTAAAAACGCATAAATTTTTACATTCAAATCAAAAACCTCATGTTTGTGAAGAGTGTGGCAGAGCATTTTCCCAGAGAAATGGTTTGAAGGCTCATATGTTTACACATACAAAAGAAAAACGCTTTGCATGTGAAATATGTAAAAGAAAATTTTCTCATATGTGTTATTTAAGATATCATCTTCGTTTACACTCGAAAGAAAGTCCATATGAATGTGATATATGCCACAAAACATTTCCTTATAGAAGGAGTTTAAGTACCCATTTTCTTTCTCATACAAATGAAAAACCTCATCAATGTGAAGTGTGTCAGAAGGCATTTGTTCAGAAGCACAGTTTAAATTTACATTTGTATAAACATACTGAAGAAGAACTTCAGAAATATTACAAAGAAGATTATAATAAGATTTTACAATCAGAAAGGACAGTCTATGCATGTGAAGTCTGTGGCAAGGAATTTCAAAAGAAATCAAATTTAATACGTCATCTGTATTTGCATTCAGAAGAAAAACCTTATGCATGTGAATTTTGTGACAGAACATTTTCTGAAGAAAATAGCTTTAAGGGTCACTTACTTAAGCATACAAGAGAGAAATCTCATATTTGCGAGGTTTGTGGCAGAGCATTTTATGAAATACATCATTTACAAGCTCACTTGCAGAGACATTCAGAAAAAAAATCGTATGAATGTGAAGTATGTCACAAAACATTTGCCCAGATGAGTGGTTTACGAGTACATTTTCGTGTACATGAAAAACCGAAACCTCTTGTATGTAAAGTATGTCAAGAAATCTTTTCTAACAGAAGTGATTGGCAAAAACATAAAGCTACACATTTCACATCTAAAGAAAAGCCTCATGTGTGTAAACTTTGTAATGATGCATTCAAATCAAAGGAAAATCTGGAGGTACATTTTTCTTATGCACACACCAGTGACACCTCACGTATGATAAATACATTACAAAAGGTAATTTGAAAGTACATTAGAGTAGGTATACACTTGGAATTATTTTTGTTTGAACATTTACTCTTTGAAGACTTTGTTGTTAAATTGTCTTTCAAATGAATAAGTTAAGCTTCTATTTATTGTATCATTTTGTACTCAATTAAATTTGGAGCATAAATATCATATACAGAGTTAAATTCTTGCTACTGTGATATATGAGGAAAAGGTATATTCTGATTATTTATTATTTAAATGTTATTTATTAAGGCATACAATTCTGTACAAATTGGATTTGATTGCCATTATTTTTTTTTCTAAAATAAATCTGTGATATCTTACCATAAAGGCCTCAAATGACCAACAATATTCTTTAATCATATTTTCATGATGTTATACAACATTGAGAGATGTCACATATTATCTTGGACTAATAAGAGATAGTTTTGATTAAATGATCAATTGATTAAATGATCAATTTTAAGTATTTCACAGTGAAATTGTAAATTATATTTTATTCTTTATCATTATGACATCTATAATATTTTTTATTTGCATATAATTATCTGTTTTGATAAATTATAATATTAATGATAAGTTGGACTTCACTACTGACAATTTAAATTTCATTCATGGGTAATCATAATGTTTAAACTATTTGTTTAAAGTTGTAATTATAAGTCAATTAATATATAATTTCAGTTAATAACTATTGTAGCCTAGAGAAGTAGTAACTTTATAAGAAAAGTAAAAAATCAAAACATTGTAGATTTCAGATATATTTCAGTAAAGCTTGATGTGTGACCCCTTCCCCAACAAATCATTATACATCTTTATGATAGCATAGGGGTCATCTTGCAAAAGTAAAAAAAAAAACTAGTTAATTTTTCTCAGTCATTTATTTAACTTTTGTCCTTTTAATTTTCTTGATTGATTCAATTTTTTAATAGCAATAACAGTCAATTACATTTTTCTGTTAAAGTACTGCATTTAAAGAGGAATTCAGTTATATATATATATATATATATATATATATAATGTTATAAAAGTAATAGAAATATATTTAATTATAAAAAAATATATTATTATATTAAAGTCTTTTAACATTTTCTGGAGAGTTGCATTTAAATAACAATTGCAAGTAATCCAGAGTTGATGTGTTAAATGTTTCGAATTATATATGTTTTTTAAATCAAAAATTTGTAATACTTGTTTTTCTTAAATGTTTAAATCAAATTCTTAAAAAATATAAAATTGTATTGATACTTGTTTTGCTTAAATGTTTAAATCAAATAAAATATATCAATTTTATTGATGTTTGTTGTGCTTAAATATTTAAATCAAATGAAAGATTTAAATTTTATTCAAACCTGTTCTGCTTAGATGTTTTAATCAAATTTTAAAAAAATATCTAAATTTGTCTGTTCATGTTGTGCTTAAAATTTCTTATAAAATAAAAAAATTGTTGATGTTATGCATGTTATTTTCTACTAAATACTTGTATTGATACATATATTATTTAATTGTTGATGACTTGTTGATGTTGATTTATTTAATATTATGTTTGATGTAGCTATGAGGTTCATTTTTTCTTACGTCAAATTGTATAGTATTTGTCTATGAATTATTTATAATACTGTATTCTTTTTACTCATTTTTAACTTTTATTTATTCTAAATTTCTTAAAATGTTATTCCTATTAAAAATTTTGGATCTAGAAAATAAAACTGATTTATCTGTTTGATATGTATTAATCTATTATGAATGAAGCTTAAGTCTTCTATTCAATGTCCTGAACTGATTTTTATTTTCATAGATTCATAAAAAAATTTTTTGTTGGGCTGCATATCTATTTTTAAAAAGTTATCACAAACTCTGCTGTGTGAAAAAAATAAAACCAAAGTAAGGGAACCAGAGTCAATTTTAATTTTCTCGTTTAAGAAATAATAGAAAGTGCTGTAATGCCAAGAAATCATTCAAGATTTTGGAGAATCTCAGTGTTTTAGCCTTCCTAGAGCTTGAAAAACATAATTTTCAAATTTTTTTATTTCAGTCGAGTGGGAAGAATATGCCTAAAACCCATATTCATTCTTTTTTTTTTGATTATTTTAACATATACAAGGATTTCTCACCAAAAACATCGAAAAGGATCTTGCAATAGATCCAATAAAAATGTTTAACTCATTCTAAAAGTTAATATTTTTTAACTATTGTTTGCCATTGCCTTGCAAGTCATTCACTGGGATAATATTTTTATTAGATTATGTAAAAAAATTTTCAGAAAACTACTCCTACTGATTTATTACCTGAAAAAAAATTAATTAAAATTTAGGTATTTATTTTTCATGTGCTTTAATACTTTGACTTACATACAAACATTTTGCTTTGAAAATTATGAAAAATAACTTCTATTTGGGCTTTAATCAAGACTATAAATATATCTAAAAGAAACAAGTTTTTAAAATAAATGATTGATAAAATAAAATAATTAATTACAAATCTGTGTGCATACTTACAATTTTTTGAGGAGGAATCAAAAATTTAATTTTACAATATTCACAATAAAAATACTTAATATTCTTTATACATTTTTTGCAAGAATTTTCACAATTTGTCTTAGGTACAATTAATAAAATCACCATTTCCAAACTAGACATTTAATTATGACTCTAGAGTTTTTTTCTCATTTGTTTCATCCCTGACTGATTTTTAAAAATGGTTTTGCTTTGAAACATATATTTGTGGTATTGTGTTTGTTTTTACAATTGGAAAACTATCTATCCCTGAAATATTGAAAGTTTATTACACCATAAACAAAGGCAATTTTGCATTTAAAAAAATTATTTGGCATTCAACTAGTTTATAAAATTCTGATGATTTCACAACATTCATAAAGAATTATATATTTTTACTTGTTTACAAATTTTAATTATTTTGTTTCCCATTTATAGTTCAGGTATTCTTGGTAGTCAAATGCTACAAGCAGCCTTTTGGTTCAAACGTAAAGTAAAAACTTGATTTGTTTAATATGGTATATAACTCTATTTTATAATCATTTTTAGATGTGAATTCTATTATACAATTCAGTGTAACAATGCACCAGAAGTTTTGGTTAAAATGGAACAACTTTCCTATCTAGAACTGTGTCTATTTCTCAGATTCTTATTGATGTTTTTTTTTTCCCCCTTAAATAGTGTGTTTTTCATTGATGGTATTTATGTGGTAAGGCCACACATATAAAATTTTCAGTATTCTATGCTGTAATTTGCCGTCATTGGCAAATTTTCTGGAGGATTGAAAGAAACAAAATCTCAAAGTTAATGGTCCCATCCTTAACTTTTCATAAAGAGTTTTTTAATGATTATTTTGTTATGAACCCAAAAAAAATTGTTTCACTAAAATGTTTAATTGGAGGAAATCTTAGCTGTCATGGAAAGGTGAGATTCATTTTGGTACACAAAAGTCATTGCATTGGATTTGTTCTTATGCATATCTCTCACTCTTTTAAGTCAAATGCTGGATGTTTCAGCCTTTGCTTTCTCCAAAAGGAAATGGAAAGCCTACATAGAGTTGATATCAATTAACTGTGGAATTGTGAAGTTTCCTTTTCGAATTATTGTCAACTGAAAATTTCTTTTCATTCCTTTCAATACAATAGATTGTGATTAATTTGAAAACATCTATAACTGTAAGGGGAATTTAATTTGCAGTTTCATGTGCAGAGCTACCTTTTAGAAAATTAATTTAGAAACGTCCATATCTGATGAAGCTTTCAAGTTCATTCCTTTGCTGTTAAAAGTTTTGCCACAGGGAAAATCAATAATCAGCAATTTAAAACAAAACTATTTACAGATTGACTGAAAAAAATATCTGCTGAATTACATCTTTTAAATGGTATATATTCATTTTATGCATAATTTTTTAACATGATTTATTACGGCATAAAAATTACGCTAATTAGAATATCTTTATTCCTGTTTTCTAACATGATTCATTTTTATGCACTTGTATTCATATTCGTATTAGGCATTATTGGTTATTCTTTTAAATCCTTAAAAATGACATGCCTTGAAGCTTTCCATAAGACCTCATATTCGGAATAGGAATCAGTTAGGGAAAATATATTGTTGTTAATTTTAATGCTTGCTAATAAATTATAAGGTCAAATGACAAACTCTAATTGCCAAGAACTGTTGATTTTTCTGATTTTCCGATGAATGCGATGAGCATTTTATATTCGATCTCAAAAAGAATTTTAGCGCCATCTGAAATTCATATTAATATGTAACCTGAGATTTTAATCTGTCTGTGCTACAGTTTATCTAAGTGATCCTGTAAATAAATAATGGTATGTAGTTTACTTAGTCGTAAAATTAGGTCCAGCAGTAATCAAATGTGTTAAGTTATAGCTCAGTTGAAGAACATGCCCAAGAATTAAAAAATTATGGGTTGTATTAACTGGCTACGCTTCAACGAGTATTATTCTGGTTATCTGAAATAACCATGAATTGCATTCGTTGCTGTCGGACTGATTCAGATTTTCTTGAAGCGAAACAAAAATGTGGGTCTTGTTTTCACTAAAACTCTTCTACAATGCATACTATATGCATGTTGCTGTGAGTAATGTAAGAAAGGTAAATGAGTCCAGAAAAAAATTAATTCTATCAATGACGTATTGTTAGTAGTACTTAGGTGCTATTGCAGGAACCAAATTCAATGGCCAAGCATCCAAGATATATCGCCAAGATAGTTGTATAACTAACTGGCTTTGGAGATCTATTAGTTCACATTATCAATACTTGCTAAAATTTTATTTACATATTTATTTCTTCTTGATTTATCAATAAAGTAATTTTGAACACCACATTTTGATAGACAAATGTAATTCATGCTGTTTTAGAAGTCTTACATTGTTCTATTCAAAGGGCTAGGCATTTTGTGATAATTAGTCCCATTCAATTATATCCCATAGCAGCAGTATATAAAATGGGTTACGATTTAAAAAGTCTCCGTTGCTGATTGACCTGAAGCAAAAATGATAATAAATACAATAAAATTCCGAAGATTTTATTGAGAGATTTAAAGGGATATATATATATATATATATATATATATATATATATATATATATATATATATATAT
>JAPMOQ010020377.1:417422-431775 GCA_026543055.1 Argiope trifasciata | reverse complement strand
TATATATATATATATATATATATATATATATATATATATATATATATTGCTCTTAAATTTTTTTAAATTGTCGGGGAAAGAAGCTTACATTTTTCTTAACATTTAATCAATTAAAAGCTAATTAAAAAAATTTCAAAACTCCTTTTTCGCCTTTTATATATATGTGTATGGTAGCTCTAGTTCAAAATATATCCTCTGGTTAGGTGTGATATCTTGAAACTTCTCCGTCCATTTTAGATGTTTGTAATACCCATTTTGAATCCATTTGATATTATAAAGTGGAATAGAATGGTATTGGGATATAGATTTGATGCGTATAGATATTCTTATATCAGATATTAGCCCCCGGGGGCACCTCTAAATGAGGATAAGATGCTACCGGTATGGTGGTGGAATCTCCCCAACCCAGTGGGCACAATAATAGGTGGGGGTTCTGTCCCTCCCATCGGTGACAGGACGTACTGCCTTCAGGGAGGGCTGTACCCTGGCCGGTGATGGCCTTTAGGATGCAACTATAGTTCCGGCCAGTGTTGCTTTTGTGGTGGTCCAGTCATTCAGTCTTGCGAAGTTTATTCGTGTGCCTTTGTGGTGAATCGAAGGTCAGTGCTATGACTTATATCTGATATTAATCTTCAGACGAAGTGATCTTCATCGTATTATAACCAGTGTTCTTTGTTTTTAGTTTTGTCTGTTATTGCCTTTTTCAGTATACATCCGATGCACTTAAAACATATATCAGAAATTGATCTGTAAACGGAAAAATAGTGTAAAATTTTTTACCCACTTTAAATGCAGTTATTCCCAATAAATTTAAAAATTGCAGTTAATCCAAAGACTAACAGATAGCAGCTGTGTTTGCCAAAGCATTGAACATGAGATCTGAGAATAGGGGAGATAAAGACAGCCACAATCTGACTAAAATAAATAGTAAAATAAAAGAAAGAAAAGTAAGTCTTCCTTTCTAGTGCTTGAGTGTTATTAAACTGATCTCCGCCAAAAGCTGAACCCTTAGCGGAAGCAGTAATGAAGAGCCAAAACAATGCTCCCATTGATGAAATACTCGTTGGAATGGATCCAACGAAGTGACATACTTCGCCTGCAAATATACAGGAGAGACAGATAAAAAAAACTGTCCAAAATTCAGCGAAGTAGGCGTCATCTAATAATTTGATAGCGAAGTAAAAAGAGGCTGAAATAATCAAACTATTTACCCCAAAGAAAGAGGAATTTGATAAAAACATTGCTAAGGATGGAATTTGCTAATAACTGTTCACTAAGTAGTCGGCGTCTATCGCGGCGTTCTTGGTACACTACGTCACTATCGAAGTTCCACATGATTGGTGGAATTCTAATATGACAGATAAATAATGTTTTTTGATATGTATTGGCATTTATGTAACAACATATTTTACAACTATTTTTCTTTCAATTCATGGTTTTATATGAGTAATCATAATTTCTATTTTGATCGAGGCAACATTCCTACCAAGTTATTTAATTGAATCTCACTAAACAATTAAAAAAAAAACTTTAGTTACTTACAAATAAAAAAAAAAGCTCATAAGTCTTCAGAAATGTGGAAAAGTTTTGACTTATTCCAGGTGTCAGAGAGAGAAGGGTTTGGGGTTACTATATTCTTTTCTTTGTTAAATATAGGTGACCATATTAAATATATTGTGAAATATCAAAGAGAAAAAAAAAAGAATTCAATAGAAATTTAATTTAATTTTTTAAAAAATTCTTTTTTTATTTTCAAATTATATATATATAACCGGGATTATTTTTCATATATATGTAAAATTATTACAGTGCCAAGATGAATTTTCATTTTGAAACATTCCAGAACTCAGATACGAAATCCTGACTAGGCGGGAAAATGGTAATATTGGAAAAATATGATAAATAAATAAAAAAAATAAAAGAAATAACATTAGATTATTGATTTAAAATTTTCGAAAACCAGGAGACACTTAATCTAATATACACAATTTAATTTATTATTTTTCTTCCAATTTATGCATATTATCATAATAAGTTGGTTATATTCCACGTTAGAAAAGCTAAGTAATAGTATTTATCCTAACATTATTTTCAAAATATTCATCTTTTCTTTTTAATGTAGTATAAATGAGTCATTTGATTAAAATTTAGGATATTCTCTTTTTTGCGAAAATCAGCCACACGGAACTCCAAGTCATATCAAATACGTAGCATGAGTTGAAAAATTCACTTTAATTTTTCTCGTTTCCTTTCTCATTTCAGCTTATTTAATATATTTTTTAAATAAATAATTTGCTTATAAAATTTTTAAAAAATTAGGGACATTTCATCTAAATTCGTTGTTAGTACTAAATCTATTGAGAGAAAGGATTGAGCCCAATCTTTAGGAATGAGTTCGAGGTCTTACATTTTCATAGGCACATAAATCGTGCCCAAACCTCTTGGATTAAAAAAATTAATAATCGCAATTATTGTTAAAAAATGACGCCGAATCAAACGAAATACTATAAATTATTCAATTACTCCATCTAAATTACAGGATTCTCTAATATTAATTAACAAAATTATGAAGAGGTATTAAATGTCCCAAAATCGAAGTACTTCAATAATTAATCAGTGATGTGTTCTATGCTCTAAGAGCCCTTCTAACAGTTATGCCGCCCTCAATATAATTTTCCGTGCAACTCAAAGAATATGTTTTCCAAACAAGTTGGGGGGATTCAAGAAACCCCTTTCGTGATGTACAAAGATAGAGTCGGTTTTCGGTAAACCTCTTCAAAGAGTAAGTGAAAGTTTTATTGCTGCAGTTCGGTCGGTTGGTTGACCTTCTGAATATCACACTCCCACACAGCAATATCTCCTGGGGGCTAGGAATTCTTTTCTTGTAGGGTGTTATTCAGCTTGTCAATCAAACCTTTTAAGCCTCTCGTTCACTTAGACGTCCATTCGTTCGCGAACGATCTATCACTGATATCAATCTTTGCTGTCTTTAACTGCACTACCTCGCTGAGATATTGCATTTAAATTGCTTTTTGAAAGAAAGCTGATGAGTTTTTAAAGAATATTTTGAACAGCTGGCATGTAATGTACATTTAGAATTATCAACCTATTTAAAGCCAAAACATAACAACCACAGAACTAAATTATCCATACTTTACTAAACTAAACTAAATTATCCATGCTTCTTCGAAGCTAATGACACTGCCATTTACTGACAATGTAAACTTCAAAACTTTAAGGAATAAGGAATTTAGACGATAAAAGAAAATAATACGAATTGTATGAATCATAATACAGTGACTATAGTGTATTCTAAAACTTTTCCTTTATAAAAAAATTAAGAATGAAGAAGTTTAATTTCTTATCTTTCTATAACTTTCAAGAAGGAATAAGTACACATTGTGTGTTGCAAAAAGGCGAAATTATCCATGAATATTAAGTATGATCACTCCTCAGAATTTAAATATATTTTAAATATCATTATTCTCTTTAATTCCAGCATTTGTATTTCTGCTGCCTCCTTAAAGATTATGCTGACTATTGAGTAAACATAACAAATTATAAAACTTAGAAGTGCGTAAAATAGAATTGAAGATTCTAATACTTATTCGGTCCCTATTCATCTTCAGACTTCACTATTGTAAACCCTGACAGATACAGATTAAGTTTTTGGATGTGAAATTTTTAATAAAATGTTTTTGGATAGATCTGTAGAAAAACATTTACTTACTCATTCTAAAGAAAAACCATTTACTTGCACAAAATGCCCTGAGAGATTTTCTCAGGCAGTTGACTTAAAGCACCATTTATTAATTCATACCAAACAAAAAACTTATACTTGTGAAATATGCAGCAAAACTTTCTCACTAATAGCCTCTTTAAGAACTCATATGATCTCACATTCTGATGAAAAGCCCCATGCATGTAAAGACTATGGTAAAACATTTTCCAGAAAAAATGTGTTAAAGCCTCATGAACTTTCACATGCAAAAGAAAAGCCTTTTGCATGCAACTTATGCAACAAAACTTTTGTTCAGAAGGGTATTTTAAATAAGCATATGCAATCACATGTATAAGAGAAACAATATAAGTGTGAAATATGTGACAAAAGATTTAATTTCAGAAACAGATTAAAAAGACATTTACGCACTCATACATGCAAAGTATGTGGCGAAATACTTTCTGATCAAAATTCATTCAAAGAGCATGTATTTTCACATACTTTAGAGAAAGCTAGTGTTTGTAATGAACTACTTTCTGGAGATTCTACCTTAGAAGAAAGTTTGCTTTTAGATAAAAAGCCTCATATATGTGAAATATGCGGGAAGATATTTTGTCTGAAAGGTAACTTAAAAAAGCATATGTGCCTACATGCAGAAGAAAATCCTTTTATATGTTCTGTTTGTACAAAATCTTTTTCTCAGGAAACCAGTTTAAAAACACATTTGCTGATACATACAAAAGAATGAATGTTTTATGAATGCTATGTGTGGGGTAAGTCTTTTCATTACAGACACAAAATCTTATTTATTTAGTCATGACAAAAGAGAAATCTTATAAGTGTAATGTATGAAGCAAAGTACTTGCTACAAAGACTGGTTTAAAGACACATCTTTTGATGTATTCAAATGAAAAATCTCATTCCTGTAAAATCTGTAGAAAAGAATTTACTCAAAAAGGCAATTTAAAAGCTAATTTAATTTTACACACCCAAGAAAAACCATATATATGTACATAGTGTGAAAAAGGGGATTTCTCATATAAACCATTAACGATACATTTGTATATTCATACAAAAGAGAAGCCATATGAATGTGATATATGTAGCATGTCATTTAGCATAGACCAGTTAAAGAAATATGTTTTGAAGCATAACAAATAATAATTGTATAGGAGGAAAATCTATTGCAAAAAGATAAAAAATTGCCTAAATGTTAGATCTGTCCAGTAGTTTGATACTCTCATACATCTAAGTATGAGGATTACATAGATGTTTAATGTAATGGATGCTCAAAAGATGTAGGGAATTGCATCAACAAAAAATCTATAAAAAAAGAAAATTCAAGATTTATACAAATGTTATATCTAGCACAGAGAATTTCATGTATGAAAATTCTATCACATAGGATTCTATTAACCACTTATTAATCTATTTATAGAAACACTTACAGAATGTATACTATTTATAGGACCATAAATTTTACTTCTGTGACTAAATCAAATGCTTTCTTCTTCTTTGTTTCAATATTGGTTCCAAATAACAATGACTAAATTCCCCGATTCCTTAACATTTTTAATAGATACAACATGTTTTCAGATTTTGAATTCAAGATGTTGATGCATATTTGAAATAATACAAAAAATTCTAAAGTAATCTTAATTTGTGATATATCATTTTAGTTAAAAGATATTTTATGAATTAATAATTTATTGGAATGATTTTGTATAATTTTTTTGATAGTTATCTTTAAAAGGACTGACCCTTTTGTTTTTGAAGAGGAGGTAATTTTATTTCCTATCTTAATCTTTGTGACATAATTATTTTTTTTTTTCTAGAAATCTCTATTCCCATGTGAGAACAGATCTTGGTTTTTATAAGGTTTTTAATAATTGAAGGCAAAATAACTGAGGCTTGAAATGTGAAGGCAAAAATTCTTGAAGCCTCAAAATGTGAAGGCAACAAATTGGTGATTTTTCCCTTTTATCATGTGAGAACATGATTTTGTTTTCACTTGAGGTTTTTTGGGCCTCAAACTGTGAAGGCAACAAATTGGCTATTTATCCCTTTTTAAAATTAAGTTGGGCTTTTATGTATTATTTACATAATTTTTTTCTTTAACTGACATAAATTAATGTTATTATTTCTCATTCCATTTTGAAATTACATAGACTATTTTGAAACTTATCTAAGAATTTATTGTTAAATGGCTGGGGTAACACTTGTTTTTTGTTCAGAATTTATTCATTACATGAATATTTGCCTTAGATTGATTTAACTTGCACAATACACAAACTTTTTCAATGTGACATATCATGTTTGAAATCTGTTTTTTAAATGAAAAAATTTCTATAAGTTCCTATAATCCATTTAATGAAAAAAAAAAAAACTGTTGCTTTCATGCTTTTTCTGTTAAATTTTTATTTCCATATATTTACCTATGCACTTTCTATATATTTATTTTTTTATGTGACAAAATTTGAGATTTTATGCCAAAATTTTTCAATGTTTTGTTCTTTGGTATCTAACACAAAAGTACCCTTTTTTACTAATTGAACAGTGCCAGTTGTATTTAGTAACAATTGCTGTAAATTTGATCGACAAATACATCTCAAAAAATCAAAGATGCCTTTCATTTCCTTATAAGAATGAAACCTTATGAAAATTTATGATGGAAGAAAATTTTTATTAATTTATATATCTTTTCTATGCTATAATTAAGCAGATTTTACAAATCATATATATTTTTGATGACAGCCCATCTTTTTTTATTTAATTTATTGGAAATATTTGCAAATTCTGTACATGTAATTTAGTATTAGTTGAAAGTATTTTATTATTGATAAATTATCGAGGTGTTAGATTTTATCCTTCAGTGAAAATATTCTTGAAACTTTGTAATAATCCTATTATAATTTTTTTAATATTTGTCATAGCTCCTGTATGAAAACAATTTTATCAGTTTGTATTTTCTTTAAATGTGCTATTTAATGCTTGTCTCTGCATAATAATAATAACCAGCAATTTTTGATTATAATTTAATAAAATAATTTTATACAATTTTTTTTAATAACATTTTCAAATATATATTTTTAGAAAGGATCCTTCTTTTAAAATTTTGATTTCATAACCATCAAGCCAAATTATTAAAATTCATTTGCAATTTTTAAAATTAAATTTATTATATCTCTTTGCATAGTGATTTATTTTAAACTTTATTAAAGCACAATATACAGTAGTTTACTTTTAATTTCTTCTTGTAATTGATATTGTTCTTTTAAAATAATCATTATGTAACCAATTATTATAAATAAAACTGTTATTTTTCCTTTATATACTCAATAATTTCATTTTGTACATTTGATGGCTGAAAATTATTATATAGGATCCAACCTGTTTATGTATGGTTCCATTATATGCCAAATGCCGTTCACCCTTTACTGCATAATTTTTTAAAAAATCAATATGTTGTAAAATACTATTTGTTTTTGTTATTTATGAAATTTTGGAATATTTTTTGTGCAATTTATTTTATATGGTCCCTGTCTATCAAACAAAAACAGGTTTACAACTATGTAACATTTACATAGTTGTAAAATAGCAGTCTATCTAATCATCTTGTTTGTGGACATATTCACTTTGTGTACTAAATCATTCCTGTATAAAATGCTTAAATAGTTATAGTAAAATGCTTTTCTTTTTCTTCTTATGCATCTTCTAATTCGAGTGCTTTTCATTTTAAAATCAGCTTTGCTATAAAAACTTCCATTTTTATATACATGTACATTTGTAATCTTTAGTTATTACCAAAGAGATATTCAAAACTATATTTTTCTAAATTATATTTGCCTCTGGACTTTATCAAAAATCAATGTGATTTTGTTTGTTGAAAAAAAGTTGAACAAATTTTTCTGAAAATATTCAGCAATCTCCTTATAAACTAATGCAAAATCGTCGCATTTGTTGCAATTATAAAATTAGCATAGAAATGTTTGTCTGGGCAAATAATGCCAAATTCACTGCCTCTTCTATTTGCTTTGATAAAACTACTTTTCAAATTTATTGCATTTTCAATTTATTCTCTTTCGGGGGGATTTTAATTGTAATATATGTGTACAGTTAATATTCTAATGTTTGCATATGTTTACTATACGCATTAAAATATCCTTTTCTTTCACTTTTTGTAAGGTCTTAAGTATTTGTAGTAGTAGTATTTGTATTTGTAGTAGTAGTATTTGTATTTGTAGTAGTAGTAATATCTGTATTTGTTAATAGTAATATCTGTATTTGTAGTAGAATTTGCAGTAGTTATCTATTATACAAAGTGTCTTTTCGAAGATTATTTTACATTTTAATATTTGACATACATATTCTAATTTTTTCCCCTTAAGAACCAATGAATGCACAGTTTTTCTATTTCATTTTCATAATAAAAAAGTATAAAATTCTGTGCATATTTAGTTGAATAAATGTGCACAGAATTGATTCCAATAAAAATAATTTTATGTAGCATTTATGTACTGATTGTAACAATAAAATAATATTAAAAATAGCTGTAGTGAGCCAGGACGATGTGATTGATTTCAGATATGATTGCATTCATTTTTACTTCGGATCTAATAAATTTTTTGCAACAAGAGTCTATACTATTTAATGAAATATGCGTGCTTTAAAAGATATATGTATTCTAAAATTCAGAAGTATTGTATGAGGGAGATCTTCTTAGTCTAATTCACTTATTTTATTACCACATGAATTTTTGAAGATTATAATGCAAGAACATTTCTAGTCGTCAACAGACCAAATGTTTTAGTGCAAATAATTAATTTATTTCTACTGCACAGATCACAAACACTAAATTGAAGTGTAGGACATTATGATTCAGTGGATATAAATTTTAGAATCCTAATTTTGGATCCGTCTATCACTTCTCGCTGTCAACAATCATTCTCTGTCCAACTCAAAGGAATGTCCCCCTTCTCTTGGTAATTCCAATGGAGGGCAATAATGCTAACAAGATATTAAAAAATATGTTTAAAAGTTTTTTTTTTTCAAGGAACTGTTTACATTATTCAAGATTTTGAATTGCCGAAAATGTAAGGATATCCATTTACCTTTTTAAAAAGAGATTTTTCAAGATGAAAAAATTTTATATATAAATTTACATAGAATTTTTCTTTTACTTGTTCTTTCCTTCGTTTATAAATTCTGTTTGCAATTATTATAATTACTATTTGGGAAAATGCTCGTAATTTCTGAAGTGTTTCCAAAACTAGTGTTGTAGAATTTAAGGAGCACTAGAAGTTCTTTGCTACATCTTCGAAGTAAAAACGTTTATTTTCAAAAAAAGAAAATTCTTTTACAATATCTCATCAGATTTATAATATTACGAGTTAAAAAAATTTCATGAACTGAAAGATATATTGTTGACCAGTTACTTTAATTATAAAAAGAAACACATGCTAGATATTAGAAATATATACAATATTAAGTCTTTTTAAAAGCTATCAATAATCTAATATTAAGGATTCATTTTATGCATGTCTTTGCTGCATATATATATATATATATATATATATATATATATATATATATATAGCATTATCTAAACCTATTCTTAGGATTAGAAGAATACTGCAAATAATAATTTTTGTATAGATGTTCCTGCAAAGCATTCTGTAATCCCTTGTATATTTTTTTAAATATTGTTCCTTTGAATTTTAAGCTGCATTCTATGGTTTAAAAATAATAGCAAAAGCCAACAACGAGAAAGTACACTCCTAAACTCTCAAAAATTTTCTTTGAAAAAGTGTTAAACTATTGTTTCTTTGCATTTAAAGCATTGTAGATGACTTTTATAAAGAAAGGGGGGAAAAAAATCCGTCAAAATTTTTTTTTTATATGTGTGTCAAAAAAAGTACAATAGGAATTTTAAAGGTTTGAATTATTTATTAGCGGATATTAAAATGTTTAGATTTGAAATTAGATTTTCATTTAGATGTTGATTTCATCTAATATTTGTCAGATATGCAAAGAGGGACAGCGACAATGGGGGGAGGGGCAGATACCGCATGTCTATCCCTACCTTCATCGACGAGAACGACGTTTGAATCAGATGTCTATTGCTCGCCGACTGAGTGGGGGACAACAAACGATTGTCTACAGGGCTCCCTAATTCAATACTTGCCATACCTAATTTTTATACTTTTTATACCATACTTAATTTTTACTTAAATACTTGCGTGCCGTGCTCTCTCCTTATAACTTCTTAGCCAGATATATTTAAACTTTGATAGTCACGTAACTCATATTATTATAGAATCCGTACGATTGTTTATTCATTGCACTATATATATCTGATTCGCAATCAGCTGTCATGGGATTATATGGAAAATATCACATTTTATATCAGATCCATGACATTACGCTTCTATGTAAACACGTACTGAACATCACACTTTCCTCAGTTTAATTTGCAATTAGTTAATTTAGTTATTCAGTTTGAGTTTCTGTCAAAGTGATGGCAATCACTGGTACACTATTAACATACTCTTGCAGGTTAAATTCTACTTTCATTTTTGTAAGAAATTAATTGTTGGAAAATATGGTTATAATAATTTTTTTAATTCATTAAAAATTTAAACTGAATTTATAGGTTAAAACATTGTTATCAATGAAAAAGTCATTTTTAATAGGATTTAAAAAACAATTTTGTGCTGTAATACTTTCAGAAATTATCGCAGAAACATTCCAAATGGTAGCTTAATTTTTAATTAATTCAAGTTTAAAATAAAAACCCACCTAAGTATACTTTTTTATCCTCCAAAGTAAATATGTACATACCAAGTGCGGTATCTCTAGATCATACGGTCTGGTGAGCACTAGTAAGCACTAGCGCACACACACACATTCTTTCGTATACGCAAATGCATATTAATTTGATTATCAGCTTTGGTGTAATTTCGGGCATTGATTGGTCTGAAATTGATACATTTTTTTAAGGTGGTGGACGAAAAAGTCTAAAAGAGCCCTTTTTAATATTCCTTTTTTTTAATAAATCAGTCAGTTTTAATGATTGATTTAGACGATTTATTGATGTAACGACTTTTGCTTAAAATATTAGTAAAAATATTTTGTAAAACATGGCTCACAGAGCAAAGTATGAAAACATCTAAAACTCATTATTCATCAATGCATTGTTTGATTCAAGCTAGATAAAATGTAATTATTTACATTTAGATCAAGTTAACTGTATTAAACAATATGCACGCCTATTACTAATAATTTACAAATTAGACATTTGTTCCGAATTTGAATGCCTGTCCTGTATAAATTGACCATTTTTACTGCAAAAAAAAAAAAGGCTGATTTATTGAATTAATGATGTAGATATTGCAAACGATTACAGAAACTTTTGCCTTGCATTTATTTTTTTAGAAATTGTAACAATTAAACTTTATTTCTTTTCATCCAGTCACCTGCTGAAAGTTACATTTTTTTTTTTTTTAGATATAATTTGCAGTTACAGTTGAATTTTTAAAAATGTAACTTCTATCAATATGATGGCAGCGCTTTAATAAAAGCAGTTATTTCTCATTTTTTGTTTATTATTTTTTGTTTGTTGAAAAATTTTATTGTTTTGTCCAAAATGTATTATTGAAGAATGTGGTTAGAGTATTTCTTTAGAAATTTGTTAAAAACAGAAACTTAAGTTAAATGTTAAAATAATATGTTAATTAAGTTAATATGTTAAAATACTGGCACCATTAGAAAGCTAATTTTTTAAAATCTTTAACTTGATGTAAAGTTCTTGTTTGTGCGATACTTTTTTCGGAAGTATGGCAGTAAAACGCCAAAATTTCGCTTAATTTTTAATTAATTCAAATTTAATTAAAAATTCTAAAAAATCGTTTCGAGGTGCACATTTCCGACTCCCAAAGTATACGTGCCAAATTTAGTAGTTGTGAGACCAGTGGTCTGGAGCCAACACACACACATACACACATTGAGCTTTATTATAATTACACACTTTTAATATGTGTATAGATATTTTTTTAACATAATTTATATGAACTTTGCTCTGTTTTAAAAAAAATAAATGAAAAAAAAATTAACCAAAAGACTTAGACCAAACAAGACCAAAAGATTTATCTATGCTTATAATAAAGCTCAATGTGTGTGTGTGTTGGCGCTCTACAGGCCAGACTTCTCCGCCTATAGCTACCAAATTTGGCATTTGTATACCTTGGATACCTGGAATGAGCATTTCGGAGTCGTTTTTTTCGAATTTTTTAAGTAGAATTCAAATTAATTAAAAATTAATCGAAATTTTGGCGTTTTCCGCTAAAACTTCCGAAAATGTTATCGCACAAACATGATTTTTTCATCAAATTAAAGATTTAAAAAAAATAGCTTTCTAATGGTATCAGGGTTTTAATATGTAACTTAAGTTTGTATTTTTAAAGAAATATTTTAACCATATTTTTCAACTATATATTTTGGACAAAACAATAAAATTTAATCTGTAGTTCTTTTAGATCTTTTCGTCAAAGGGAAAAATTAGCTTTTATCAATATATTATCATTATATTGGCAGAAGTGCAAATTAAAAAAAAAAAAAAAACCAAATATAATTGCAAATTAAATCTAAAAAAATGTAACTTTTAGCACGTGACCGCATAAAATAAAATCAATATTAAATGTGACATTTTCTAAAAAAATAAATGTAGAGCATAAGTTTTTCCGATAGTTTGCAATATCTATATCATTAATTCAATAAATCATCTTTATTTACAGTAAACATGATTGAATTTATACAGGATGCGCATTCAAATTCAGGCACAATGACTAATTTGTAAATCATTAGTAATAGGCTTACAATTAGTAACACCATATGCTCGCAGCAATCTAAAGAAAAGTATTAAAAATTTCGGTTAAGATGAAAATTCCATTTTTTCAGTAGGATAACGTCCCCAAATAGAATGCACATAACGTCAAAATATGGTGTCTTTTTCGTTGTAAACAGCAGTTATACATACTATCAAAGTACATCGACATCAATGCCGTTGAATATTGATTAGCCAGACATGAAAAAGTGATTCAAAAACACAAAACCCATTTAAAACAAGTGTTGCAAGAAAAAAAGGGGTAAAATATCTTCAGATACCACCCAAAATTGGTCAAATCGGTACCATAACATTTCGAGGCCATCATAAGAGCCAAAATGCATGAAACTAAGTAGTTACATTTTCTTTTTATGCGGAATATTGCAAACATTTCATTGGAGTACTCTCATTTTTTTAGGGAAAAATTTGCGTATGTTTATTTAAGATGCTTCTAAAATTTTTCAATTAAAATTTTTTTCGTAGATTTTTCTTTATTTTTATTCTAAATTAATTGCATTGTATGAAGGATTTTTCATACAGTAATAGAAGTTCTTATTTAAACATATTTCGTGATTCCAGCTATGAAATGAATGGAAATTTTAATTATTGTCAAAGAAATATTTATATACAAAATAGAACTGTTAATCCATTCATTTATTTTTGTTCTGAGTTGATTGATTTCAGTGCCACAGATCTTCAGCATGAATTGGATATCTTTCCATTTAATATATCCTCAGATTTGTTTTGTACAAAATCCAAATAATATTGAACCCCATTTATAAATAGTCAGACTTCTGATAATAATTGGAGAAAGTTATATGATTTATTGCCAAAGAATTCTAGCCACTATTTGCAAATATAAAATAAATTATTTTTTAAAAATTGAAAATGTTTTATTTTATCAACACGAAGCAAATTTTCATCGAAATTACATTAATTAAAAGCATTATAATGGAACAATATTCAAAATTCCTATAATGTATCCTATGAAGCCCATGGATTGTTTGATAGAATACTTTTAATCAATCTTTGATTCAAAATCTAACTTCACAAATGTGGTAATTGCTTTCATTTTCCTTTTTCTAGCTTCATTTTCAATCGAATTTCATAAATTATTTAAACTCTTGTCCATTAAAACCAGCTACTTATTGATTTTACTATTTTTCTTTTTAAATCATTCATTAAATTTAGCTGTTCATGGATAATTTTTAAATTTTTTCTTGTTCATCTTTTCTTATCTATATATTAAAAATAATAGCAATAAGGAGAAACCATTGAATTGGTTGTCCAGCTCCAACTACTAAACCAATTTAAAAAAATTAATTTCATATAAATCATGACTCGCATATGCCATCTAGATTCACCCGTCGTCCACCAACTTCCATTTCATGGAGAAATCAAACTGTGAATTCTCTTTGGGAAAATTCTCTTCTAGCCGCAATTATTGCCCCGATTTTGAATTTTTTTTGTTTGTTTTTGTTTCATACGACTTCTTTCGGTCAATCAATGCATTATCAATGGTCTTCTATCTCTCTTCCCCTTCCTCTTCATTTCTAGAAACTGTATCTAATACTATAATACGAGGAATGGTTGCCAAGTCGAAAATCGCCCCAGAATTAATAAACTCCGGTAAACTTGGGGGTCTGGGGTTTTTGGCCACGAGGAATCGATTGGCGCCGGTTTTGAAGCGCTACGGTCGAGCAGTTCGGAGTTACAGATAGAATATTTTCAAACTTTATTAGTTCGCCATA
>JAPMOQ010020377.1:351680-412422 GCA_026543055.1 Argiope trifasciata | reverse complement strand
ACTAAACTTTTATTATTTATTTTCATTTATATATATATATTTAATAACTATATTCTATGGAACTTAATACCAAAGCGGAAGCACAAAACTGCATTATAGCGAGGGCAAAAAAAAAAAAAAGAACTATTTGTTGAAGCGTATGCATACGAACTAATAACCGCATTACATCGCGAATAAAAAAAAATAGGATCTATTTGCCAAAGCGGATGTCAAAGAACCGCTTAACACCCAACACATCGGCGATTCATATCACTCTGAACCCAGAAACAGATGGGTAACCGACGTCTGCGAGCTTTGTATTAAAAAAATCAACAAAACTATCCATATTTCTATTTTTTTAAACAAATTATCAAATCAATTTAAATTTTAAAATTCCTTAATACAAACAAAATGTACATTAATCGAATCAGATGGTTAAAAAATATCATAAATTCATATAAAATATTCATTCATATAAAAATATCCTAAATTAAAAAATATCCTCAGTTTTTAAGCAGGAAGTTTCATCAGTGTAAAATAAAAGCATTGTACGTATTAATATTATACTAAAATATGAAAGGCTTTATGTAAATAAATATAATTTCTCCAATTTGTTGTTTCCAAACTCACTTCTTTGGTTACAATCGACCACGTGGTAGTTTGTTGATAAAATACTACTTCCGGTGTAAACAATTTTCTCGAACTGCTTGGCGATGATTGTTTCAGACGCCAAGTTTCCGTTGGGTTATAAATAATACAAACGGAAGTTTGTAAGCTTCCTCCATCACTTAATTATACTCATTTCTTATAAGTTTAAACTATTAGCAATCCTCATTTTTAAATACGGGATAAAATCATAATGAAAAATTGATTTCGTTGCAAATTAGATCTTTCTTCCTAATAAGATATTTATTTTAGGGCTAATCATCGTTCGGCTCCTAGAAGATTCAGGGCCTGACTAAAGCAGGGAATTACGGGGCAATTGTCTTAGACCCAACATCAGAGACCCCCCAAATTGAATAGAAAGTTTATTTTACCTTTCCTTCTTTAACGAGCTTATTTTAACATTGCTTTTCAAGGTTGCGTGCTCACGCCTTATACTTATATTAAATATGAAACACTTAAAGCAAAAGCTTCGTAAGATATTCCGAGCAGTAGAAAAGAAAACATGCATCAAATGTCGAACGCCAACTTTATTCAAATGATAAACAGAACACACAAAATTCCATAAGCTTAAAAACAATGTTGCCATATTTGAAAAACTAAATATTGCAAATACCACAATAAAAGAAAGATAACATGACAAAATAGAGACTTAAAAGTTAATATTTATGAAAACAAAGTTACCAAGTTTTAATAGAACGGAACATTCAAATGCAAAAGAGTCAGAAGGCCATGAGAAAACTAATTTTCTCGTTCTACTAATTTTCTTTTGTTTCTACAGGGAAAAGAGAACATCATTTGCTCCGTCTGGAATGTTGGATATATTTAATTACATTTCAATATATCCAGCATCTTTTATCTTACATGTAATTTCATGGGAATTACGTTAAACCAGAAGGCAATTAAAAATTTGTTACTTCAATTTATTTATACATGTTTTGTTTATAGCTCACATGAATTTTTCTAATGGAGATGGGTCTCATTTTAGCAGAATTGAATATCGAGTTTTTATTCATCTTGTCAATTACACAGATATTAAACAGAATCCGTCTTAGTTAAGTTTCAAAAATAGAAGAAAATGCAGCTAATAAATATTTTATGAAATTTCGAGTTAACAACAACCTAATGTTGAAAACCAGGGAAAAAACGAAACGAATATAAGAATAAAAATAAAAAAGCGCCAAAAGTCAGAAAAAGAGGGGGGGGGGACCCTGCATGACTGCCAAATTAATATAATTAAAAGGGTATTTTTTTAGCTTTTAAGATAGTGTAAAAACCAGCAATAAAAACTTCGCAAGTAATCACGGAAAAACATAAAATTTTATTTCATTTTTAATTAATATTCTAATTAAATTTTTTGTTTAAAAGTCGCTTTGAAGAGCACATTTCCACTTTCCAAGATAAATAAGTACACGAAATTTGGCAGCTATAAATAAAACGGCTTGGTATTTTGAACTCCAATATACATACACATTCAGATTTTTTACAGTAGATATTCAGATATACCTAATCTAATTGAACTGTGATCAGACGACGAGAACAGTATCAGAGGTGGTATGTATCTTTTCTCTCTCTCTTTACACAAACACACACACACGCGCGCGTGCACTGAAGTGCGAGAATACCTATTTCGGGGTGATTTTGTAAGCTCTTATTGTAAATTTTATTTAATTAAAAATTAAGTTGAATTTTTGGAGTTTTTCGCTATAACTACCAAAAACATTATCGTACAAAATTTTTTTACATCATTTCAAAATTTAAAAATATATAGTTTTAACTAAACCAATTTAATAATCACTTTTTTTTGTTTAATTTCCGACAACCAAAATTGCTGCACTGAAGTTCAAACTGTTTGTATTGTTTCATCAATTATCTGACAGAGTGCTTTTTTTTTTATTGTAGAAAGTTAAAGGAGAAAGATTTTGTTTAATATCTGTGTAGTTTGTCCGATGAATAAAATAAAAGAAGAAAAAAAATTGAAAGTACATTTCAGTGAAATTTTGAAGGTATGTTATTTATTTATTTTGAAATTTTTAGTTTAATTTTGATTAATTATTCTTCACTTTCCGCATAATTAAAAAAGTATTACTGAATAAAAATAAATTTTAATCTGTTTTATACATACCAACAGTCTATAAAACCCTAATTGGATTTGAATTAAAATTTGATAGATGTCTTAACTGTAGATGTAAAATGTGGGTACCGAATTTTGCCCATCTATCTTTTTTCGTTTCGTAATGAACATTTAACTTATATTCGAATAGCAGGACAGACAGACCTCCTTTGAATGGATTTTGCTCAAAATTTGATAAAAATCTATAGACAGCTAAAATTTGGATACCAAATTTCATTTTTCTAACTCAAAGTTTTTACGAGTTGTCTTTGTCATAGATAGACAGACAAACAGGCATTTTCCCAAAACATGTTTTTCGAACTCAGGGAGGTAAAACAATATGAAAGTTCGTCAAAATTTCCAGTTCGAATTTTCTGACGATTATTATATTGGCTCTATACAAAGTATTAGGGAGAGTTAAAGAGGAAGTAATATTAAAATTCATAGATTATGTGCAGGGTTGTAACGGACTTTAAGAAAACTTATTCAAAAACAATAATTGTCGCTTTTATTTCAAGAAATTAAATACTTCTATTGGAGTGGGAGAAAAAGTGCAAAAATCTAACCCTCATAATTTTCAGTGCAAGTTTTCTGCTTGGTTGTTCACCTTTAGTTGTTATTGGCAGTTTCGTTGATCATATCCAAGAGAGCTATATCTAGAAGTCGAGTACTCGATTTGTGGTGGTGGTTGGATGGGTGGAAACGGAGTTCTCACAAACATCTTAATTTGCCTCATAGTGTGATGACTATGGGAACTATCGAAGGATTCGGTGCCTTGAAAACATGTTTGGCGTAGGTGTTGACTGAATTATGCCAATGTGTAGGTTGAATTCTGCTAAGGATCGAACTCACGATCTTCCGATTTGCAGCCGAATAGCTTATCCACTATACAAAAGTGACCACTGATGTTTAGTGGCAGTTACTTGCTTTTTAAGATGTCACGATACATGTTTCAGGTCGACCATAAATTACAACACTTGTGGGTGATTGTCATTTAGCTATTTGGGCTCGACATAGGAGACACTCCTATGCCTCAGCTCAGTGTGTGGCAACTGGGGCAGAAACATCTTTACTACAGTGCAAAAACGTCTTCACAACACAGTCTGTGACGAACAGCAAGACGACCGATTGCGTTTTCTGCGTTTCAATCCAGGAAATAAAACTATCCGTTTATGCTGAGCAACATAATATGTCTCTTGGACCAATCAACAATAGGCTTCTATACAGGGCCCGTCATCTGGAGGGTGCGGCGGATGCTATGCTCCAGGGCATGTATGTTTTGAACGGTAATATAAAAATGGAAAGAAGAGAGAAAGAATTTTACCTGGAACAATCAATAACTTTTGAAATTTGCAAAGTTTACAGATATCAGTTTATCGCAAGTGTGCAACATATTATAAGCATAGAGTAGGGTCATTTATCTCACCTACTAAGTTAAATTACATATATAACTTTAATAATTAATACTATAAGATGCTTAATATTGTTCGATCTAATCATGTCCATGACAAAAAAAGCAATCCTCTGGGTCTGAAGGCATAATTCTCTTTTAAAAAAAGCTAAATTTTTAAAAGTCATGAGTGTATTTTGTATCTGTTCTCTTTTTTTTTCTGTATGTGTATTTTGTGTATTCTGAGTATCTGTATGTGTATTCTGAGTGTATTTTGTATCTTTTGTATCTTTCTCTATGAAGTAATTCTAACATTGAAATTGCTTCGACTTCAAAAGTTACAATTCAAGCTTCAACTGAAGAAGTAAGCTCTGTTCAAACTACACAATCTTACAAAAGTGCAGACATTATGAAAATCTTTGATGAACCTAATTTTTATATAAATATTATTGAGTCAGAAAATAACGACAAAAATGACAATAATAAATAAGTGTTAAGCGTGTAAGTGATTCAGGTTTGTAAACAAGCATTTCAACTGATAATTTAAAGATATTTTGTGTTAAAAACATACCTGTACAATGCTAAGGAGTTTTTGCTAAGAATGCTGAAGGGCGTGCTATTTTCCACAACTTATTACACTTTTAAAAAAGCACCAAATAGGGAAATGGTCACCGCAGGACTCGGTATTGCGTTTTTGTTGTACATTATTTTTCAAAGGAAATAAAAAATCTACACGATTTATAAGTGTCTATAATAACCGAAGAAAGTTATCAACTGCAATTTTAGATCATGAACTTTCTGGTTGTCATTTTAATTCGTTCATAGTTTGGAAAGAATTTATGTTTGACTATTGATAAAATAAATCAATATAAATAAGGAAAAGAAGCTACTTAAATTACTATTTCAAATAATTGTAGATGTAGTTCTATTTTTAAAATGAGATAATCCTCTTCGATGGAAAATGAAACAAAATGAATGTCTAATAAGGTAAATTTTTAAAGTTTAATCCAATTATTAAGCAAATACAACCCTGTGCTTATGGATCAGATAAATAAAATAAAACATTCCAAAAATAGAATTGTGCATGATTTAGCGCAAGATCAAATTATTCCTACGTTAGAAAATTCTAAACAAAATTAAAGGTGACACATAAGTAGCCATTTATTACAGTATCCAAATAGATTCTACTTCTGATATTTCCCATAAAAAACTAACTTTAGTCTATATTAGGTATATAAATTTTGAAGAGAAAAGATGAAGCTTAAATGAGTTATTGAAGTAAATAACTGATATGATTGGAGAAAGACTAGCAAAAGCTTTGTTGGAAATATTAAGTGAGCTTGATTTAGATATTACGAATTGTAGTGAACAGGCATATGAGAACGGTAGCAACATGAAAGGGAAATAAATTATAATTCGAAAAAGCAGAAAATGAAATGATAGAAAACCCGGTTGAGGAATTTAAATGTTACTTTTTAACTCTGTAGTTGATAAGTTGCAAAGATTGTACAGATAGATTTTAAAATTTATAAATTAATCACTGATATAAAAGCTTTAGAAGAACATGAATAAGAAAATTTTTCCAAAAACTTAAATAACGCAATAATTTTGTAATATATACTAATTAATAATAACAATGATTTATTTCTAAAGGTATTAACTGTGTTAAAACTTTTCTTTTTATTGCCAGATACTATAATAAATGCTGAGCGCTCTTTTAGCAAACTGAAATTAACAATGAATTGCCTTCGGTCAAGCATGCGTGCATAACGCTTAAATGCACGTGCTGTACTAAGCATTTGAAAGAGAAATTTCAAATAGTTGTAATTTTTTTTATGAACTAATTAATAGTAAAAATGAAACCATACATTAAATAAACATTCAATAGTAATAGGTGTTACAATTTATATTTTTTATCATGAGAGAACATGGTCCTGTTTTTGTTAGGAGGTTTTGAATAATTGAAGGCAAAAATTATTAAAGCTTGAAATCGCGTAGGCAATGAATAAAGCATAAATGGCAATATTCAAAAACATCTTTTAATCACACTTTTCTTTTTTTTTAACTTTGAGAAAAATTTTGTTCTCCAAATGGCTTTTTGAACCCACACTCCTTCATAGAGAAGGCTGGCTCTGCTTCTATACTCTTCACAGGCGAATCCAGGATCACACAGGAGAATGATTCAGATCGTCTGATGATATGGAGGGAACAACGCTCCAGATATAATATAACAATGTTGAAAGGCACAGATACAGAGATAATGGAAGAATGGTTTCTCGGTTGTCATATTGAAGGGAAAAGGGCATGAAATGGAATAAAGACATGGAGGAACTTTGAATGGCATGAGATACAGAAACAAGATTCTTGATTTCCTACACTTCCCCATAAGCCACTTCCACTTAAAGGATAGTAATACACGACCACGCAGAACTTTGACTAAAGAGAACATTTTTTAGTGTCACGGTATTGAGCGAATGGAATGGTCAGCTTGATCATCAGATCTAAATCCGATAGAACATCTTTGAAACTACCTTGGGAGATAGAATGCTGCTTTAACCCTATGAACCCTGAACGCCCTCTGTTCGAGAGGACAATAACTCAGAGAGATTAAAAACAGTTTAAGCGGTAAAATATATTTCTAGAGCAGTTCTCATTTATACTCATTTAACCACCCCTGTAGGCACCTGTCGAACGGTGTGATATCGGGCAGTCATGGCTTATAAAGTTAAGTCCCCCTCAAGGGTCATTAGATGAGTAGGAACAAAAAGATTATTCCTTGTGTGTTCTTTACTTCCAATTTCGGAGTCTGATAGCTTAATGCATGGAAAGTCAGCGTGAAAAAC
Source organism: Argiope trifasciata (assembly GCA_026543055.1). Lineage (NCBI taxonomy): Eukaryota > Metazoa > Arthropoda > Arachnida > Araneae > Araneidae > Argiope > Argiope trifasciata. The sequence goes on along the minus strand of JAPMOQ010020377.1, from coordinate 405,434 downwards.
CGATACTAGATAATACATTTCAGCTAAGGGTGAGTTCATTTCTTATTAGAACCATTTTGTTCCGTCCATTTTTTTTCACATAGAACTTAAATGCTCCGTTTTCTTCAAAAATGGAATTCTCAGCCAATAGTGCATTTATTTTTGTCGTAAATCATGTTTGTGTTGAACTTAAATAAGTTTTTATGTTGTATTCATTAAAGAACTCTTTTAGTTTAGGGCACATTTCCTTCAAATTACTTGTTTCTATATTGATTCATTTTCATAATAGACATAGGTTGTACCTTAATCTTTGGAAGCCAATGTATGTTGCGTTTGTTACACGACCTCGCAGGTCATGAAAAATGTAGGATAATTCGAAAATGCATAGCTCTGCTCTCCAAGGACGCATCGAATATTTTTCTTTTAGAGGTGTGAAAGAAAAAAAAAACGATTATTGAGGCGAATGCTGCCAACTTAAAACAACAACATTTTCATGATGTTTAATCTATAATTTGTGTGTGTACCAGGAGGCATGATATCACTTTGATTCGACTTTATTTTTAATTGAAAATTGGAAGATTACATTGTGTGCAAAGTCTGTTGTTGTATCATATAATATCAAAGAGCTTATAGAGCACCTTTGGTGACTAGCTTGCTCGTCATGATTGATTTTTTGGCTATTAAACGATTAAAGTGGAATGCATCTTTTAAAATTTCAGTTTGTTGGATATGAACTTAAAAATATGATTCTAATTGGATAATTCTGCAATAAATTGTTGTTTACACAAATCAAAATTCTATGTACTAGGAAATATAAATGGAAGTGAAAATCCTATTTCGCAATTAAAGATTTAATAGCAAGTTTTTGCAAGTTTTTTCTGAATTTTAATGAGTTTGAGTTTTATGACTTTGGCAAAAGTCCACGATTGAATATTTGGATGAATGAGTTTGAATTTCATGATATTAAAAAAAGCAATTGAAGTGAGCTTAAAAAAGCTTTTTATAAAAAAGCAAAACCTAATCTAACATTAAAAGTATCATAACATCGTACATAAAATTTGAATTATTTATTGAATGTAAAGAAAAAAACTTTTTAGAAATGAAATCGAAGTCATTAAATAAAATCAAAGCCATTAAATAGTTTTTTTTCTCAAGTGTTAAGGTAATGCAAAAACCGTTTTGGGAGATTAATAATTTTGGAAGTCTGATTTCCAGTTGGAAAATCATAGTGAGTATCCATAGTGATAGCTGATTATATTTTCACTCTCGATTATTAAACTTTTCGATTGATGCTGAGCAAGTGCAGCTGTAAAAACGTTGAATAAAGCAACCTTTTGAAGCTTTCGCAAATCTATACATTTACATTTAATTGTTGCTTTCATTCATTTAGTGGCGAATTTTGATTATATGATGCTGCAGGCGCTGAAATATTTTGACGTCACTCCTCGTTGAATTCTATTTATAAAAAGAAAACAGCACGCAATAAACTTTTTTGTTTTTAACCTTATCTTCACGCCTATTTTTTGATATCCTTATATAATTGAGAGGCAATTCCTAATGCATTTATAGTTTTTATTTTTAATTCGTACTGAGAATATGTACGTTTTATCGACACAATTTTTATAGTATGTCATATTTTTTAATGTTTTTACGTCAACGAATTTTGTTATAAATACATTTATAATTAAAAGCAACCTCCTTGATGATTTTTATTCTTCATAGTTTCTAGGAAAAAGTTCAATTTTTATATCTAGATTATTAGTCCAAACAATATTGAGCACGTTATAGCATAAGACTTTCAAGGTAGAAAAGGGGAAAGAAAGTGCATGAGAAAGTATTCTGAACTTATAAAGTTTTAGAAAAGAGCTTGCTATCACAACGGCTCAAGTCTGTGAGGAAAATAAAAGCCTGTACAACTTGTGAAATCGCAAATGCAGGGAAATCAGAGAACGATTGATTAAGAAATTGTTACATTATATATATTCGCTCTGTTTCTTCACCTAAAATGCACGCACGCACGCACGTACACACACATATTTGTGAAAGTTTGGATGTTTGGATGGATGTTTGTTACTAGATCACGCCAGAACGGCTGAACAGAATTGGATGAAATTTGGCACAAAGACAAATTATAGTCGGGAATAGAGCATAGGCTACTTTTTATTCCGGTTAAGGAAGTGATTAATTTTTTATTAATTAAAAAGTAACTTTCATGCCAAAAAGCTGAGATTAAATCCCGCCAAAGATAAGTAAGGCTCCAGATTTTCTCTCAACAGACTTGAGATTAGGCTTAGAAGAATTTCGACCAATTATTTCAAAAGATTCTATTAAATTTTTTTTTTGCGTGTGTGTGTGTTTGATGTATTTAAAACCAAATGTTGTTAGTTAATCGATCTTTCGGATTCATTCTGAAGTTCTTTTAAAATAAAAGAAAGCAGAATAAAGGAAATAAAAAAAACTTCTAATCTGCATTGCATTACCGCAACTGCCGTAGGAAAATTGCGTTACGCCAACTGGTGTTGAAAGCTCGCGCGTGATTGTCGTGACATCAATTGTGTTTGCGCGTGATGACAACCGTGTTTTCATTTAAATTAAAAGTTTAAAAAGTATGTGTATAATGCTGTTGTAGCCATCTCAATCTCGATCAATAAATAAAATGGATTTGATCTGATTTTAAAGAAATGTAGACTTAATTCGTGGTTTTGTTTTATTTTGAGTATACAGTGAAAATAAATTGTTTTTACGTTAGTTGTGCGTTTTTGTTATTAAATTGCATTTATATATTTTTCGTATGTGCTTATACTTTTAAATATATCGTTTTTAGGTTAAGTTAAATTTTTTTTTCATTTGTCATTATTTTATAGATTTTCGTACACGCGAACAGGGTTACGGGTAATAGCTAAATAAAATAAATAAAAATAATAAAAATAATTAATATAATAATTAATAATTAATAAAAATAATTAATATTCTACTCGATTCTCTCTCTCTCAATATATATATATATTGAGTCTATAGGAGGAATATATTGAGATCTTGTACTAATTCTTGAGATCTAACTGTTGAGATCTTGAGTACTAACTTGAGATCTAATATATATATATATATATATATATATATATTGAGAGAGAGAGAGAATCGAGTAGAATATTAATTATTTCTTAAACTAAACTAAAAAAAAAAAAGAATGCAGTGACAGTGATTTAATTCAATTTTTGCGTCCTTGTAAATTGGATGGTCATATCAGTGTGCAAGATCTCGAATTTTATATGAAATAGGAACAAAAATTTAAAAGATATTATTAATAAATGTACCATTTTTGTTTTTCTTTACTTAATTTTTAGAAAAGGATTTATTCACTTTAATCAAAGAGAATGATCTCTCTTGGACTTTTTAGTATACCCTCTACTTAAAACGTCACCCCCTCCCTCCACCTAAAAATATTGTGTACTTGGGAAATGCCGTGAACGTCACAAGAGCTCAAATTTTTATTTTAAGTGAAAGCTTTATATTTATAATATAGTGAAGATACTAAATGGTTTTTTTCCCTCTGGGTTGTGAATGCATTTTTTTCATCCGATTGAGAAAAAAAACTTAACACAGAATTACAGTTTTAATATAAAAATCAAATACAAAATTATATTAATCGAAGTCATTGCTATTGTGTTTTTGTATTTAGAAATACAGACCAACAGATGCTCAGTCCTTTGAAAGATTGAATTCTAAATCCAATAAGTATTTACACTTTAGATGCTTATTTTTTGTACTAAATTTTATCTTGAATATTATGTTTGCAAGCAGACAATAGATTTTATTAGATTTCATTAAAATGTGATAGAAATCCGCCAATTCCATGAGGACTACATGCAAAATTTCATCTATAAAGCTTAAGGCGTTTTTGAACCATCGTATTATTCATATTCCAAGCAACAAACACTTTTCTTACTTTTGATTGCGATAATCTGTGCATAATTTTTGATAACATGATTTTAAATAAATAAGCGAGACAGCTGACTCCCACTATTCCGCAAATAATTCTACATTAATAAAGAAAACTATTTCTCTTTATTTTCTAGCAATACTAGATTTAAATAGTTTCACTACAAATAGCTTTTCCCTAGATTTAAATTCGGAGAAATATAAACAAAAAGGAATTAAAGAATGTTTTTACTTAAATATTAAATTACCTTTTGTAACTTATTGCGTTTAGATTGATTCACTAGTTAAAAAAGTGTGCGATATTATTCCCCTCATTTAAGTTATTTGATATTAAATGAATGAATGAAATGGATGTACTCTGCTTTGAAAGGTAAGTGCGCAGTTTGAGCGATGATGACACATTTGGAAATAAACATAAGACAGAATCTCCTAAATACCGGCAATAATGAATCTAGCAAAAAAAAATAAGACTTGTAGCTTCAGAATTTGATAATTAAAGTAAACAGTAACTACTCAAAATTAATGTCGTTCATTTAAACAAAAGATTGATCAGTTTTCCTTTTATGGTAGTAGTTAAAAAGATAATAGCCATCTTTGGTGGCAGCGGTTTACACAAGAATTTAGCTATAAGAGCTGCATTTCATCTAAAAAATTAAAAATATTTTAAAGCATTCCTCAATAATGAAGTTAAACTAACATAATCGGCTGGTTGTGTTATAGTTTTATTTTTCGATAACTTTCGAAATTGGAGTAGTAGGAGAAGAGAAGCATCACTGATAATTTATATATCCTTATCTTTCATATGAAATGGAAATTATCAAAAGGGAACCAGTAACTAAGGCTCGGCGACAGGTTAGTTTTTTCCCTTATGATTTTTATTAGATTGTTGATTTAATAATATAGTTTATTTCCCACATTTATATCCAAGAAACTTTCAAAATTATTTATGATCAGGATTTTGTGTGTGTATTATTTTTATCAGTTTTTCTCCGACCCCAACATTTCATTTAGTAGGGGTTTTTTTTTTTTTTTCAAATCATTTCCTTTTCTACTTACATTTTCTTTAAGAAAAAAGTAAAAAGAGAAAACTCTGAGACCCGAACAGAAGTATAGAGTGTGAAGAGTTAAATTTGCAATTTATTCAGAGTTATAATGGAGCTGCGGTGCCCTGGTGGTAAGGTCTCGGCTTCGGAACAGGAGGGTTTCAGGTTCGAGGCTCGATTCCACCGAAGAATCGTCGTGTGAGGGGGTCTCTTGCACGCTAAATCTGTCAGGCCAAACGTCCTCCCGGTGGTGTGTAGAAGGGGATGCCAATTCAGGTGTTGACCTCGTCATCTGATCATGGTTCAAAATTACGAGGTCCGTCCCAAAATAGCCCTCGTGTTGCTTTAAAATGGGACGTTAATATAAATAAACTAAACTAAACTAAACTCAGCATTATAATATCAGTTGAAATAGATTTTGAAGCCCCTACAGATTTCAAGGCATGAGGCAACCGCCTCCACCCCCTGAGCGGAAAACCGCCGCTGAATTCCTTAATAAGTAATAAAAATGACTTTTGGGGCAAGTACGTTAGCGTTTATATATATATATATATATATATATATATATAAAGGGTACAAATAATTCTAAAGGGACACGTGAAATTATTGATGCATTAATTGAAACTTATAAAGATCCTAGTATTTGCGTTATAAATATATGAGATGTTGATAGCAGGAAAAATGTACTCAGTAAAATTAATGGAAAATTCAGTAAGTAAATGGAAAGGATCTTTAATGATAATGAACATAAAAAAGCAATAAAATGCATTTTTGTGGATAATAATCGATCACATGGAGTATTTTTTTAATGGTAAGTATTTTTTTAATGCATTCTTTGGTCTACAGCTTTAATTTACTGAAATTTTGTTCGCAATATCAGTAACGCCGGGTTTACACACGGCAGTTTTAAGACGGCAAGTAGGCAGCATATGCGTAGAAAGGTTGAAAAATGCTGTTCGGTCGATAGCAAGTAATTGCCCCGGCGGAGCAGCTACAAGCCGTTGTATTGAATTTTTTCGAACTGTAAATGCGTCTGTATAATTTGACGGTTGTTTTTTTGCTTAAAAAAATTGATCACTTATCATGGATTAATTTTAAGATTTGTTTTTGCTCTTTCTGATGCAAGGAGTTTTTTTTTTTTCATTTTAATAGCCATTTTTTTCTACAGTTTTCCATCTGTGTGTTGCTTTTCTTTTTCGATTTTACCATGTTTCTTTTGTGTATATATCCATCATTTTAATACGATGCGCAGTGGAAAAGAAAAATTCAGAGAACCAAAAGGGCAATTTATAGCCAAGCATGGAATGTCTGAATCTGTTGGGACAAACATAAATCATTCCCTTTCTACGCATGCGCTGCCAACTTGTCGTCTTACAACTGACCGAGGGTAAACTCGGCATAATATTAAGTCTATCACATGTCTCAAGGACAACAACAACAACACTAATTAATTAAAACATTCAAAATTTATATTCCTTTCGAATATTATTGAAAGCTAATTTCAGTGCACTGAATTATTTTTCATAAGTGTCTGATGTTAGAATGAAACGTAGAATTTTGAAAGTTGAATATGAATGTATCCTAATTTAATTTTTATTTTTGAAATATATATAATATGTAAACATTTCTTTTTATGAATTTTGAAATATTTTTAATCCAACAGATAAATATTTATACCTTTCTGATTTTTTTTAATAAACAGGTTTCTACACCAAATTTATTGATTCAATTGATTTCTCTTTTCTAGAAATAGCTTACTTTTCTGAAACAATTCAAACACAGAAGATCAAGAAACAGATGCAGATTTCCATTTTGCGTTATTTCGCAGTGCGGCATTATTTCTGGTTTCCATAATGTTTTGTTTTCATTGACTTTACTGTTGAGTTATTAACCGATTATCCCCTTGGAGTAAAAAAATCCCCCAAAAAATCAGAGGGCACTTCATTGCAAACTTTTACAGAGTACTTACAATAAAAAACTTCTATTTAAATAATATTATGTTCGAATATGAATAAGTCAAGACAAATCTTACAATAGATAAATGAAAACCTTTATTTTCTCTCAAATTTCCTCGAATAAAAAATCACCTAAAATAAAAGTGTGATGACTCGTTTATTAAAAATGAAGGTGGCTCTTAATATACCAAGCTGAAGACAGCGAAGTGCCCAAATCTGTCTCTAACTAAAGAAATTGTAAGAGTGATTCAATTCATACTGCGATAATGCCGTCACTAAAGAGCGATAGGATATTTGATTCAATCGATGTGGATTTAGAAGACATTTCCTTTGGAGGGAGACAAGAAATTAAAATTCCTAAAAACATGAAAACAATCTTTATTTACATTGAAATAAAAATGAGGTAACAAAAATATAATAGCAGATCATTCAGATAATCTAAAATCAAACTAATTAAATTTTCTTATTTTGTAGCATACATCTATCTATATATAATATAAAATGAAGTCTCCTGAAAGCGTCTGTTCATTTGAACTACAAAAATTCAAGAAATAGATAATGGATATTTGAGATATTTATACCATTTTGTACAGCATTTATTGGGAAAGATTTTAGTACATTGAAGTCGTATGAAAATAATAAAGAGAGTTTTATAATTGCAATTTTAATTATTCTGCGCATGCGCGAAAATCTCAAACCGCACATGTGCAAATAGCCAGAGCTGTGGTATACATATGCTATATGTTTCTTTGTTTACGTCTGATTTCAAACAGTGATTCAGAAATCCCAAAAGAAGGAAATCCAAAATTGGCTGAAACACATTAAATGCCAAAAAGTTTCGTTCTATAAAAAAATTGTAGCTATTTTCGATAATTTCTAAATATATTTTATGTTTGTTTAATGCCGCATAACATGCCCATGTCATATTGGGTGGAGGCTAGATTTAAGTTTAAAGCTCATTTTTCTTCTTGCATGCTATTCCAAGGGTATGCATTGCTAGTTTTATGCAATTAATAGCCAACTGAAATTTACAAATGCTAAATGGGAAAGAATATCAGACATATATGGATAATTTTATTATACATATTTATGCTAAAATGATATTCCTCTATAAAATAGAACAAGACTACATGCCGAATTTAATTTCTATCACGGCATTCCGGAGCATGCATGCGACTCTACAGACAGATGGTAGTACTTTGACAGATTGGGTTCAAAATTTGATAAGAATCATCTATATTTTTTATTCCAAAATTGTGTACCAAATTTCTAAGTCATGTTATGAATCTAAGTCATCATGCTTTTGAGTTATTGCTTTAAATAATACGAATATACAGTCTTAAATACATATTGATGCATAGGGTTCAAAATTGATATGCATCTGCATTTTAACCCTTCGCACTAGGAAAAATAATTCGATGCATAATTATTCACTTAATACATCGACTTATTTATTGCTCCGAGGAATATATACATACAATTTTTTTAAGTTGAGTTTCTCTGAAAAAGGAATCTACATCATTCTGTATACTTTTAACAATTTAAATTTTAAAAAAATGCCAAAATGATATACTGTTTTGAAAGGAGATTAAGAGAAGATGTTCGAATGCAAAGGGTTTGTTATTAAAAAGGGGCACCAAATTTCATTTTTCTAACTCTTTATGTTTCACGGATATATTCACTTGTATTCGAATATTCAGATATATTCTGAAAGGACTTCGTTCAAAATTTAATAGAAATCGCCAAATTTAGTGTAAACATCATACACCAAATTTTATTTATCTAGTGTAAAGAATTTTTCTGCTATTGTGTTTTCAAACAGATAGACAAAGCTACAAACAGATTGATGTAATTGAAAAAAGTAGAAAAAAGGGAAATTTGAATATTTTTATCTAATTTCTATATTTTCATTCAGTAACTCATATAGAATATCTTGTAGATTTCATTGGCTCTTAGTGTCCCAAATTATTCTCTGAAAGTAAGGGATAGAGAAATTTCATGAAAACAGTACAAATATTTTTAATTACAAAATTATAGAGATAAACGTACAAAATAATTGAGTAATATGATGTGAATTAATTATGAAAATATCGAATTTTCTTTAAGAACATTTATTTATTATGGAGCACATGTTTCAAAATACAGTTCGCATAAAAATTAATAAAACATTTTACTTTTGATAATCCTTAATTTTTAAGGTAATGACCTTTGTTAAAAGCTGAAAAAACTCTGCGTTTTTAAGGTAACTTTATATAAAAATACATAAATATTTACATGTGAATTAATGACAAGTAATATAAAAAAATATTACGATTCCTACTTTGGTCAACAAAGAAAACTTTTAGTTACTTTTTATTAAATAATTATCAAAAATATTATTAAGTATCAAAAAATTATTGATTTTTGCAAAAATTAAACTTGTATTCTTCACCTTCACATGAAAAATACTGAAAACCTTGAATTTTACAGATTGAACTACTTATTACAAACTACTAAAACTCTATTTAAATATTAAAAATTAATTTAATTTAATTAATGAATTCATATTTGAAAGAAAAAATATTAACATCAAGTGTCATCCACTAAAAGTTTTAAAAAAGGTATTTGAATTTGAGTGGGTTAATAAAAATCATTTTATTAACGATTGAAAATTGGAATAAGATATATAAATTAAGAGAAAGTGTGAACTGATAGTAGGAATTGAAAAAAAAAAAATTATGAATGTAATTTTTTAAATGTAAAACTTGTAATTTAAATCTAATTTTAAATTCGTCAACATTATAATTATACTTACTTCTTATTTGTATCTAATACACAATGTATCGGCAGCTAATTTTAAATTATTTTCCATTAAGCACTCCCACTTTTTAGAACTTATGATGCTTTGTTCGTTCTTAAAGATGAATTTCTGAACTGTGGATTTCAGTTCTTCATCTTGATGTAAATCAGCAAGAGCTAAGGCATCGCATGCATTATTTGAATCAAGATTAGCTGCCAAATAGGAAGAACATTTAAGTTTCAGTGTGAGGATCTCGTATTTATCTGCAGCCTCATATAGCTGTAAAGCATTCTCCCACTGAAGATCATCTACATTTGCAGTATAGATATAGAGAAGCATTTGATACACTGTGTCATCATCCAGGTCTTCAATCTCAATTATTTTACTCGACTTTTCTTTCATGTTGTTTTTAAACATGGCGTTAAATACTGGAGAACGAGCACTGAGAATGCTCTTATGGGCTGGAAAGGTTTGGGAGTTTGTCTTCAGTTTAATATCACTAAGGAAACCCTCAGTACATAACCAATGCATATCCTCTTCTAAGGCACTTGATGATGGAGATGAGTTGTTTCCAGAATGTAAGCTAGATGCAAACTGTGCTGTTATGACATCAACACATCCAGGACTAACCTTTTCAACCTCTTCAAATAAGTTTCCTGTAGAATATGTACATTCACACTGAAGAGTTAAAACATCTTTCGGTAAGTATTGACTTTTCTTAGCCATAAGCCTCTTTTTTGAGAGAAGAAGCATCATGTGGCGACTTTTAAATACACGATCGAACCAAAATTCACATTGGCCACACTCTTTTTTATCACCAGAAGTATTTAAAAGAAAGAAATTGGCGGTAAAGTACATATTTGAGATGGGCGAAGTAAACTGAACATGAAATATCTCATCAAAATTTTGTCCACCAATTAATGCCAGATTAAGAGTCAGAATTAGTTTTTCATCTGATGCAGACCTGATACAAAAGGTAATCTCTTTATATGGTTCAAGGGTGCTGAATTTTTCGATTGGCCAAAGGAAGGACCTGCGTCCAACTATAATATGTGTCGTCGCAAAGCATTTTTCAATTGTCAATGATTTCTTGTCACTCTTCCACATTTTGCAACAAATAACCAGGGTATCTTCAGGAAGAAAAATGTCTTTGTTAAGCATAAAAATATCTTTTCTCTTCTGAAAGGAAGGGTATCCAAAATTGGCACCCTTTGTCAAAGTTGCAGAATTTCTCATAACATGATCGGGCCCTAGGTCATTCCAAGAAAGAACAGACAGTACTATTTCAATACTAATAGCAGTATTCGGACCATTACAATTCGTGTCTCGCTTTAAAAACAGGCCGATGTAGTTTCCATCGGTGTGCCCTCTTGGAAACACCGATAGTTTCCATTTGGTTCCTTCTAGTGAATCCACGACAAAGGATGGACTCTCAAGATAATCTCCTTTCCTGTGCCAGCAATAATTAAAATTTTTGATTTTCCATTCGAAAATGAATCCCTTTATTTCTTCTTCAACTTTGGAAGCCATAGAAAAAGTAATTCTAGCAATCACAATAGTTCGATTTTATATTTAGAAAAAGAATAACGGTTTGAAACTGAATTAACAAACAAAAACTATGTTACGAAATGTACTTCCTAAGCTGCTGGACGAGGAATGTAATACGGACGCCTTATCAAATGCTCGCATAGTAATAGCCTCTGTTCGGTTGCAGCTGCTCGAAATAAAATTTCCTTCCTGATTACTCTGTTTGTTGATTTTTCTGCAATCTGTTGAGAGACAGGCTGACGTCATGTCTAAAAACGGCTTCACTACAGCATCAATAAGCACATAAAAATCTTTTTCGGCTTTATTTTAAGAAAATGATCGGATTAGTTTTGACATTTTTGGATTTCGACTGTCTGTTCCAGATGATTCTGAATTCGAATCAATTAGATTTACTTAGTCGTTATTAAAACATTAACATCCCATTTCGAGGGGCATTTCTTTTTAAAGTTTGTAATGATTAGCAACCGATTACTTGTTAAAAAATGCCATAAAATTTTAATATTTGCCTGTATTTCTATGTAAAAAAGAAAGGTGAAATTATTTGGTATTATAGAAATTCAAACAGTTATAATTAATATTATTTTAAATTAATTATAATTCTAATTAACTCTAAAGGTGAAACTATTTGATCTAAAACTGCTGACACATATATATATATCAGAGAGTAAAAATGTGCGCCTCGCAGAGATTTTTTTGAAATTTAAATTATAATAATAATTAATTTAAAATTGATATATTTTGATAGAGAGGAAATTGCGATGACTTCTGTGAAATATCTCAGCACAAAATGAATTTTTACTCCTTTTTAAAGCTAGAACAATTAATTTTCCATTGATGTCAATTTAATTGCAGGATATTTTTTTAAATCTAGGTTTAATTGACCTTTAAATATGTTTTTAATTATATTTCACGATATTTTTATTTCTATGAATGAAATTCAAACTGCTTTCATTGTTTTATCAAATATTTAATCATTAAATTTTCTTCCATTGCTAAAAGATAAAATGCTTTTTAATATCTGCAAAATAAATTTAAAAAAAACTAATTTACAGTGTTTTAAAAGTTAGATGAGAGATAAATCGGACAATTGAAGATTTTGTTTCAAAAAGGGTGTAGCTTCAATTTAGGGAAATTGAGAATTACATGCACTATGTTAGAGTTACATGGGGTATAAAAAGATCTTGTCCATTTGGTGCCAAAAAGATGTAGTGCCAATCTTTGATCTCTTTTTTCTTAACTGACTATTTTATTGGAATTTAGAATTTTAAGACATTTTTTACAGCTTTCTGCAACTTTGAAAAATTGGAGATAACTCCTTTTTGCAGCAAACTCTTCACCTTTATTTAAATAGCACTCTGATATCATAGCCATCCAAGGTCCATTACTAGTTGTAGTCCTGGAGCACAGAAGAACCATTAATTCCGATCTATACTGTGAGACACTCCGAATACTAAGCAGGTCCATCAAGAATAAAAGACTGGGACTACTTATGGAGGGTGTGGTTCAGCTCCATGATAGCGAGCGTCCACATGTCTCCTAGGTCACACAAGCGGAACTGGCCAAATTCAAACGGGAACAGCTCAACCACCTGCCCTACAGGCCGGACATATCACCCTGAAATTTTCATCTGTTTCTGTCCTGAAAAGGAATCTGAAAGGGAAGTGCTTCAACTCGAATGGTGAACTCAAGGACATTGAGAAGGACTGGGTCACGTCACTGCCACAGGAATTTCAAGTGCACGGAATTCTTCGGCTCATTAATCAATAGGATCGTTATGCTTAGGTATGTGGTGTATTCTTTGAATAAAGTTTTCATTTATACCCACAGTGTCGTTTCATACCTTTTGATTTGATCATCCTTTGTATCAGTCAATTTTGATTTCAGAATCTTAGGCTTCATTTATGTAGAATATCAGCGTATCCAAGATATTACTAAAAATTAGCTTCCGTTGGCAACCAGTTTATTAGCTCAGTTCATAGACTTTATAAGCTCTTAAATTATTAATATCAAATGTATTTTTTTAAATAAAGCGCATTGCATTATTTATAGGGTTTAAAATCATGAATATAAGAGAATCAGGCAGCAACAAATAAATATGGTACTAAGTATATAACTACAAAAAGAAATAAACAAGTATATATACTACAAAATAAAAATCTTGCTTGTGTCGATTTAATGTTTGAAGAAAGAAATTTAAAAAAATCTGAATACTGGCAAAGGCATAAGATTGCAGGTTTTCATGGATTAGTTTAAATGTCATCATAATATTTAAAAATAGTTACAGATTGTACATTAAATTAAATAATATAAAAACTTTACTGTGACAAAGAAAAAAAATTGTACACTCTCATTAAAAAGGACTTTTCCTTTAAATTTTTAAGAGAACGTAAAAATTATCTTCGTGAAATAACAATTTGTGAAAATATGGACATCAATTTCTATAAGCAAGTAATAGTATTTACTCATCAGGCAATGGTCAACACGCTCATTGCCACAACTCAAATTATTTTCGAACTATCTATATAATGTTTAGTTTAGTTATATTACTGTCCCGTTTAAAGCAACACTAGGGCATTTTGGGACGGACCTAGTAATTTTGAACCACTGTCAGAAGAAGAGGATGACACCTGAGATGGCACCCTCCTCTCCACACCATACCTTATCAGTGGGAGGACACATGGCCCCTCGGATTTAATGTGCAACACACCCTCTTACACGATGGTTCTTCTGTGGAATTGGATTTCGAACTTGAAATCCTATGGGTCACGAGCCGTGACCTTACCACAGCGGTCTATCAAGTTTATTAATTCTAAGCAACTCGTAACATGTAGACGAAGAATTCATCCTACTGCTTGTAGAACTCAGAATTTATACTTTTACAGAATAGTCTAGAAGGCCATAGGAAGTTCTAGAAGCTTCTAGAACATTTATATAAATATCTTGTGGTTTAATTGTTGAAATTCAACCTTTAAATTAATGCGACTTGGCTGGGATTTGAACCCCTGACCTTTTACTTCACAGTAGCGTTCTCCACTTCTGAACCACGCTGACTATGTGCAGATTTTCTTTTTGCGATAATATTTACCATTAATACAAATTACTTTTGCATGCACTTGCAAATGAAACTAAATAAAAAACGTAAAGTCCTTCGTTAAAAGACACCGGAAAATTATCACCCCTAAATTTTTTTCCATACATTCTAATAAAGATGTTATCTCTCACCTCTCCGCATAAAATTGTGTAACTTGGGTCACTTGAACGCCACAGGAGCACAGACTTTTATTTTCAGAGTCCCATTCTTGAGAGTTTTGTGCTTCATAGTGTAATAAAAAGGCCCTAAACATATTTTAGACACATTTTTTTGAATCGAAATTTCCAACCAACTCACCTTCTTCTAAAAAAATGTCTTACGCGGGGCAAGAATTGTGATGACTTAAAAAATTTCATGTACAAAATTTTTACATTTATGCGAAAGTTCAGACCGACAACTGCTCAACTCTATGATGAACTTAGTGCCAAATTTCAATTGATCTACTTTTCTGATGCTAAATCTTTGTCGGAAATTTTATCTATGTAGTTTTTTTTATTACCTGTTGTTAATGATCACTTGAACAGCCGGACAGATAGATTTCTACAGAATGAATCTCGTTCGAAACACGATAGAAATCTATAAATTTGGTATTAAAATCACATACCAAATTCCATCCACTTAGATCAAAGCATATTACAGACAGAAGATACGTATTCGAAAAAAATATATTTTGGACACAGGAAGATATGAAACGTTGAGATATCTCAAAATCTTGTTTAATTTCTTATCAAAAAATCTTCAAAATATGACATGACAACATGACAAGAAATTAAACTTTTACTTTCGACAGCATGACAAGAAATTAAACTACTACTGTCGACAGATGACAGCATGACAAGAAATTAAACTACTACTGTCGACAGACTCTGGAAATGAGAGTTTGTTGTGGTGGCCTTAGTGCTAAGGTCTCGACTGATGAACTGTAGAGTTTCATATTCGAAACCCGATTCCACCGAAGAACCGTTATGTATGTGGGTCTTATGCACTTTAAATGAGTCAGGTCAAACGTTCTCTCACTGGTGTGGTGTGAAGAAGCGGGTGTCAGCTCAGGTGTTGTCCGCGTCATCTGACAGCGGTTCAAAATTACGAAATCTGTCTCAAAATAACCCTATTATTGCTTTACAATGGGGAGTTAAGATAACTACACTAAACTATGAATATCAGAACGAACATTATCTTCCAGCATGATCAAATACGACAAAGCAACTGATTACAAATTAATTATTGCTTAACCATCAAAATCATATGAGCTCGAACTTCCAAAATGAGTACTTGGAAACATTTTTTAAAAACTTTATTTAAAACATTTTGGAGCTCATCTAAAAACAATACATTTCATAACTGTTACATCTTTAAAATCAACACATTTTAGACTATTGTCTAGTTCATCCACAGTAATATAAAATCAGTATTTTTACATGCAGTACTGCAGTACCTGAAAAAGGAAAAGAATAAAGAAATTTCAATATGTTAATTCATATGCAAATGAATAAACAGCAACAATGAAAAATTACTTTATTCTGTGCTTAGCAATAATTTATAACTAATATTTTTTTTTAACTGATGAAATTTTTATAACATTTCACATTTTAAATTAATATTTTAAAAAATCAAATTTAGGTATGCGGTAAAATTAATTTTTTAAAAAAATATTCATGGTGCTAATTCATTTTAGTTGAAAAAACAATTCCATTTTGTGAGCTGTAAGGCTAAAGTAGATTCCTTTTTAATAAGGCTTGAAAATTGCTTTTTAGCCCCTAACTTCCAAGATATTGCAGTTATTGAAAAGCTTTAACTATAAATATTCTTTGTCTTTATGAAGCGTTGATTTTACCAACTTTCATTTATTATTATGTCTTCAATATTAAGGAAATTATAACCAAATGATTTCAAACCCCATCACCATTTCCAACTCCTTTGAGCCAGCCAACAGTAGGGCTATTTTGGGACAAACCTCGTAATTTTGATCCGCGGTCAGCTGCGAAGCTACACCTTCTTCTTGTATACAGCCTACCCACCCCGCCACCACTGGATGTAGCAGTATCCACAAGATTTGTTATGGTCGACTGCAATTGCGAAGCTACACCAGCGGGAGCACGTTTGGCGTGGATGGTTTTAAAATGCACTAGACCATCTTACATGACGGTTATTCTGAGGAATCCGCTCCCGGACCTAAAAACTTTCTGTTCTGAAGTCGAGACCTTACCACATGCCACCACGGCCCATCAAGTTTATTAACCCTAAGTAACTTGTAACATGCAGGTGAAGAGCTGAGACCACTGCTTGAGGAACTCAGAATTTATAACTTTATAGAATAATCTAGAATTACTAAGAAGGTTATAGAAAGTTCCAGAAGCTACCAGAGCATTAATAAACGCACGAACAAATGAATAACAGGAAATTTAAAGTTTAAACTTTAATGTAATGCTATTTGGCTGGATTGACAAGTTAATACGAGGAAAGCGTTATATGCATATTGTGTATAAACTTTTGCATGAAAAGTAGCTTTTGTGTTCTGGGTACTATGATCGGTGAAGACATGGAAAATTTTTCCTAAAGAACCATTCAATAGGTAGTTTTTCCTATAAGTATCCACCTAACAATTATTGCGGTGTTAGGTTAAGATAGAAAAATATTTAAGGCAAATCTTGAACTTTTTTTTGAAACATTAACTTGTATTTTAATGTTAATATCCATATCGTATACCAAGCGCTCTCGTCTCAATAAAGGGTAATACAGAAAATATTTTAAAAAACGATGGTTTTATTAGATTCTTTAAAATAAGTAAAGATTGTTACAATAGAATTTTTTTAAACCTTTAACTGTTTTATTCTAATACCTTGTCAGGTGACACCTTTCGTTTTTGGAATATGCTACTCAGTTCATTTAATTGATAATTCACAGACTGTACCGATATTAGGTGTGATTCTAATTTTCATCTAATTTAATTTTATATTTTAATTTTTAGAGACGATAAATCGATGCATATATGGTGCACGTATACGTTCGTTAATAGAATATATTCCCATTAGTTTTTTCATGTCATCTTTTCATCATCTCATCTCATCTGCTTATGTTTTGAGGATAAAACTTTGCAATTGGAAATATGACAATAAGAGTTTTTAGCATAATATTCATTGATTTGTATATTCAGTAAAAGAGATATGTACGTTTGAAAAAAAAAAAACTTTCAAGACATTCTACAAGAGAAATCATTGAATTTAGTGCTACCACATAGGCGTATAATTGTTTCATAGATATTAAATGGCCATTGAGTAAGTTTTAAAATTAAAATTAAAAATTAGGTAAAATTCTTAAATTATGCCTTCGAGATTTCTGATACATTATCACACTATTTCATCTTTATATCCTTTTAAAATTAAATAAGTTTTGCTTTTGAATGCTTATTTGAATTCCATAATTTTTTCTTTAATTTTGTTAAATATTTACAACCTATTTCAGGCACATTTACCGACAGTATTCTTCTTACATAATTAGCATTTATAAACACACTCTTTGTGACTGTATTAAATGCATTATTTCTGTAAAATTAAAGATGTTACTTAAATTAAAAAATACAAATTATTAATGCTATAATTTTATCGGGCTTCGAAGTTTCAGTATAGAGCCTCGCAGCTCTCAAATATTTTCGTTCACCACTCCCTTAAGGAAAAAAAAAAAAAAAAAGACTGATCTCGGAAACGCTTTGCGAGAGACTGAAAGAAGTGGGCACCATTTCAAATCTGATGGATTTTAATCGAGAGGAAAATTGAAAAACACCAATCCACTATGTTCAAACCACCATCATGGAAAAAATATATATATAAACCAATCTCCTTCGAATAACATCTCTTAGAAAAAAATGCACAAATATTTATTAAGATCCTCAATTAGATGCAATTATACATTGGGGAATTTACTGAGCTTCCGAAATTAGATGACGCAACTAATTTGGGACTATTATTTTAATTCCCATAGTAATGCAAGATATTGAGATATGGAAGCTTTAAATTGTTTAATACTTTCATTTAAACTCAAATTAAAAATTAAAAATTGATTGATTCGTTGCGTGAATCATTGCATGCAAAAGGGTGAAAAGGAAGACAATGCTTTTTTTTGTTAGTTTGCTAAAAGTAGTTTATTGCTGAAAAAAATATTTTTGACAAGTTTGTTGGATTTTGTGATCAATTTAAGATAGCGAGTAATTTTTGTCATTCAAATATGAAATTCCATTTTGATCCGGCCATTGTATTATTCTTGAATACTTTTTACATTATTCAAAATATCATCTTCGTCAAGTTTTCCTTTGCCAAAGCCAGATTAACCCTGTGATTAGCAAATGGGGGAAACTTATTTTGCTTAGTTATATTAACGTCCCCTTTTGAAGCAACACTAGGGCTATTTTGGGACGGACCTCGTAATTTTGAATCGCTGTCAGATGACGAGGAAGATACCTGAGCTGGCAGCCCCCTCTCCAAATTTTTACACAGCATTAGAGGGAGGAGCTTGCACCAGATCCACTTACACGGCGACTCTTCAGTAAAATCGAGATTCGAACCTGCAACCTTCCGGTTCCGAAGCCGAGACCTTACCACCAGGGGAAAAGTTGTCTTAAAAGTCTTATTTATCTACAGCATATTATTAATGTTTATAAATGTATTTTCATTAATCTGTTTTAAATTTATGCTAGAAATCTTTTGGCATAACATATCATTAATGCTTAGAAATTTTCATTCATTTATTTTAATTATATCCCAAAAATCTGTATAAAGATAATATACAATAATACTCAAAGATTTTGGAGATGATCCAATCGATCCTTTGTATTCATGTGTCCAAACTAACTGCCATTTTGTAGGATGCATCGTTTTCACATTCTTGTTGGATAATTATTATAAAAACCTGACGACTTTAATAAAGTGTTTCACTTTTTAGTAATTAAAGTCGGCAACTATTTTTCAGCTTTGAAAGCATTAATAGGTATCCATATATTCACATATGCAAAATATTGCATCTCATTACTTTTTGAAATGCACACGCTTCTGAGCAACTGTAACAAGTAAAAGGATCTCATTCTATAGGGATTCTCGGGCAAAAGTTTTCCCCCCTAAAATCAGGTGTGTTTTTTCATAGAAAATATTGAGATACGAATCACATACTGATTACACATGAATAATTTTTCAACCTTACCTACATATAAACGAAACATTTGAATAAAAAAAGAACCTTGAATGCCAACTCGTTGTTCTAATTGGTTAACACAATAATTGCATTATTGCTATTGGATATGAGCAGATCGTATTCGAATAATATTATGTAGTGTCATTTCACAAATTTGGGAGATGCCAGTAAGTCATTATCCTATGACAAAAATGCAAATGTCACAGAAATTTACGAGATGGAGCTATACGACATTATCAGCTTGAGAGCAGTAGGAAAAAGGTTCTAATTGTTGTTATTTAAAAAGTATGTTTTTTAAATGTAAAACCTGGTTTCTGTAGGAAAATCACCTATAGAGATAAACTTAAAAAGCGAAACCTCATCTAAATATAGAATTTGATCCAACTCGGGACGAAATGAAGCATAGAGTGCCTCCCGAGTTTCCCGCCAATATGGCAACCCAACGGAACATTCTTCTAGCAACCCTAATTCTGTTTTGTTTATTACTTTTTACAATAGTTGAGTTGTGCATGAACTACAACTATTTTATAAAAAATTTTAAATAAAAAAATATTGCTTAAGGATTTTAATTTTGTTCTATATTATAATTGAAAGTTTTTTTACAATTAATAAGAAATACAATTCTAATTTTTAAATGTAAATACGAATAGAAAATATTTGTTTTCAGTTGTTAGTATACACTTTAAAAATCGTCTGCGTTCTCACATTAAAAGATAGCTGCAATGGAATTCTTCGAAGTTTTCGTAATTCTTTTGCTGCTGTAACGTTCGCTTCATCTATAATTTGTGATGAAGGCAATTGTGCAAGAATGGATGTCGGGTAAATCTGCTGTATGGATGAAGGGTGAGTGGAATAATATATATATATATATATATATATATATATATATATATATATATTTGTAAGAGTTGATGAAGTTAGGAAGGGATATTTGTATGTATTGTTCCTGTTATCACACACTGTCCTTATGTTCAATGTGCTAGCGAAGCTAACAAATTCTCGTTCACGTCGGTAGCGAAGTCCTAGGATGTTTTTTAAGTTAAAAAATTCTGCCCGGTGCCTTCTTCAGGGCCCAAGAGGCATCGAGTGCTCTAAAATTTGCTCTGTGTACAACTGACCGGCTCAGCCGGTTTGAAAAATTTCTACAAAATGAAGATAAGAAGCGATAGTGATCCCAAAGATTAAAAAAATCAGTAACAGATTGAATAAATCTCAAATTAAGATAAATATTCTAATACTTATCAGTTAAGATCATAATTTTTATGCATAAAGGGGTAACCATAACTGATTTATAGAAGTGTTTATTTTGTCCACCATCTTTACTGGCGACTTGGCATCCTTGGCGCAGCTAGGAGCACACTATTCTACACTTTTACCCCAACTCGTTAGAGCCGTTTCCTGAATACACGAAATAAATCTTTATATGTATACAAGAATTGCCCGCTTAATGTTTATAGATCTGTGGGGCATTTAAATGGTAATAAGTAATTATAATCAAATTAAATTGTGATTATTTCATTACAGTAAATGAAAGCCCCTTTAAAATTTTCTGCGAAACTTTGAGCAAAAACTGCAAAAATGTTACAAACAAAATTCAACTGATATATAACAAATGTATAGAAATATCATTAGGAAAATAAACTGGCTTCTTTTAATGATGGATATTTCCTTTTACTATCCAAATACATAAAACATTTTTCAAGCATAAATTTCTTGTTGCAATACCTGAACAGCTGTATTTTTAGTAAGTTCAAACAGATTTCAACTGTTTATTGAAAACCTCGTACTAATTGCTGGAAAGTATCACATAATTTCAAAAAATAAGAAATTTTATTCCATACTTATTGATATTTTACGACTATTATTCTATTATTTTAATGTACTGAACAGACATTGAATTTTGTTCATTTAATGCCGTTTTATTCAAAATTTTAAATTCCATTATTGAATGTGGGGATTTTAATATTTTTTTATTTTAAAATACTGATTTGGAATATTTTGGAGCGAATTTTGTAATTTTGATATATGATACACGATACAAGAGTATAATTCATTAACACTCTTTTCTAAAATTTTTGCATCGCTTTCAAGGAAGGATTTTTGATTCGACGTCAGACCTAATCTGTACAAGTTTCACACAGGTTCTTTGGTGGAACCCTATGTTTTTCAATTCCTCTATTTAAACCTTGCTAACAGGCCATCGTGGTCCATTAATAAAATTACAAAGAATTTCTTTATAACGTCTTTTTCAACATTTTAACGAAACAAAATGAGCATTTCTATTCAAAACATTTCAACTGAGCTTATGAGTCACCACTGCTTACTATATAAACAAATATGTAGAAAACAGAACGAGCACTTACGAGGATGAAATTACTTTACTAAGCTTGTTGCCTTCACATGAGACGATAGATTTCTTCCGCTAAAACTGTATTTCTCTTTTCCAGAATTTTCCATGCAGTCGATCCAGTTACTTCTTCTTTGTGTTTCAAAATGAAATCCTGAACGACTGATTTAAAGTCCTTGTCCTCGTGCTTGTCGGCAAAGCATAACATCTCGCATGCATTATGTTTGTTCAGATTTTCTGACAAAATTAAAGAGCATTTCTTCTTCAGAGTAAAGATCTTGTATTGCTTGGCGGCCTCAAACAATCGGTAAATGTTTTCCAACTGCATGTCATTAATGATATCGGTATACATGTAATGAATTATTTGACGTAAGGTCTCCGGGTCCACATCCAAAATGTCAACGATGTCGTCTTCCATTTCAACTTCAAACATACACTGGAACACTCGCGATTTAGCGCTAAGAATGCTTTTATGCGCAGAAAAGCAACAGGATCCTGTTCGCAGTTTCACGTCAGAAAACATTTGCGTGTCATATAAAAATCTGTGCATGTCTTTTAACGATGATAAGCAAGCACTCAAGCTATCATGATACAGGATAACAGGACGGGTATCAAGGATATCAGGCTTTGCAGTCGATCCATAGAGTGTCCTCTCAATCTGTTCTGAAATGATTCCTTTATAAAAAGTAAAGTAGCATTTCAAAGAAAGAACATCGTCCACCAAGAAACCATTTTTCTCGTCCAGAAAATCTTCTGTGATCGAAATTCGCAATTTGTGAATCTTGTGACTTTCAAGTCTGTTTTTCTCTTGATGAAACTTTCCAACGCCTGAGGCATGTAAAAAGGACAATTTAAAATCATAAAATCCTGTTTTATTGCTGGAATCTTTTTTATCCTTGTCTGCATTCATTTGTGGCACGTTTTCTGGAGTTAATTCTAATTCAAATTTCTTATCTTCTGATGAAGTTATCGCTAACTGGAAGTTCAGCGAAATGAAAGGATCTTGTTCAGATGCCTTCCGAACTGAATGAGGCACTGTAAAATCTTCCTTAAAAGCACTGAACCCTTCTATGGGCCAAACAAAGAACGACTGTTCGATGCCCAGTCGAGTTCGAGCAAAACAAACGGAAGTTTCAGACATTTCCCCCTCCGTTTTCCAAATTTTACATTGTAAGGTGAGGGTGCCCTGTGGCAAAAATATAATTCTTCGACTCTTGACGACATCATGCAGTGGTATAAAGTCCCAAAATCCCCGACGTTTACCTTCTTTAAATTGTTTTTTGACTTTTTCTTTAGAAATCAATGGTGAACCATCTATGGCGAGGAATGAAAACTCGAAATCTAACTCAGTAAGCGAACTCTCACAATTCAATGCACGAACTAATTTTAGATAACAAGCTATCATGCTTTCATCAGACTGTTGATTATCGAAGAACAATTCCAAGATAAATTCACTGTCTATCGAATGGGCGAAAAATGTAGGCGAAGACATCTCTTCATGTACAAAGTAAATAAAATTTTCAATTTTCCATATAAAAGTGAAAGCATTTGTTTCAGTATTTTTTGAATTTGCCATATCCAGTCATCGAATGTCAAATGTGAATTAAGATGAGAAACTTAATGCTAGCTAATGAGGAAATTATTGCATTTATGTGAAGACGGAAATATATTCTTTTTAAAAGAAAGAAACAATGATGCTACTTGAATACGAACCGATTAATGTGATTTCTGCAGTTAAACAGTGAACGAAACAAAAATTTTCTTGCATCTTTTCATTTCATTTCTTAATTTCTTCTGTTTAGAAAAGTTACGATTCACTAATGATAGGGACACAGTGGCATGGTAATAAGTTATCGGCTTCGGAGCCGAAGGGCTTCAGCTCGAAACCCAATTCAATTGAAGAGCCGTCGTGTAAGTGGGTCTGGTGCACGTTAAATCCGTCTGGTCAAGCGTCATTCCTCCGGTGTGGTGTGGAAGTTTGGAGAAGAAATGCCATCTTAAGTGTCATCCTTCTCATCTAACCGCATTTCAAAATGACGAGGTCTTCCCCAAAATAACCCTAGTATTACTCTAAAACGTGACGTTAATATAACTAAATTAAATTACTAGACTGATGATAATATTTCAAGATGAAAGTATTTCTGGTTCGAATGAAACGCATATTTATGGATTAAATTCATACCAAAACTGTTGCCTAGGGTAAAACATTTTACAATTGTTATAATGCTTATTCAACTTTAGTTTAGTGTTCTGATTTTAAACTATAAAAAGGTTTCTGTGGGACGGACCTCATAATTTTAGATAGTGATTGGAAGAAAGAAAAGTTCATTGCAGCCGGTCTACTAATCTCTCCAAATTTCCACAACACCCCATCTAGAAGCTGTTTGGCCTTCGATAGACTTAAAGACATGGACAGCGGATTACACATGAAATTGTGTAATGAACTCGTCACCCTTTAATTCCGAAGATTTTTTTGAGATTCAAAATCTAATTCAATTATTTAGAACGCTTGAATTAAACCTGTGACGTAGTAATAGTTATGTTTTAACGCACCTTTTTAAAAGGCCTAGTATATTTGTTGCTATTTAGGTTTGTCGCAGAGTTCTTTTTTTAGTTTCAGACCACATTTTGTTTGTTTGTTTGTTTGTTTAGTTCAGTTATATTAATGTCCCGTTTAAAGCAACACGAGGTCTATTTTGGGACGGACCTCGTAATTTTAAACCACGGTCAGATGACGAGGACGACACCTAAACTGGCACCCCCCCTCTCCAAACCACGCCACACTAGCGGGAGGACATTTGGCCTGGCAGATTTAACGTGCAACAGACCCCCTCACACGGTGGTTCTTCGGTGGAATCGAGTCTCGAACCTGAACCCTCCGGTTCCGAAGCCAAGACTTTACCACCGGGCCACCGCGGCCCTGACCACATTTTGTATTAAAACGGGAACATTTATTTAAAAATCTGTTGTGAGTAATTAGTGATTCATAATTTCTAATCCATAATTGGGGATATGTCGAATTATTTGGCTCATCAGAATTTAAAGGTTTTTGAACTGTATTTCCCAGTCATAAATCATTAGAGTCTGTTTGCTTCGAATCTTTCTGGCACAAATGTTGCAAAACGAAAGCATCCTCGAATTACACCGGTGGTGAAGTGGTCAATTTGCCAAATTGGTTATTATGATTCTCTAACATTTAAAACAGCAAGCTATATGTTATGAGAGAGAGGGAGGAGAAAAGGAAGAGTTTGTCATCAAAGAATTGTTAAAACTTTCTGCGCCTTTTTTCAAACAAAGAAACAAATTTTATGCTAAGAACATACAAAACTTTTCTGTGCTAGGTCTGATCACAAGTGCCATCCAGAGTTTTTTGTACCTGATAAGGACCTTGATAAAACTGAACTAAATTGCATCCCTCTATACAGAAAAAAGTAGGTGACTAAACGATGCGATTTCTTTCTCTCTTTTTACTTTTTCGTATTGGAAGTATAGTAATCGTCAAAAATATTTGAACTCGAGAATTTGAACAATCTTCGCTTTTTAAATCTCCCTGAGTTCGAAAAAACAATTTTTGAAATATCTCTCTAACTATGATCAACTCAAAAGTGCTTTGAGCTGGATGGATGAAATCAGGTTTACTGTCTTCGGATAAAAAGTAGATTTTTTAATCAAATTTTGAGCAAGATCAGTTCCGAAGAAGTCTGTCTATCAGACTATCCGAATAAAAGTTAAGACGATAACGACAGAACGAAGAAAGTTAGAGAAATGCAATTTGGTAAATAGTGTAATGATTTGATCGCTACCGATCAAGTATAATATCTAATTGTAATAGTTAAGAAGTAAAAGCGTGATCCACTTTTTTGTGAGTACTCTGTACGAAAAAAATGGGAGCATTGGGGTTAAAAAAAATATGGTTATTTTTAGTTATAACATACCTGTTTATGTGATTTCATTATTTTTAATTTTTGATTTAATTAATTACTATATTTGTATGTCTATTCTTTGCATACTTGTTCATATGTAAAAATGAAACTGGTGCAAGCTGGCACCTCGCTCGCTCTCCGTTAGCGGCAAAAAGTTTATCTCGTGCGCTCGTTGTTAGCTGCGCTCGCTTTCTATTTTTCAAATTTATTTAATATTTAAAATATGATATGTTTTCCTTGTTTGCTCTTGTTAGAAGCATTTTTCAATATTATATTCCGTGTTTCCTTGTATATATTGTGATCGTCGTCCATGTTTTGTATATATATATATATTTGTGTCTGTGTAAAAATAAACAAGAAAAAGTAAAGAAGAATTTTTCCTTGGATTAAATACACACAGCGCTATACTATATACGTGTAAACAATACCCTTTCATTCAATTATAATAAATTATTATCTAATGAAAAAACTGGATTCTAATAAAACCAAACAGTTATATTAAAATTTACAAAAAATGCAATTTTTTTTTCAACTAAACACTAACTACCCCTTTCTCTTGTTTTCCGTTTTCCTTTGCTACCTAATTCCTTTAAGTTCCATGTGTTCGATTCCTTTAAAAACATAGAAAAGAGTGTTTATTTTCCTTTATCTATAAAGCGAAATAGAAATTATCTTTTCATATTTTATGAGCGTTTTTAGTCATTTAGATTAATTTTAATTGCCCATGGAAATTCTAATTACTAATCATACCTGTAATAAATATTTTTATTTATACCCACTTGATACATTTGGATAATAATTCCTCTTTTTCATCCCTTCTGAAATTCATGTTACTAATTTTGTAGCATTTATTAAATTGTTAAGAAAGTAATAATTACCGTGATTCTTTTGTTATTGAAAAAAAAACAATGGAATCACAATGAATATTATCACGGTTGTTTCAACAATTACTTTGGTTATTGCTAATAACAACCATGCAACTATTTAAATGTTCAACAAGCACAAACAATGTAACAGGTGGTACAATGACTGCATGCTTGGCTAATTAATGTAATTTTTCCTTAGAAGACCTAATAAAATCGCTATTAAAACATTATTATTATCGTTATTTCGTTTTCTTTCTATTTTTCTTTTTCTTTATGGAATTCTCATTAATGGAGCAATAACAAATAATTAACAGGGAAAAAAACAAGAAACAAATAATTAACAGGAAAAAAAGCAAGAAACAAATAATTAACAGGAAAAAAACAAGAAATTTTCGATGGAAGAATGCAACAACGGCGTAGCGACGGTTTTATTTTTTTCTTCGCTGTTTAAAATCATTATTATTATTTCATTTTCTTCTCTTTTTCAATTATTATTATTAGTTTACACTCTCCCTGTATTTATATATCTTGTTCAAATTTTCAATCGTTAATAAAATATTTTTTACGGATCCACTCGAGTTCAAATACAATTTTTTAAACTTGTAGTAGATGACACTTGATTTTAATGCAGTTATTTCTTTCAAATATGAATTCATTAATCAAATTAAATTAATTCTTAATACTTTAAATAGATTTTTAGCAGTTTGTAATAGAAATTGAAAGAAACAGGCAGTAATTCAATCAGTAAAATGCTAAGATTTCAGTATTTTTCACGTGAAAGTGAAGGATGCGAGGTCAATTCAAGCGGAAATCAATAACTTTTTGATGCTTAGTAATTTTGAGTAATATATTTCTTTCCCTCTTTGCCATTTAAAATTATTACTTCATTTTCCCTTCTTTCCTTTTTTATTTATTTAATCTCATTTGCGGAACTATAATTAAAGATTAAAAACGAAAATATAAGCGTTTAAATGTTTCAATGGCAGGATGCAACAGTCATGTAACGGCTGTGCGGAAGGTCATATCCTTAATGCGTTTCTGTTGCTTCTAAAAATCCATTTACTATAAGAATGAAAAAAAGTCTTTCGCCTTCTCACTATTTTCCATTACTAAGCTATCGATCACGACTGGGAGGAAACAAAAATCTTATACTCCAAGAGCTACTACACCACTGTGCAACAGTTCTACACCTTACTGGACGCGACACCATTGATTCTTGCTTCAAATTCAAATTTAAAATCACACTATTATGAAATAAATTGAACACAGTACATAAATCAAATACAAGATTTTATTCAAATGAAAAACATATTTTTGGATTTTTTTTCCTTTGGCAATTAACAGATGTTTACAATCTTCTGTACTGTTTCATAATAGTTCTTATTTTATACACCGCCTTGAAGTTATTCGGCAAACCATCTAACCAACATGACACATAATTCATGATTGTGATTGGTTGAAAATTAATAAATAAATTCTTGAATGAATCTAATAAGGGATAGTCTTTCCATGCCTGTCTAGAAATGCTCCATGATGGGATTCGTTGAGAGTGGGAAGGGTTTTAAGGATGTCAGAAACACTGTCCCAAACTTCTATCATGGCTCGATCTGTGCCCATGTCTGTCTTCACCCAGCCGGGACACATGTTTACCAGCAGGATACCTGAGTCCTGAGAAATTGTGAGGGCAACTACTTTCATAGTCATGTTGAGGGCTGCCTGTGAGAAGAAACAAATTATTAGAGATTTTATGCGATAAAACAAATTGTCTGTAAATAAGCTAATACTACTCAACAGGATAGTCAACTTGTATTCAGTCAAACTGAGAGGTATTAAAGCTATGTCATTTTGATTGTCTTACATACATTCTCTTCATTTTATATATGAACACGATAGCTAGAATATGAAACAACGTCAGAATTTAAATTTGACTAATGGACTTAATACTATTATATTAAAACTCCTTCATACATTGAACCAAACATATCAACTTGTAAATTATCTGTCGGAACGTATGATACCTCAGATACTAAATTTAAAATGAAAACGCATTAGATTTGATAAATTTGACGTGTAGTCTTTATAAATTCTGGACTAAATTAATCAATACTTTTTTTAGAAAAATATGCACATGTTTGATTTTCTCAACTATAATGAAATATTTCTGGCACGTTATACTAATTACTTTTACAAATGGGATTTTAAATAACTGCCAATAAGTGTTTCATATCTGATAGTTTAATTCAGAAGTTTAATTAGTAGTTTAATTCATATCTGATAGTTCATACGAACCTTGCTGACTCTGTACGCCATGATCTTCAAATAGTCAGTCCCCAGGGGACTTGAAGGAGATAATGAGGTTATGGAGCCGGCAATGGAAGAAATGTTGAGGATAGCTGATCTTGACACACTTAAGCCATCAGTTTTATTAGCAGCGGATTTCTGTAGAAGCGGTAGCATTTCCTGGAGATAATCAAATTTAGTAATAAGCAATGAAATTTAAATAGATCAGAAAATCAAACGTTATCATATAGTAATATGGACTTTGAAGAATAAATAACATGATTAAAAATTTAGCGATCCTTAAGGAAAAGTACATTGTCGCTTGTATGGTATTGTACTGTTTTCCAAGAAGTGGTAATATGCTTATGAAGTGTAATTAGAATGGTACAGTAAATAGTAGTGGTAATGTACTTCTGAACAATAGATTACCATCACTATTCCTAAACCACATACTCTCAAAACCATGTTGAATATCTGTAAGAAAGCCTCTATCTTACAGAGAAAAGATAAATGAAATGAATAGACTGCTGAATAATAAGATGTAGGGACCGCGGTAGCCTGGTTGGCAGAGCGTCAGTCTCGCAACCGAAAGGTCGCGGGTTCTGTCCTCGTTTAGTCCAAAGACCGCCGTGTTGGTTAATGGCAGTTGGGGCACGTTAAACATGTCCTGACTGCAAAGTCCTCCAAGTTCCCATAATAAAACGATACCTCTGGAGGTACTGAATCAGGGATGAGTCGGTCCCTGGTTTGGATCTAAATTCTGACTTGCTGATGGATGAATGAGTGTAAGAATGAATTCGATCACTCCCTAAAAAAGGTTGTGTCGTGTGTGTTCGAGCAAAGTCGTTCTTTCACCTGAACGGTGCTCGTCAACAACGAAAGGCGCACACCTCTGCCTTAATCAAAACAGCTCTGCTAATTCGGCTTGGTTTGACCAAGTGGCATTACAACAACAACATTATAATAAGATGTACTTTACAGCCGTACTCCGGTAATGTAGTTTAAGGCCGTAACTTACTCATTTTTTGTTTCCAAATTCCACGGTTATTGGCACGGGATAAGTATGGTCTAGTAGATGTATTTATTCGTATATTGAACAAGCACATGAACCGTCATTGCGATAAAACATTTGAGTTTTTAGGTCAGTTTTCAAAGAGAAATACGATAAGGCGTGGACTGGACTAATAGATAGGCAAGCTAAGGAATTACTTCAAGCTCTCCTGATTTGTTTTCTTGCAACATTTTTAGAGGATTTTAATCCCCAAAGACTGCGCGCACGGTCTTGTAGAAATGAAATTAAGTATTTCTTACATTTTAAAGACATTATGCTAACATTATTCCTATTTTATATTTTTTTGTGTTGTTTATTATGGCATTTGTCATTAGACAAGCCCGCTGTTACAAAGACAGAGATTTAAGCCGATGGGGTGCGTCTCTTGATTTTTTCAGTAAGGCCAAGAGTACGACTTTGCCGCTAGCGTGTCATAACTCTTTTTACCGGGCAGACTTCATTCATTCATTCATTCTTCTCATACACAGATAGTAATTTAGACCTTAATCAGAGAAAGATCACTCTGAGCCAGTATCCCCAGTGGTGTTACTCTCAACACGGAGGACTCTGTAACCATATTAGATTTATACGTGAGTCAGCCACTACCACACACGAGAAATCTTCGGCTGGCGAGTTCGAAATCGCAGCCTAACGCCCTACCAATAGGACAAGAATCCAACACCCTACCAACCAGGCTATCCCAGCCTTATTTATTTATTCATTCATTTCATTACATTACATAATTTTATAATTTTATGATATGTCACTTTTTATTTAAAAAATAATTCATGCAGTAACTAAATAACATTTGCTTGGTTTTAAAAGAAGCCTTTGTTTACCTTTTTCTTTAAAATTTCATTTAATTTTGATAAAAGAGATATTAAAATCAACTTTCTTGAGAAGACCAAAATTAAGTGATTTGTTATTTCATTTCGACAAGATTCAACACTTGCAAATACTTTTAAATAGATTAAAATTAAAATAATTAAAAAATACATCTGATTTTGGATGTTTTAGAGGAAGGGCAGTGGAGGTAAAGATTTACGTTGCATAAAAGTCTCTAAAAGGCATGTATGAGAGAGGGAAATAACATGAGCACTATTTAAACCTGATGTAGCATTTATACTTCTCGCCAAGCTAAAGTTTAACTCTTTGTACTCGAAGTTTTTTTTCATTCGTATTACCAGCAACTCGAAGCGATTTTTGTGAAAAGATCATATTCACTTGTAAGTTTGCTATACGCATTAAATGCATTGTTCCGTAGCGGAGTCCGTAAGTCGTAAGAATGCAGAAAGTTATTACAATGCAGTTGGGTCACGATTGCACAGTCTGCATTGAAATGATACACGTTGCTCAGGTTGTAGAAGTTTCTAATTCATCGGTAAATTATTTTATTTGTTGGATAGCCTTACCTTCACTACCATGAGAGGCCCAACGGTGTTGGTGGAAAAATGGAACAGCATGTTGTCTTCCGTTATGTCGGGGAAACTCTGCCACTTCGCAGCAGCTGCGTTGTTGATGATTAGGTTCAGACCTTTGTCACCAACCGAGTCTTCGATTATCCTCCGAGCATTTTGGATGTCTTCTATCTTTGTGATATCTGAAATAATTTTTACAAATTGAATTATATTTATTATAAATTATGTTTAGATGATAAAATATGTTCAAAATGTGTAATGTAAAATATGAAAAGAAGCAAAATGTCTAGTAGATGTCGTCTGGAAGAAGAGTTGATTTATCAAAATTGTAAAATAGATTATTTAGAATGCTTTGGCAGTGATCCAAGCATTATTAAGATATTTTTGCCCTTTTATTTCACTTATAAAATCGACGTTTGAAATTATAATAAAATAATAACTGAATTATGGCGTTTCTCAGCTATCTATATCATTTACTGAGTACTTTTCCGTTAGCCGGGCGGAGCCAGAAATCACCAAGTAATATAGAATTCCACCATGTGCCATGTACTCTATTTGTTTTATCATTTGCTTCACTTGGCGATTTGGCTCGCATTTTTTTTTCGCATTGGCGACACTAGCACCCGTATAACGGAAAAGTACCATTTACAGTATTTTCACAGAATGATATATTGACGAGAAAGACTATTATTTGCAATCATTCCCATTAAATACGTTTTCATAAATTCTTGAACCGTATGATGATTTGAATTCTCCATTCAGTTAAAAAAATTATATTTTTACAGTAAAAAATATCCACGCTTCAGTACAAATAGCATGTTTCTGTTTTCGAAAACAATTTTACCTACCATTGTCAAAAGTTGTTCTCAACTTTGAATCATCCTGCACTTATGCAATACAAATTGAAACGATTTGTCAACAACGCTGTGCCATACATGGAAGTATCTAATACTAGCAGTGTTAGAAAGAAAAATGATTATCAGAAAACAGCAACTCATTGCAAAACGGTAACTAACTGCTTTCCTCTGCGGTCAGCATCCTTTAAAGGTATACAGGAAAGATGTGATGAAAAACACGAGAAACCTTTTATTGTGAAGTCAGTGCGTGGAAATAAATGCGTACTTCCGCTGAATGTAAAATAAGTTACATGCCCTTCAAATGAGTGATTTCACAGATATTGGGGGCATTACGACAGCAAGTGATTATATTAATACTTAATATGATATGAATAAAATTTAATATTCGTATTATACATATGAATTAAAATAAAGCACACATAAAATACATGGAGATAATAGAAATTATACAACTTACAATATAAAATTAGAAAATTCTTGCACAATGTCCACTAATGTGTTATCTGCATCTTTTTCTCCATATAAAATTGTATGTAATTGTATTGGCGTTAACCACGCCAATGCTTTACATTGCACTGGCAAACAGTAGTTATGAAATATAGATATTTGGCACGAACCTGACATTTTTATGGAATCTATGACCCCCAAGGTGCACCTCGTAATTGAGGATGAGATGCTTCCAGAATGGTGGTTGGATCTCGCCAATCCGGTGGGTACAATAGTAGGTGGGTATCTGACCCTCTCATCGATGACTGGACGTATTCCCTACGGGGAGGGTTGTACTGTGGCCGGTGATGACCATTAAGACTCAACCACAGTTCCCACCAGTATTGCTGTTGCGGCGATACGGGCATTCAATTTTACCTCGTTTATCCGTGTGCCTTCGTGGCGGGTCGGAGACAGTAATAAGACTTTACGGAATCTATAGTGTGAATATGCATTTTGGATAGCCTTTTCAGACTGATTGAAAGTAAAATTTGACGTGGAATTACAATTATAGGCACAGAATCTCACACCGAGTATCATCGATTGAAGTCATTATGCTTATAAGTTAGACATATATAGACATGCATGCGAAAGAGCAACTTTGACAGATTAAGTTCTAAATTTAACACGGATCTTTATTTTAAATACTTAACCTGCGTGACAAATTTTATATATTTCTTAATAATAAAATGTTAATGCGATAAAATTTATTATATTGTCATTGTAATCGGGAAAGCGTACAGTCAGACGTCAAGTGAATGCATTTCGTTCAAAATCTGATAAAAATCTACAAATTTGGAATAAATTCAGCACACAAAATTTCTTCTGTCTAGCTCAATGTGCTTTTGAGTCATCGTGCTCAGAGACAAACATAATACCAAAAATATATTTTTGAACTCAGAATTGAAACATAAACAGTCGTAAAAATCTTCAGCTCGATTTTTTTTTGTTGTTGTTGAATGCAATATTTTTATCTATAATTCATGCAAAAGAAAGTAAAAAGAATAAAATTTCATATCACCTTCTTGATTTTCATGAGAATTTCTAAAGTTCCCTTAACATAGTATTTCTAAACTGTATAAGACATTTTTGAAATGAACTTCATAGTTTTGTGCCTAGCTCAGATGATGAGGAAGACACCTGAATCGTCAATCCCCTCACCAAAAGTTTACGGAGCATCACTGTGAGAATATTTCAATAGAGGCAAAATTTAAGGTACGCCAAGCTGATACATGATTATTCTTTAGTGAAAATCGAGTTTCGTCCATACGATTCTATGGTTTTGAAGACATGAGAGTATGTAAAAGCCACTATGGATTCCAAAATAAGTGCAAAGTTAATATATTTCTTCAATCCAAAATTTTAAATTGGATTTTTGTTCCTTCGACTTGTTTTGCTATTCTCTTTTTTTGTATTGGTTAAAGCGCATTATTTTTTAGATTTCTGATACAGATACTTCATTTCATTTCATTCTGATACAGTGTCATAATTCAAAATTCAGAATTATTACTAAAGATAAACAGCATGGGGATAACTGGCTATTATTATATTTCCCCCTTTACACCAATCTTCAATTATATCGTGTGTATGGGAGAAAATAAATTATTTTTTCATAAACAGACTACCATTTTACATTCCACTAAAACAGAATCATGATTTTGACATGCAAATATTTATAGGTAAGTGCAATGTGAATTGGTTTGCCTATAAATATTTGCATGATTTGCGTGTGTAATGTGACATTGTGATGGAAAAAAATCCTTTAAAACGCTATATAGCATATGCTATTGGATCTATATTTATCAAATATTGGAAACAATTATATCAACTGGGTAACAAATTTTGAAAATATTTAAGAAGGCTCTAAGAATCCAATAAATAATTTTTACTTAATTAAAAATTATTTATTGTTTCCCCTATAATCTTAGAGTATAGAATTACTAGCATATAGTATTATATTTAATGCACTTTAATTTTTTTTTAAAAAGCAGGCTTTTCCATCATATTAATTTTACTTCTGCATAATTTTTCTCGAAATATGATAGCTATTTACAAAGCATTTTTAGACAGCTATATTAAAAGCATTTTTACAAAAGTATTGCAAAAATGCTTAAAAGAATTTTTACAATACTTTTTATTATTTTAATTATTGGATTTTTTACTCAAGCGATTAACAACGTCTCTAATTGTATTTTTTTTGTCTGCATATACATAATTAAGGGTGAATTTTAAAAATAAAATAAACAAATCAAGCCAAGTTTCGATGCTTTGAACCTGAATTAGAGCTTTGTGTATCTTCACGTTTTTTTAAATAGCAATGTAAAAAAGAATTTTTTTTCTCTGTCTTATCAACATTCTCTACTGAGTACTGATTCTTGTGAATGCAAATTGAGAGGCTAAAAAATTATTTATGTCAACACTGGATTAAGTGCGAACTAATAGTTGTCAACTAGACAAGACAACCTTTCTCAGGTATTGCAAAGTCATAAGTAATAATGTTTAAGAACATTGGTAGCCTTTTTTGGGAAATTTTTATACATTATGATATTTAAGAAAATATTTTCAGTGATGTATTAAAATTCGCAACTTTTTTTTTATTTTGATTATTATCTACTTTTCAGATTTTAATGGACTACTGTAATTATTATCTGCTTTTTTAGTATTTAGTGAATTATTATAAGTATTACAGAACCTTAAAAATTTTTTCAACATTCACCATCAGATGGCACGATTTGCATTTGATGGTTGATTAGTAGCAATTAAACTTTACATATACTGTAATGATGTAAAATTTTCAAAAATTCACTTGCCTGTAGAAAATTTTAGAATTCTAACACATCAAAAGTAGGTGAAAAGCAAACATTTACAAAATTCTAGCTTTATAAGCATGAAAATTCAAGTTAAATTATTTATTATTAAAAGTATTGCTGATTATTTATTATAAAAAGTATTTAATAATATATGATTGAAATATTTACTCATTTTATTAATATTTTTTCTTATAAAAATTAATAATGTATCTGGAGGATATTTAAAATTATTGCAAAAATCGGGCTGGATATTTCAGCTTTCACTTTGATTCAATTATTAATTAATTCTGGAATTTTGAATGAATATCGATGTTCTGTGAAAATTACCACATTCTAATTTTATGTGAGAAACTTATAAAAATCTGAAAACTCACCCATTTTGATCAAGATAACCTGGCTTTCCTTAGAGGAATCTTTAATGCTTTTGAGATCCTAAAAAATTAAAGCCCATTAATGCTCAATGAGATGGTAACGCCTTATAAAAATCAACTCAAATAACACAACACATTATGTAATGATTTTAAGCTTTTTAACGACAATTCAAATTAAAGCAAGCAGTCTCCCCGAAACTTTTTAACAAATTCTCTTATATCCTTCCTAGGAACGCCTAACATGGCATTGGCGTACAATAGTTACGAAATATTGTTTGGCTTAAATTTAACATTTTGACTGAATCTCAAAACATCCTGAGCAAGAGTTTTGGCGATAAATCCCTGACATACATTCAATAGTATTCTAAAATCAATGTGTTTAAGACTCATTTTTATAAAAAATTTGACGCAAAACTTCACATAAGTCATAAAATTCCGTACCGAATTTGATATATGATATGATGATATTTAAGTTTCTGCTTTTTTGAATAATCTAATTTACATGTTTCTGAAAATAAATACTAACAAATAGTTAATTTTCTGTTTGATCTGGTTAAAAATTTGAAAGGTGTCTATGCTATAAATGTTAAATCTGTGTACAAAGTTTTATCTATCAATATCTCTTGGTTTTTTTATCATAGTGTTAACTATTATTCGAATACCTGGAGAGACGGTCTGGTTCTGATCAGGTTTTTCTCAAAATTTAATAGAAATCTTCAAATGTGGTGTAAAGTGTAGCAGCTAAATTTCTATTTTTGTTTTTTGTTAATTTGTCCTTTTAAATTTTGTCCTTTTAAAAAGTGGCAACATCAGTTGCTTATTTTATGGAATAAAAATATGTCGACTTGATATAGTTTCACTAATTTAAACTTCAAATATAATCTGCAATTATCGTTCCGTAAATATAATCCATATTAATAACTGATCTTTATAAGCTCTAAATAACAGTGCTACAAATTGGTTTAATGTATCCGACTACGTTAAAAACATAGCTTATCAACCACATTGGCGAATTTTTTAACAGTTATTTCTTGTAGATCACACTTTCCTTTTTTCAAAACAATTTGCCTTTTCTAGAAAAAGGAAGGTCTCACCTATCATCCAGGGTCACATATTTTTTCAGCTAAAATTTGTCTTTAGCTTCCATATTCTCAAAACTTTATTTTTCATAAAAATTCTCTACCATTAACACGATATCTCAAAAACGAATTAACATGTTCACTGCCACTACCCACGCTTGATATCAGGACCATTTATCTAATTAGATGACCCCTTCTTTGCTATCTTTTAACTGTAGTAGAGAAGGTGTCATCTAATAACATAGATGGTTTGATACAATTATATATTATTTGTAACGCACAAGCGCGTCAGTGGCAGCGAATGTGTTAAGGCATTGGCATAAAAATTTTAGCGTGTGTTTTAAATAATATGGGTAATGAAATGAACCAAAAGTTGTATTATTGGTGAAATACTTTTTCATTTATAAGTGTTTTTAAAAAATTAAGTTTTAAATTTATAGAAAAAATGCATATACATGTATATTTTTACCCATAACTTCTTTGCATCTCAAGAGTTTTCAGAGGTTTCGGTTCATTTCATTCATCATTGTATTCCATAACTTGTGTACAAAGAAAAATAGGATTGCTGCATTACAATTTGATGCAGAATGTTAACCGTTTTCTTTGAATTTCATTAAAACTTATTACAAATTTTCCTATTTCTCAAAATATATTGTATTTTTAAATAATTTTGTTCTATTTAGAGTATTTTGTATCATAATTGACAATATATCTAAAAACCGTGATTTAAGATAATTTTTAAAATTTTTTCCTTCGACCGGAGTCGGATACCTTAACACTGTTATTTAGAGCTCATCCGGATCACCAATGTTGCTATTCGGCCAAAACTAGGCCCGAACTCAAGATTTTATATTTCGTATCCAGATAACAGGACTACAAGACTAAGAGTGATCAACTTAATCTTGAGGATGTTATTTGGCTTATAAAGCTTCCAAAGACGGTATACTGAATTTCAAACGTCTAGCTCAACATGTTTTTATAGCTATCTTTGTCACAGACAGACGGATATTGTTTACAAATGTGTTTTTCGAACTCAGAGAAGTCTGAAACAAAATCCAGAATTCTAATTTTTGAAGATTACGTAAACAAGAAAAGCATTTTGCATTATATTTGTGTTATGCTGGAAATATACTCAATTTTATCAATAATTCGTAAAAACTCTATTTGTACATTAAAGATCACATTTCTAAACTGTGGATATATTAAGTATGTTACAATAAAAACAAATAATAAATTTATAGTTGAAGTATTGCTGCTTAATATGATCACTATTAACGTTAACATTCGTTTTATACCATCAAATTATTCTATTTGAAACCGACTTATTCAAATACATACAATGTATTCATTTAGTGGATTACAGTTTCCTTTAGTGTTATCAAAGTGTTAAATAGACTAATGCTTCATTTTCAACCACAGTTAATGACCGTCAATTAAGAACTTCCTCACTCTATTTGTATGGGAGAAATTTTCCCTATAGAATTCGGTTCATATTATTTTATCTGGACTAGAGCGTTCTGGCAGGTTTAAAAAATAGTTACACTGCCAGAAATTGGTTGAATTCTAAATAATAATAAACCATTAATACTTGAATTGCGATTGAATTATGAAAGCAAAATGGGATTTGGTTAAGAATTACTTTGAGTGCTAAAGACATAATTGGAATTCTTAACAGGCATGAATGTTTACTTATGTTAAAATGAGTCAACACAATGCTGTTAAAGCATAATTGAAAATTTCTGTTTCTCCTTTGTAAAATTTTGAAAACTTGTCGACAAAATTTCAGAAAATGGGATCTTTTAAGTTTAGATTGAGTTATCGCACTTTATTCAATTTTAATTCATTGTCTGTCTCAAGATATACAGGAAGAGTAGATCGAAGTATCAGGGCGTTTGCGCTTTGCGCTTAATTCGAGAATTTTATCCCCTTACCGCTATTAATGAGGCTAATAATCATAATCACGTGCTTTCACATTATCCTAAGTATCCTCATTCAAAACGATTTGACACTTATTAACATTACTGACTATAATAGGTTGTACAGAATTTTAGATGCCCATTAATTATTGTTGCTTTTCTAGATACAGAAATAATTTACGTGATAATGAAGATTGTTCTTTGGTTAAATAATTTGAAGACACAGGTTGCCATTCCTGGGGTTTATTAGATACTATTACAACAAAAGGCACACGGATACTCAGCAGTATATTGAGTCTAGAAAACTACACTATGGTTTATTTCGGAAGAGAGAGAGAGCCAAGATCAAACTTCCCACCATCCGAGGGTCAAGTTCGCTTCTCGTAAAAAAAAATATATAAACAAGAAGCAACAGTGAGACCACGTGATGTTTATATGATTGGCAGCTAGCTCCGCCCAGGAAGATCACGTTGTTCACTGAATCCCTTACAGGGTGACCATGTATGATAAATGTATGGTCTATAAATGATAAAAATTCAGAAAAAGAATTATTTTTCAGAAAAATCATTCTTTTTTTTTAAATTAATCTACTTAATGATTTTAATTTGTAATACGAATTATTTATTAAAATGCAGCATACGCGTTTTTTATTAAAATTTAGGGAATCCAGGGCTATTTCTTTAAATATGGTACAGTGAATTGGAACCATAATTATCACGGACTCACTTTCATTTGGTAACTA
The DNA here is from genome assembly GCA_026543055.1 of Argiope trifasciata. NCBI lineage: Eukaryota > Metazoa > Arthropoda > Arachnida > Araneae > Araneidae > Argiope > Argiope trifasciata. The sequence goes on along the minus strand of JAPMOQ010020377.1, from coordinate 365,773 downwards.
CAGCTTAGCTCAAAAACAATTTATCACATCGTTTTGAGGTAAACCACGATACAACGTTCAGTGTGTCACTTATATATAATTAAATGACACCTGTGGCTTTGAGAATATGTTATTTTATCTCCACTAAATAATCATCGAGCTTCTGTTTGTTTATGTATTATTTTTCTCTCTCTCTCTTGTATTTACTTTATAAATTCTTTAGTTATAATTTATCAAATAAATAAAAGAAAATCTGGATTAACGCAAAAAGTAAATTGCGGTTAGAGATGAAAAAAAAAGAAACCAACCTGGATAGTGCTGTCATCTCTGTAGGTGGCAAATACATATTGAGGAGGTTTCGGTAATTGCACCAATTGTTTTACCAATTCCAAACCGATTCCTCGATTGGCTCCGGTAACCAAAACAGTTACAACTTCCATTTTTATTAGAAAAATTAAACACTTCAAGAATTTTAGAAACAACCGCAACAATCCCTCACCGAGTACTGGCTTTGTTTCTCTAAGAAAGCTCACTGGGTTCTTGGATTTTAAATACTATTTCTTCCGGCAACCATTCGCCTCTTCGCGTGTTCAGGTTTTTAATGAACGGGTTGAAGGATATCCGACTGAAGTAATACGACGTCGTTGATTCTTGTAATATAAAAAAAAAAAAAAAAAAAAAAAAAAACCTTTTCCTGGCTGTTAAGTGATTGCATTTCGTAGTGTAATCGTTTGAGAGTTCATTTTGTTCACTTTTTTTATTTTGTTGTGAATCTTTCACCGTGTTTTGGCAACTTTTAAGAGGACGGATGACATGCTAGAACTTCGTTCGCTCATTGCTCTTCTGTAATCTGGAGAGCTCTTAAGATTAGGTCAAATATAAAGGGTTTTCTTGTTTCAAGTGAATATAACGGGTTAATATAATATTAAAGAAAGTTTACTGTGAAAGAATTTTTGAGTGAAGGATAACAATTGAATTTTTTTTCATAGAATGGCATAAATATATAACAAAACATTTCATGTTTACTGTGAATAAAAGTTGCTCAGAATTATTTTCTTCCATATTAAATGTACCAAGAGAAAGTACTGACAAACTAAAAATACTAATTCTAATTTTGATGAATTTTCTTGCTTCTCATTCTGAGTCCAAAGAACACATTTTTGGAATTATGTCTATTTGTCTGTCTATGAGTATAAATAATAATTGAAAAAGCAATAAATAGTGCAATAAAATTTGATATGTACTTTCAATACCAAAATTCTAGACTTCTATCCAAATCTGGAGAAAATTTTAAAGGGAATCTGTCTATCCTTTTGTCTGTATGTATGTGCATATATTAAATCAAAAACTGCAAATTTCGTAAAACCTGTATTAGAGAATATGAACGATAGTTTCAAAAAGACAACTCCAATTGGTTTTAAAAATCCATTTGTTCGAAAAAAATAATTGAATTTATGAAAAAAAATCCTTATTTCTTATTATTTGTGATAACTGTTTATTCGAATTTTTATTTTTAAAATTATTTAAATAATTTTAGAATAATGAGCATATTGTGGCAACAGTAAAAAGGATTGCATTAATTTTTTTATAATTATATCATATAAACATGAATATTAAATATAAATTTTAAGTATAGATTGTTTCAAATTGTTTTTGAATTTAATTTCGATTAATTAGAGTGATATTTCGTTTTAAAATTCCTCAAGGAGTATTTTGGGAATATATATATTTTCATAATACAATAAATTATTTTATAAATTCCATTACATAAAGATATAAGAATTTTTTTTATCTTTAATCGTTGATTTTATAGAACTGGAACACTTCCTGGTGAGTGAAGTGATATTGTACAAAAGTAAAATCAATTAATAAATACAGAGAATACTTACAAATTTGTCAAACGACTTCGATAAATAATTTTAAAACGTAAATATTTTGGAATTGAAATTTCTGGCAACGGTTTATTGTCTGAAATGAAAAACATGACTTTCTGCTTTTAAATATATTCTTTGAAAATGTCAGACGTAAATGAGTTGTAGATTGATAGCTATATTTTTCGTTTTTTTCTGGTGAAAAATATCTCTTGATTTAAAAAAATATTGAATGCATTTTAATATGAATTCACTTGTTTAAATAAATTAATGTTGGCTTTTTTACTATCAATTCAATAGTTGGATTGAATTGATATGAACTTTTTGAAAGCAATTCAATCGTTGGATTGAATTGATGCTAACATTTTAATATATATGCAATTGTTGTATTGAATTTATATTAAAAATTTTAAATGCAAAATGAGCAAATATTATTAATCAGAAACGAAAAAGCAGAAAATCATTACTTCTACAAGGAAAGCAGAACATAAATAAATACCTGAAAAATGTGCGTAATGTTTTAAATATAAAGTAAAATCACTGGTTAAAAAAAATTCCCTCAATGCAGATACTAGTTGCAAAATTTTTAAATATATATAGTGACTCAAAAAATTGAGAGTACACTTTACTATTAATTAATAAATCCGACTTACAATATTAATAACACATTACAGAGAATTGCAAACATGTTTTTATTTTTACACTTAACAAATGGTTTAATTTAGAGTAAAAATGAGGAAAAATCATGGAAAACATTTTAAATTGAAAAGTTAGCGAAGCATTTTAAATAAACATGCGGTGAAGTTTGTTTCAAAAAATTGAGAATACACCAATGAAATTTTTGCAATATTTTGCATAAAAAGAAAATGTTAGTATACATTTTCATGTATTTTTGCTCTTATAGTGGTTTATAAATATCATTGTATCGATTTGACAATGATATTTAGATTGATATCATCGATATGATTTTAGGTGATCTGGTGATATTTTTCTACATTTTTCTTGCAACACTTATTTTAAATGAGTTTCGTTTCTAATTCTGTGTTTTTGAACCCCTTTTTCGAGTATGGTCCTCGAATATTCTACAGCATTGATGTCGGGGTACTATGGTAATGTGTGTAACTGCTGTTTGCAACAAAAAAGGCGTTAACATTTTGACGTTACGTCATCTGTTTGGGGTCGTTGTCCTGCTGGAAAACTTCAATAAAAATTCAAATTTTTAGCACTTTTCTTTATATTGCTGTGAAGTATATACAGGTAAACCATAGGGTTTATGATGCCATCGATAAGAATTGAATTTTTTATCCCGGTTGAAGCCATACAACTTCAAATCAGGATGGAGTCACCACCATGTTTAACTGTAGGACGTAAATTTTTCTGATCCAAAGCAGTATTGGGCTTTCTACATAAATTACGATGGCTATCTCAGCCAAAAATGCTGAGTTTTATTTCATTACTAAATATAAATTTCTTCCACAAGTTTTAGGTATTCAACTGATGAGGTTTTGCAAATTTTTTCCTGAAATTTCAAGATGGTGAACAGTTTCTCTCTAACAATGCGACATTTATATCCAGCTTGTCTAATGACATTTCGCATAATTTCAGTACTTACACTTCTGCCTATGATTTGCAAGTTGAATAAACCATGTGCTTGCAGCAATCTAGATGAAAGTGCTAAAAATTTGGTTTTAGATTGAAATTTCATTTTCCAGCAGGACAAATACTCCCAATAGAATGCAATTAACGCTAAAATGTAGTGCCTTTTTTGTAGCAAACAGCAGTTAAATACACTTACCACTGCAATTAAATACCCCACATCAATGCCTTTCAATATTATCATATATCGTGGGCCATACTCGAAAACGTGCATCAAAAACACAAAATTAGAAATGAAATCCATTTAAAACAAGTTTTGCAAGGAGAATGAGGTAAAATATCTTCAAATACTCTTTAAAATCTGTTGAATCGGTACCATGACATTTAGAAGCCATTATAAGAGCTAAAATAAATTACATTAAATACTTGCGTTTTCTTTTTATTTGAAATATTGCAAAAATTTCATCGGTGTATTCTCAATTTTTTGAGGCAAACTTCAGCGTATGTGTTAATTAAAATGCTTCTGAAACTTTTCAATTTAATTTTTTTCCTTGATTTTTCCTTATTTTTACTCTAAATTAAACCATTTGCCATGTGTAAAAATAATAACATGTTTGCAATTCTCAGTAATGTGTTATTAATATTGAAAGTCGGATTTATCAAATAAAAGTAAGGTGTACTCTCAATTTTTTGAGCCACTGTATGTAGTAATAATAAAAAAGGAAACGAATTTTCTACTAACGTAAATTTTATGTTATCATGAGAGAAAGTTATTTTTAAGAGTCAATATTTGTCTTAATTAACCAGTTACAACCGGTTTTTTTCTAAATATCGACGCATATGTAATTTGATAGTCTCCTGATTCTTTCAAAAAAGTTTATACTGGTTAATAACTTAAATTAATTAAGACAATTCATAAGGATTTAGAGAATGAATAATTTGGGAAACAAACTGTAGCTTTAGTTGACGATAAGTCTCCAAATGTGATAATCTTTTGCGTTTTTTTTTTTTCTAATAACCCTAAAAGCGAAAAATGGGTGTCTCAAAAGCGATAAATTGTCAATTTGTTACCAACGCATTTTGAGACTTCAAATATTTGTTGCCCATGCATTTTACTGCTTCAAAAAACCTCAAACTAAAACAACATTATGTCGTCGCATAATAAAAAACTAGATTTACAACTTAAAAAATCTGTAAAGCATAATGTTCGCCAGTTTTTGCACATGCATTTGTCTAAGAATATTTTGTAGATCTCCGTGTTATTTAACAGGAGATAAATTAAAATACATTGTGATCCTTAATGAAGCACGGGCTTATTTAAATAACTGTAAGAAAAAATAATTATTTACTGCCGAAAATGAAGAGAGAAAAATATATAAATTTGGTTACATCAATACAAAGTAAATTTTAGAAAAAGATTACCTCAGCATTCTCCTATAAATGAGAAATTAAGAAACAGAAGATGTTTCCTTAAAACCTTCTCATATACTCTTTAATAAAAATATTATTCCTGTGAACGCCTTGCATGGAATTGAAGTACAATAGTTATGAAATATTAACATTTGGTGTAAATTTAGCCTTTTCACTAAACCTATCGTATCATTCTTGGTAAGTATTTAGGAGATTAATCTCTGGTATGCGGTCAAAAGTACCCAAAAAGTCGAATTTGGGTTTCAGGCACGTTCTTACCAACCGACTGAAACAAAAATGTAATAAAATTACATTTAAAGTACCAAAATTATGTACCAATTTGAAATAATTAAGTCTCTGCATTTTTCAGTTACTGCATTTACTTGTTTATGAATATAAACCGATGGACAATCAACCGATTGCTGGATTTCGCTCAAAATTTGAATGGGATCTATACTAAAGATGTTACGTCTATGCATTGAATTTTATCCATTTATATTCCTTTGTTTTATAGTTATCGTGTTTAATTATATTCGAACAGCCGAAAGGATTATGATCAAAATTTAATAGAAATCTACACACTTAATGTTAAGACCAAATACTAAAAATCCAACCGAAAGACCGAACTTAAATTTTATCCCTCTAGATCAAGACATTTTTGAATTATATTTTTTATAGACAGACAAATGGATATTTTTCAAAATTTTGTTTTGCTAACTCAGGAAGGTCTAAAATGTGGAGATTTTTCAAAATCTCGATTTCGTATTTTTCGTAGATTACTATACATTCTCTATAATTCGTATACGAGAAAATGAAAGTAAGAAAAAAAAGTGGTGGTGGGGGGGGGGGTTGGTGACTCAACGTGCTATCGAAAGAAAGTTTAATATCCGATATTTGAAGAAGAAATTTCTTTAATTTATCTTTTGATTTTCAAAAAGTGTCATTTTATAAGGATAAACCAAGAAGTTATACTTCAAAAAGTACCGCTGCATTCCTGAAAAAATGATGTAGTTAATGTATTTATGCATTTTTAGCATATTTCTACGAACTCTTTCCCCGATATTTCACCTATGGATTGTCGGGCTTATGGTCTGTTGGAGTGAAAAAAAATACCTATTTCTGAGTGCAAACAACAAAAAGCCCTTCTAGCTTGGAAAATGTGAGGCCAACTTTATAGTCCAGATAAAAAAAGTCATCAATTCAAACTTTAAAAAAAATTGTCTTTCATTTCAAAAATTAACTAAACAACTTCGAAATAGATCTAAAAATATGTAAAACCCTATGTATAATAGAAAATTTTTAAAAATGAATGTAGGAAACAATGAAATAGCTGTAAAAAATTATAAAAATAAAATTTTTAAAACATTTACCAGCTTTTTTTTTGTTTGTAAACTGCCGAAGCTCTTGAATCCTTCCGAAATATCAGTTAAAGATCTGATCAGTTATATAAAGTTATATAAAAAAGTAATTTCTGACTACCAATATTAGTTTACTTGCCGTTAACAATTGTTTGATATTCTTGATCAACAAATATGATAAAAATTACTAGATCCGCCCCTAAATAGCTCTATTATTGCTTTAAACCGGGACATTAATGCAATTAAGCTAAATTAAATAGGTGACGGGAATAACACTTCTTCGACCTTCCTTAAAATACGGGGAGTGGAGAGGCAAATAACCCGATGATTGGGGATGTACTTTATTCCTTTTCATGCCACAGGAAAGCTCGAATTTCGAATAATCTATCCCAAAACCGTTGCCTTAACACAAAGTCATCAAGAACCCCTTAATGTTTCGGGTCGCGATGACTTGGCTGTAAGGTCTCGGCTCACGAGCCGTAGGTTTTCAGATTTGAGACCTGATTCCATCAAAGAACCGTCGTGTGAGGGGGTCTCTTGTTCGTTAAATCCGTCAGACCAAACGTCCTCTCTCTGGTGTAGTGTGAAGAGGGACGTGTAAGCTCAGGTGTCATCCTTGCCATGTGGTTCAAAATTACGAGGTCCGTCCCAAAATAGCCCTAGTGTTGCTATACAATGGGACGTTAATATATCTAAAATAAACTGTAAAATAGTGAGAAATAAAACAAGAGTGAAAAGTGAGTGCTTTCTTTAAGTTATTTTAATTTGTGTTGTTTTCTGTTTCTTGTTATTAGTCATTGATTAGTAATTACTATTATTAGTATTATTATTAGTAAAACTATTGTAATTTTGATTTTTTTGTAATGTATTCACGCGAATAAAAACACATGAATTGAATTGTTACTTTTTAGTCGCAAATAACCTGTTGCTAAGTGCACGCATCGACTTGTTTCGATTAATTCATGTAAACTTATCACAGATAATAATGTGAAGATAATAGAAATGGTTAATGCGCCTATAGCACATTTAATATTTTGAAATTCTTTAAAGATTTTTTTTAATAACTGAAACCCTTCTGAATATTTTTTATTGCACATGTATGTTACTTGAAAAGATATATGGGAAAATAAGAATGTCATTGTTGACTTTTCATTTAAAAATGTTTACTTTAAAATCATTTTTCTTAGTCCTACGTTTTCAGAGCTTGCTCACAGTGTTAAACAAAAATGGTTTATCGTATCAATATAAAATTTTCCTGGCAAGCTTATGCACACATAATAAAGAAAACATTGCAAAACAAAAACATTATTATGTATATTTTTTAAAGCTTCTAAATATACTAAAAATGTTTTTTAAAGCTTTATTATATTTTAAAAGCATAAAATGTAAAATAAACTCGGTAAATTTATTAATATACTAGCCGCCTTTGGCAAACATCTAGTTCGCCAATCTTACTACTGTTTAAAATTATCAGTTAAATACTTCAAGTAACGTCATTATCAATTAAATACGTTATGTAACTTGTCTCTTGATAGCTACTTCATCAAAATATTTTTAGGCTCAAATTTTGATAGTCATATAATTCCCTCATGCATTTATGAAGCTCTTAAGCCGGTAATGTACTATATATCTCTCTAATTATCTGTCATCTCTCACAAAATTTCAACTTTAAATTAAAGTGGAAATGATTAAACTGCAAATTGATATAAAAACATTTTTTACCGAAACCAAGCATTTTTTTAAATATAAGTAAAAGAGTATATGTACTACTGAATAATTACAATAATTTATGTAATATTTCAAGAATTATTCAACAAAAATTACTTAGAATCATCACAAAATTAAATTTTTTGTTTTACTTTCAAAATAATTTAAATGATGCGAATAACAAAATTATATTTTATTTTGGTCTATAAACATAATTAAAAAACTATTAAGTATAAATTTTAGACATCTTTTAATTATAAGGAATCATGTTCTACGAAATATTCTTGACACGAACTTTCAAATAAATAAATAAACGGTTTCATATCTTCTTCTATCAAATTTGATCGACTTATGAAGTTTTGAATATAAATGTTTGGAACATTCAAAATTTTTATTCTTAGGCCAGTCAGGCCTTGAGGAAACCTGGACGTTGATTGGGATATCACCTCTGGAATGGTCGATAAAGTGGTTTAAAATTACCCATTTTTATTGAATAGTGATCCTCAAATATTCATAGAAATCGAGAAAATTAAAAAAAATCGTTTTAGAAATCGAGTTGATTGTAGTTCATCTCTTTTTAATTAAAAACTAAACATTCTTCATTTTTTAAGGCATTTATAGACTCATGTTAACTATGACTATGTAGCTATTCACTTCACTTAGAACCTTTTTATAGATGCATTCCTATTATTAAAATTTTACAAATTAGCCGTTGGACCTTGAATTGAAAAAATATATATATTAAACCCTGTTTTAAATAAAGCTGATTTATTTAATTAGTAATATTCTAAAAGTCACAAAGAGAATTTCTTTACATTTTCTTTTTAGAAAAAACATATTTCATATTTATTTCATTTCATGCAGACACGTGCTGAAAATTATATTTTTATATGTTTGATTTGCAATAATTATTTATTATTTAATTTGAGTTTTTGTCAATCTGATGGCAACATATTGATAAAATATATCTTTTTCCTTTTAACTCGTAACGTGCTCAAGCAGGTTAAATTTTATAGTTTTGCCCGAAATAATATTGTTGCAAAATAGAGTTAAAATATTTGTTTAAAAATTCGTTAAAAATAGAAGTTTGTTTCTTAAAATACTGATACCATTAAAAAGTTATGTTTTTTATCTTTAATTTGATGTAAATGTCATCTTTATGCGATAATATTTTCGGAAGTTATAGCGGAGAAACTTCGCCGTTTCGCTTGATTTTTAATTAATTCAAATTCTAATTAAAAATTTGAAAAAAAAGGGCTCCAAAGTGCACATTCCTGGCCTTCAAAGTATATATGTGCCAAATTTGGTAGTTGTAAGTCCAATGGTCTGGCCTGTAGAGCACCAACACACACACACATTGAGCTTTATTATTATAGATTTATCATTTTCCATTATTATCATGTTCATTGTGAGTAACTCGGTGCAACATTTTGTTAATACTGGTTGTTTATTTTCTGAAAACATTTTCGAGCAAGCAAATTCTGTTTTCAACAATTTATACGGAGGATCTTTTTTTTTCATATATATTTTAATTAATGAAAATTATTTCACGGACTTAAAAACTCATAACTATAAGGTTAAATGTCTCATAAAGTTGTGGTAAAGGATAAGGAAGTTTTATATATATATAATTTTCTTACATTAGGGAAAATCGCATTTGACCAACTTTCAAAGTTCGTATTAACTGTTAAACATCCCATAGCTCCTTAAGAACTAGAAACTGCATATAATTGCATAATTTCCCGTATTTTCTGTCGACTTCGAGCTAAATATGCTGACTGATTTAGGTTAAAAAATGCTATTATTCTTAAAAAGTTCGGACTTAAAAGCTAAGGATAAAAATCAAAAAGAAGTTTTAAAAACGATTGAAGAAATATAAATGTTTAGCTCACTTTAGGGGCTTTTAAAACACATAATATTGATCACTTTTTTTCTAACTTTATTTCTCATCAATTTGCAACTCTTCCATGATGTAGTGACTTGAAAAGAATTTGTTTTATTATCAATTTACATGAGGATGATAATTACTTAACGTTCTTTTTTTCATTTCACCCAGACCCATCATCTTCTGCAACACTGGTTCGAGAATAATTCTGAGAACACCTCTTAAGATTAATTACTTCTCATTTGCTTAATATCAAAAGACGGTTTAAAATCTGGTCGTGAGTTTGAATTATGTCTGTCAGTCATTAGATTAGTCATTATTTTAATCAAAGACTTTTTTGTTGTTGTTGAGTTTTATTTTTATCTTTTACTTTTTATCAACAACTTTATTTATATTTTATTCTTAGCTATCGGCATTTAAAAAATCTATTATTTGGATTTTACATTATCAAAATTATTGTCTATTGTTTTCATAATGTTAATAATTTAAAATTTATAAATTTAAAAATTTTGAAACATTTTCTTTTAAATATTTAAGCATTTTCGTTATTCAAAGAAAAATTCATGTTATTAAATCTATTGAGTATGGTTGCAAGTGTGTGTGTGTGTGTGTGTGTGTGTATGCGCGTGTGTGTGTACGTGCGTGTGCGTGTGTGTGCGTGCGTGTGTGTGTACGTGCGTGCGTGCGTGTGTGCAAATAAGAATGCTATGAGTAAATATAAATGTAGCAAACAGGTCATTCTTAAATTTCTTGTCTTGACTTGTTTAAATTTTCATTTCAATCGTTAATACTGTAACTCTGCTCTAAGAAAAATTTATACTTTTTCTTTTTTACTGTGTATGCTTATTATCAATGCAACAAGATTAAATAAGAATTCGTCATGCGTGCTTTTACCAGTATATTTAATATAAATAAATATTTTTCAATTAAATAATAAATTAAATTTTTGTAATATATAGTTTAAAATAATAAATAATAATATATTTTACAAATTATATTAATAAAAAAAATTAATTAACACTTTTTATAGCAGCTGAAAAATAAAAGTCAGAGGCTTATTTTTTTCAAATATTCTTTTATAAATTAAACAAAAAGAAATTATTATGCTGTTTATTTGAGAGTTCAAGATTCCACCAAATGATATTTTAAAACCATTTCTAAGAATTATGTTTATGCTTGATTTCTTTTAAACTGATAGATGATTAAATTTTTTAAAAAAAATATTGAAACATTTATGAGCTTTTATTTAAATTTTAGAAAAAAAATATTTTATAAAGTGTAATAGTATCGCATTATCCTATGTCATTTAGACTACTATGTCATTTGGATTAGGGGAAAATGGCGCGGAAAATTGAAAAAGGGTTATTCATATTCCCAATGGGCCTGTTAATAGTTACGGATTCTGCATTCGAAAAAGTAATTCGAGGCATAATGATTCATAAGTTAGTTCATAAGTTCATTCATAATTGTTTTATGTTGAATTCCCCGAAAAATTAATCTACACCTTCTTATCATTCTGTAAGGTATTTTTAACATTAAAATTGAAAATGTATAAAGCATCAAAATGATGCCCTGCCTTCAATGGTGTTCGAGAGAAGACATTCCTAGTGAAAAGGGTCAGCATGATATTACAAAATAAAATCACAAATAAGTGAGTTGTCTTATCTGATAAGCAATGCTTCAAATAATAGACTGTAAAAAATTTTACTTCTTTTTTATATGTCACAACCAAAAATTTCCTAACATAAAAAGAGTCTGTGCTATTCTGATGATAAAAATTTAGCTTTGGCATTAGAGGGTTGTGAACCGTCGTCATTATCAGATCATAAGTAGAATTACAAAGATAGTTCCAAAATAATCCAAGAGGAGTTTCAAAATGATATGTCAATCTAGCTATCCAAAAGAAATTCAAAAATTACTTGAAATAAAAAAATTTATATCTAACCTTAATATTTACTCAAGCTAAAAATATGAAAAAAGTAACTTCAATCCTTCTTCCTGTTGCCATAATATCGTTCCATAAAACAGAGCCGTAATGGCTTCTGGTAGAATTGTTCGCAGAAGAGAAATGCATGTGGCAACAAGTTGTGAAAATTAGTAAACCACTGCTGTTAAAAATAACTTTTTTTCTATTCATCAACAAGCCAATAGCAAAACTTGCGATTATTCTCACCTGAGAAAAGAAATTATTCTTTTTATAGCAGACGATCTTGAAATTTGTCCTGGAAAGCGTAGATTTTAATAAACCTAAACTATTTTGTGTGTTACAGGCCTTATAAGGTTTCCCATGTACTTTTAAAATTTTAAAGAGTATAAAAGGGTATTAAAAATCCTAACAAGAAATAAAAATATATAATTTTTATTTGTTGGAAAGAAATTTATTTTCACACCATACAAAAATAGAATAAACAAAATTATGACATACTCATATTAGTTGTTATTATTATTATTATTATTTGTTTATTTATTTCTGCTATTTTAACACATTTAGGTTTTCAAAAGAGGTCCAAAATTTTTTCTTATTTGCATTTCTTTTTTATTTCAAAATAGCAGTTCGTGAAAATTTCACAAACATAAAATAAAATCAATATATTTTCTTGGTAATCTGTTAATTTTTTAATTCATGAAAATGTGTGGAAATAATTGAATTGTAGAGTAACTGTATGCATATTGAACATCTTCTTCTTCTTTTAACCGAAAATTTTACTCAGGCCATTATTATAATAACAAAATTACATATAAAATTGTTATTTAAGTTGCTAAGAGTTGGAATGATCGCGTTTACTTGTATACCAGTTTACAGGACGGCAGACGATAAAATCGTTCATGCATTTTATCATTTGTTACGGATCTTCCTTTTGAATTCTAAAGTTTTAAACTTTTTTACGTTTAAAGTTTTTATTAGAACCGTCGAAAAATGGCAATCTCTGGATATTGAAACTAATAGTAAAAGTTAAAGAATACATTTATTGAACATAAAAGTGTATGGGTCTGAATTGAAATTAAATGTCCGTTTGACGAAATTGGATTTCTTCAGAGGCAATTTCCTTATAAAACTCTAAAGGCCTTTTATTAAAACTCTGGGGTTTTTAAAAAATTTAAAAAAAAATTGCCTCAAAAAATAAAACCCTGAAAGCCTTTTATTGAAATCTAGCCGGCGTTCTGGCTTAGGGGTATAGCAACTTCCCGTGATCTGGAAGTACCGGACGTGGTGGTTGATTTGGACGTGGTGGCTCCTTCCTTGTATTCTATCTGTGATCTGTGTGAATGAACCCCCTCCCCCCTGTAAAAACTGATTGCGCATGCGAATGTGTGTGTGTGTCATCTTCATTTGAGCTGGATGACAAACTTCTACTTTCGGGTGCTCAGGAGTCTTTACCCTCAGAAGCTATTGTATCCCCTTTTCTTGTTAAAATGGACACGGCATCATCATCACTTAAACTCTAAATGTTCTTTTGTTACATTGTAGTTATCCAAATTGGTTGACTTTTGGAGAAATTTTTGAATGGTTGGCACGATTTTGTAGTGCTTGGCGAGAAACTGGACTTTTTTTTCCTTTCTGATCAGTCATACTGAAGTTAAAGATAATAGCTCAAAAACAGGATTACAAACTTTTTGATTTGAAAAAAATCGAAATCTGCGAACTATAAAACAGGTTTGGCAAAAGAAAAATCCTGATTTTTACTTTTTAAAATTAATTGCATTTAATTCTAATGGCGCAGCAAGAACTAAAATCCTATTTTATTGATTTTATATCGATTTTTAAAAAAATAACCGTAAAATCCATTAAATGCAAAAATAAAAATTTTAGCATAGAAAATAGTCCATATATATTTTTCTAAATAACCCAATACTAAGTAAATAATAATTGATTTTATATTTATTGTTAAAAGATGTTTCTATAAAATATCTTCGAATATTTTTCGTGAATTCAAGTAATTACATTTATCTAAAAAAGTCAAGGATTGCGAGTTATTTATAGAAGAACCTGTCATCAGTTACACAATATCTTAATGATGAAGATAAAAGTATTTAAGCAGTGCGTCTTTTAGATTTCTCAATCTCCAATCACTAGCGCGAATATTTGTAAATCAGATTTCGAGAACATTCAACCGACTAAGAAGACAAAATTGAAATTCATTCGCTGAATTACTTATCAAAATAATAAAAACGTGAGGAATTTTTTAAAGACGATTTTAGTAATTTACCAAAACCAGCGAATAAGGTGCTGTCGAAACTTTCTCGTGTACTCTCAAAAATGTGTATTATTAAAACTTTAAAGGCGGG